>JASJOG010000070.1:600000-982500 GCA_030142905.1 Heliopora coerulea | reverse complement strand
GCTATATACTCGATGATTCTGGTACCAATTGTGAATGTCACAGGAGGTACATATTCTGATGGTTTCACAGTCACTTTAGCTGGGTTTCCTGTCCAATCAACGGCCGTTGGTACAGCCCAGGAGACATTTCGGGTCTCTACACCAGGGTCCGTTGGAAGGCTCATGTTCTCTTGGCAGGCATTAAAAACCGGATTTTTCATTTCTAAAATAATAAACAGATAACGAAAGACTACATATATCCCTAGCAAAATATTCAGTGGCGTACCGTGACCATTTTGAGTGGGGGTGGGGGGTGGGGTGTACTGTCCAGTCCTCATTTTACCGATGGAAGAAAATTCAAATCGTGATGTCAAAGGGATCATCGATCCGTTTATTCCCAGTTGATCAGGATTCGGGAATGCGTAAAAAAAGTGACATACTCAACGTCGCACCGAGGATTTTTATAAGGGGAGGGCTAGAAATGTTAAATCAGCTTCTACTTGGAGGCATTGCCAGCATGTTCCCCAGGAATATTTTACATTTCAGAGTCTTTACGAGGCCAATTCCGGCATTAAGCAGACTGTCCAATCTAAGGACCTAGCCAAATCGGTATTTGACGAGGGGGATCTGGGGGCATGCTTCTCCCGAAAATTTTAAAATCTTGATGTCTTGAAACACAATTTCTAGTGATCCCATACGATAATTTCTGTGAAAAATGCTCAGTAAATTGATCGTCATTTTGTGCTTGTTTTTTATTTAAAAAATGCTACTGTACTGAAAGACAAAGTATCATAATTCCTCAGACCGAGACATATTCATCGAGACGAAGTTCGAGAAATCGGATATTACTAACTTATTAAAAGGCAACCAGTCTAATTTACGTCCTGTTCATTTTCAGTTTTTCAGTTTCAGCTCTCGGCCTAATCAAATGGCTTAATTGCCAACAAAATTTAACTTTTTTCTAGCCCAGCAATGTCTAGAATAGTTTCGATTTTCAATAAAGCCAAGTTTCCGAACTGTGAATTTTTAAAATCATCAGAAAACACGAACAGGTTACGCGACGACAGGTTTAAATTACACGGTTATCCCAATTTCTGGTTATACCTACGGTCTTTACCGACGCAAGTCGTGCTTTACCAACAGACTAGCGTTTTACCGACCAGTTAACCAAAATGTCGGGTATCATACCCCCCCTGCACGGTGTGCCCATGAAAATATTAATTGCAAATACAATATATGTATATATACGTATAATTATATATAGTTATATTATATGATTATATGTAATTATATTATATAATTTTGCACATACATACATGCATGCATACATGCATGCATACATACATACAAACATACATACACATACACACATACATACACACACACACACACATATATATATATTTAACAAATAGAAAATTGCTTGAGTGTCTGTGCTGTGATAGAAACATGAATGACGTCATTTCAACAAGAAAAATGACTAGTGAAAACACGAGGCGTAGCGGAGTGTTTTCTGGTATTTTTCCGGTTGAAATGGCATCATTCATGTTTCTATCACAGTACAGAGACACGAAAGCTATTTTCTATTTGTTTTACAAAATAACCAAGGTTTTTTGAGTTTTCGTAATGTCATCCATGTCACTGTACTCTGAGAGAAAATGAGGCTTGTCCAGTCAGAGCATGCGTAGGGTGCGTGTTATTTTATAAATATACATAGAAGGATTTGCGATTCAGAGGAAGTCTTTGAGAATAGGGTTATCGAACTTAAGAGTTATTTAACTAAGAGAGGCTTTAAATCTTGGGAGGTTGATAATCAATTACACAAAGAGCGAGGGAGGTTGATAGAAGTAGCTTACTTGCACGGGATTCGAGGCGTGGTAATTCGGAAGAAACAGTAACGCTGTTAATAGATTTTCATCCAGCGTTCTCTCGTATTGGGTATGAAATGAGGGAATTTGTCAATATTTTGCATGCTTCGGATGACATGAAGTAAATCTTTACTGAACCACCTCGGGTAAGTTTTCGAAGACCAATGAATTTAGAGGATGAGTTAGTAAGAAGTAAGGTTGGAAATAGGCGATCTAATAAAGGGGGTATGGTTAAGTGCGGTAAGATAAGATGTCAAATTTGTAATTTTGTGGAAGAAAGGGAGAATTTTACGAATAGTTTGGGGAATAGAAAGTATGTGATTAATTATGAATTTGATTGTGATTCCAATGGGGTTGTTTATCTCATTAAGTGTAAAAGGTGTGGTAAACAATATATTGGTAGCACGATCAATACATTTAGGATACGCTTTAATAACCACAAGAGTAGCCTTAACAGATATGGTAGAGGACAACGAAATATCCCGGGGGAGCACTTGTATTCACATTTTTTTGGAGATGGGCATGAGGGTTTCAGTGATTTAGTGGTGAAATTATTGATATGACGGATACAAGGGATCCCACGGCGAGAGAGAGCTTTTGGGTATATAAATTAAACACATTTTTACCATATGGGCTAAACCTTTGGGATTTTTAATTTACATTTTGTATTTTTTAATATTTTGTAAATATATATGTTAATTAGAAAACATTTTTTTATATAAGTTAGTTTTATCTGCTATCGTGTTTATTCTTGATAAAGGGGCAGGCCCCGAAATGTTGAAAATAAAGATTGATATAGAACTTATACTGGACGGTTTATATTGTTTTTAAGTTCTTGGTGTTGGCTGGTTTTTTGTTTGAATTTTTATATATACACATATATGGGGTTGTTTATATGGGGTTGTTTATCTCATAAAGTGTAAAAGGTGTGGTAAACAATATATTGGTAGCACAATCAATACATTTAGGATACGCTTTAATAACCACAAGAATAACCACAAGAGTAGGCTGAATTGGAACATAACCTAGTGAGGGTCACTTTTTCCTCACCTTTGACAATATTTTTGTGTCTTTCCCAACGGCATTGATGTACGAAAAGGATTATTTTGAATTGGGTTCCCTGCATTTCCATTATTGTAAGTTCGATACTATTCCAAGGTTTAGTCCTGAAGGCATCAGTCAAGTGGAGTTCTCAAACCTCCAAGGTATGACGATGCGTAAAACATTCTGAGGTTTGGAAAGGAAATTCTATTACGAAATAATGTCCTTCATCGGAGTGTTCCATGATGTGAGGCTTTTGATTCAGACGGAAGTATTGGTATTTTGTTTATCTCTTTCCCAGTTCTCTAATTTAAAACTTTCTAAATAAACCACTGCATAGCAAAGGCATTTAAAAGAAAACTTTCGGAGACCGGTCCCCAGAACAATTTGTGGGTGAACCAGGGTACTTATCTCTAGGTCAGGGTTAATACCCATTATCCCCTATCTTTCCACTTCCTACTGAGATTCCTACTTCTTTCAACTTCCCATAGACGTTACCGTGGTAGTAGAATGTTTGTATAGAAGTGTATTAAACCTTTGTAACACCGAAATTGTTTTGCAATTGATTGAAACAAAAAATACGTTATCCAGAAGGTGCGAGTTCAAATAACGTAAACCAAACCACCAGTTAGTCACGCTACTAACTTCCCGACGAAGGGCCTTCGCTCGAAACGTCGAAGTTTCTTTTCGTATATTTCAGGTAATTGCTTCACCACAAGTTATCGCATCTTGTTATCCTCGACTACCTACACTGGCACCCATTGCTGACATTAAGACCAGTTCCTTGGATTCAAGTCATATTAAGGAAGAATCTCTGGCATTTATGAAAGATTTTAGCTTTCTAACTTTACCAAAAACAAATGACGGATACTAGGACCCTGGATCCTTGAATGCACTGTCACGAACACCTAAATGTACCTGTAGATCTAAAAATCAGATTCTTAGTGGCCTAGTATGATTTCAGTGAATTCCATTTCCTTACTCTCTGTCGCTCAATTTGCATAAATTAAAAATGGTCTGATTTTACACAGACGAGACATTAGGAACAGGAACTCAAGTACAAGTGCAAAGAAAAGCACAAGTGCGGAAGTATACAAGCAGAAGCAGTAAAACCAAGACGGGCACGAGCAGCAGCCCAAGAACATATACAAGGATAAGCACTAGAACTAGTCCAAGCACAAACACAAGCACCAGAAGACGCAGAAGCACCATCAAGAAAACAAACAAGAGCTTAGGTACAACAACGAACAGATGCTCAAGCACCGGAACGAAAACAAGCGTAAGCAGGGGTGCAAGCGAAAGTCAAAATGAAAGCAAGTACAAGTAGTAGCAGCAGCGGCATTAGCACAGCTACACAAGTAAGAAAACCCAACCACGAACACAAAAGCTCACGAAACAACAACCAAAACGACACGAACAATTGCACGGTCACAGCAGCAACACCAAGAGCAAACACGAATACTAGCAGAAGCACAAGTAAAAGTGCAAGCACTAGCACAAAGTTATGAACAAGTACAAGGACAAGCACGGACACAGCCATGAACATAAAAACAAGTAGAAACTTGAAGTTAAACTCTTGCTTGAGAACAAATGCGAACTACAGCAAAAGCAGAAACCTAAACAAACAAACGCTAGCACTCCTTCCTAGAAAGTTTACCGACCCCTCTATTAAGACAAATACTTCTTCATTAAAGTGCATGTGGACAGAAAGTCCTGCATTACGTGTCCTTATAAACCAGTGATCTGCCCGTGGAAATTATATGCCATAGGCTTTTTTGACACACACATTGCTTGCCCCTTTACCGTTTCAAGGAAAAAATCTCTGGTAAAATACCAACAACATTCATAACCTCTACTTACTAGTGACTATAACTCTAAACGAGCAATTCGCTGTGTTACCAGTGGCGTCTGTGGCGGTGTAGGTGATTGTTGTTGTTCCGACAGGATACTTTGACCCTGGTTTAATCCCTTTGACAGTGACACTGATTGGTTTTTCCGAATTATCAGAAGCACTTGGAGTTACCCACTGGACTATCACGTCTCGTTGGTTTACTGCGTACTTCATTTTGTCCTGCGGACAAGTGCCGTCGAAGCTGGGAGGTTGTAAATCTAAAAACGTGCAATAAATTAGTTTAGATTGATATAAACGTTTTCATTGTAGAATAAAAGCAGGCAGAAACCAAGGGGCCATTGACTCAATCCACGATAAACACACCATAAAAGCCGGATTCGGATAATTCGCATAATCGATTATTGGCTCTCGTTCTAATAAATGATGCTAAATGAACCAGGAAAATATCTGGTGGAAACAGGAAACAGGAGGTGAACTCGTTTTGTTGTCAGGTACATTTACAGTTGGAAGGCAATGATACTTCTAAAGGTACAGAGTTTAAAGGTTGAAAATTTGCCGAAACTCAAAATATAAAATCCTGAGATTTCTACCCAAGGCAATTCGTCAGAAAGCGAAACGTGACACATATACACATACACACACACATGGACATACATATACATATACCAGGGGCGTGCTGTGTCTTCAAAAAAACCAACGAATAAGGAACATGTGAGGGGGCCCAGGGGCAGATTCACGAATGCAAGATGTGTCTTGGCTAGAAGCAATATTTGACCAAATTTGACGTGGCGAGAAATAAACACTTCACCTAACATTGACATTTTTATTACAAATTTGAATCATACGGAATGGCTATTGCAGTTTTCCAAAATATAATCTTCAATGTGCATTATAATGACTGGCACTATGCCCATGGAAGGCAGTAGGGGTGTATGATAACCTACAGGCTGTGACAATCGCTTGTCCCCTCTATAGTATATGCCTATGTGCGTTATACGCTGGTACTACTCGAAGTTAAAGTAGAAGTCTGTGTCTGTTGTGCAATACAAGAAGAGACTGTGATTGTTCCTGAACTTGTAATAGTTGGTGGTACTGAACTAACTGAAGTTGTAGAAGGTTGAACATTAGTTGACGTAGCCACTGCCGGAGTTGTTCCTGTCGGTAGTTTTACTGATGCGGAAGTAGAAGCAATCGTATTCGTGAATGAAGTTATTTTCTTTGACTTCATTGCATCTAAAGCCAGTAGAGTTTTCTGCCTTTCCTTCCTTTTCTGACATCCTGACTGCATAGTTCATAATATAGCATATATCAGGGGTTCGTTACTACTTACTTCGTTCAATTCAACAGATCAAAAAGAATACAATACACGGAAATATCAAATAACTCGTTTGTGGTATTTGGTGCGCCTACGCATGTTTTCGGTCAATGCAAAGGTTGCAGAAAAGCGAGTACTTCAAGTAACCTTTCACGGCAAACCGAACGCGATTCGGTACCGGTAAGCAAATGCAGTGGCGTAACTACGGGGTGGCATGGGGAAGCACGTGCCCCCCCCCCCCCCCCCCCATTTGAAATTTTGAAATTGGAAAAAAAAATTACAGAATCAAATTCAGTTGCTATTTTTGCTTATGAAACATATTTACTTCTAAGTCTAAAGGGACTGCAACGTAGCGTGGTAATGCAGCCTGTTGGTCATACTGAAACATGTGAGCATGAAGAAAGCTACAGAAACGTTCTTTATTATCCTGCGATGGACAGGCTTTCAGCAGAGATCAGGTAACGATTTTATTCCACCAAGTCTCTTCTGCACTCAATTTCAGCTCTTGATCCAAGCTCAGCAAATTTTTTACAGCTTAACCAACTGGACACGTTGGTAACTCAGTATAACATTAACAAAGATTTTCTAGAAGTTGAACTCCAACAGGCCAAACGCTTAGTTACCAACAAGAAAGCTGAAAATATCAAGATTGACAACCTTGTGGATTTCTCAACATTCTTAGTGCCATACAAAGATGCATTTCCGGATCTGTACAAACTGTTAACTATTGCTCTTGTACTACCCCCAACGTCAGCTTCCTGTGAGAGAAGTTTCTCATCAATGAGACTTATCAAAAACTTCCTGAGAAATTTCATGTCAAGTGATAAGTTGTCCTCTGTTTCTGTGATTGGCATCCATCATCAAAGAGCCAAGCAAATTGACGTGGATGACTTTATCAACCTATTTGCAAGTAAACATGACAACAGACTGGTCCAGTTGTTTTAACTATGCTTTTTGCAAAATAATCTTTGCTGCTATTTTAATGGAGTTGGGTTTTTTTTGCATTGAGTGTCAAAGACTATGGGTATTTAAGCATTAGGGCCAACTTACGTATTTGGAACTGCTTTGGTACTGTAATTCACCAACCATGTAAATGCACAATATCGAAATTCACTAAATTTAATAAAAGTGCGTTACAGAGAAATATCTAGTGCCACCCCCAAAAGTGGTTATGCCACCTTGAGTGCCCCCCCCCCATTTTTCAACCACAGTTACGCCACTGCGCAAATGTTCAACATACTTGAAAAGCAAATAAAATTGCTCTTGAAATAATTTGCTTTTAAATATAGTAGCTCTAGTACATCATGAATTAGCTAGTACATAACGCTTCTAGAGATTGCTTTTGTAGATCGTTATGTATTTTAATTTTTTTCAATTTTTAACTTTTTAACGGGCCCATGAATCCCAGGGGCCCACAACGAGTTCTCGTTGTCTCGTCCCTGGCTAGCACGCCCCTGACATATACATATATATATACATATACACATACACATACACATACAAGTACATATACATACACGTGTACGGGCATTTATGCATGTATGTATGTATGTTTATATATAGACATAGACATGTGGGACAAGCAGATGGTTTGCTCTTTTTTCCAGAAAAGTGGCCATGTCATCTCTGTACCACTTGTAGACGGTGCACTGTGAATGTAGAATGGTATTGCACGGTCTACTTGCCAAAACTCTTCTCTACTGTGGAAAGTCGTCGCCCAGCGAGGGGAGTCAGAGGTCTGCTGTTGCACCACGACAACCCCCCTGCTCACACTACTGCCAAAACTCTAGACTTTCTGACTACTTCAGGTGTCCAACTTGCAACTCATCCTGCATATAGCCCAGATTTGACTCTGTGACTATTTCCTTTTTCGGAAGGCAAAAGAAGAATTGCAGAGAAAGCATTTTCAGACCCCTGACAATGCTATAGTGAACTACCAAGATGTACTCCAAACCTTGTCTAAAGAGGACTACAATATAGTATTCCAGAACTGGTTTACAAGAATGCAAAAGTGCATAGATGCTGATGAAGAATATTTTGAAAAGCAGTAAAAATTTGAAGTAAATATCTACAGTACTGTTTGAGTATTTCAAAACTTTCTGAGTGCCCCTCGTATAATAAAAGTTATTGCCCCAGCAAGGAACTTTTAGCAAAAATATAATGAGAACATCATAGTTTAAAAAGTTTGATATTGACGTTTCCTCACGAAATCAGTAACATCTTCAAAATAGAACGAATTAATTTCGATAATAGCAGGCTTAAGTCGCTAATCTGTTCCAAGATAGATGGTGATGGATAGTAGCAAAAGAATTTTAATGGAAGTAGACGAGTGTGAAAGCTGAAAAGAGAAAGGAAGCTTGTCGAAGGCAATAACTATAAGGTCTAAATAATATTAAAGTAGAAAGGGAAAACATTAAAAAACCTTTAGGTAGCTGTCTATAAACATTTTTTTTATGTGCGTCAAATGGAAATATTAACAATTAGAGATACACGTGCACATATATATATATATGTATATGTATATGTACGTGAACGTTTTGGTTTACGAAATACAAAGAGGGCTCAATATCGCACAGATAGAGCAAATAGAATTATATCGCATACCTCAAAAAGTCACTACAGCCTGTTTCATTTTGAAAAAGAATCTTCAGGTGACTGACGAATTTCGAAAACAGGAAGGTTTTTATGCGTAGGCCGAAACGTGGGCGCGTGGGCGTGAAACAATAGGGAGATTTTGTTTTTGTTTTAGGTTGTTTACGCGGAATTTGACCTTGTGTGGGTAGGCCGAAACTATTTCTGATCTTTTGTTCAGCAAATTATTTTTATCTTTTTCGTTCAAAATGCAAAATTTTTCCTCTAAACATAAATTACATCGTTTTGATCCTCCTGTATACGAAATAGCGTGTTTTAAAATAGACCATTTTATGGTGAAATCTTGTTTGTTGTTTTTTAAACCCCAAATGTGTTTAGAAAGCTCCGTTTCATTAGAATATTTTTTGTGTTGAAAAGACTTAATGTGGTTACGATATCGCTCTTTGAATGTGTTAGATGTCATCCCTATGTAGTGTTTTGTGGTGTTCGTGTTGCATGTTGTGACTGATGCTTTGTATGCTATGTCCTTGGTCAAGCATTGTTTCTGAAGTGGGCATGTGTCCTTGTTCCTACAATTACAGTTTTCAGTGGCTTAATTCTGTGGTTTGCTTTTCCTAATTATGCGTGAGTTGTGTCGTGTGACAAAAGATTTAATATTGTTCATGCAGTTATAACTAATCTTGACTGTGTTTCTATTGAAAATCTTATGCAGTTTATGGTGCTGAGGAAAGTGTTTATCAATGAGGCTTAAGAAATCGCGCCCGATGTTTGTGCCAACGTTTTTGCTGAATGGTGGATTGAACCAAATAATATTACGTTGCCTATTCCTACGTGGTTGTTGAGGTGTATATCGAATGTAACTGAGATCGTGGTCGAAATTGCTGTGTTTGAGTGCGTTCCGATACATCGGTGCGCATTCCCTAAATGACTGTTCATCTGATGAAAGTGATGCAATGCGCGTGTTAATTGCTGTAGGTAGTTGCTTTAAGATACTAGGTGGGTGGTTAGAATGCCTATTTATGTATAAAGGATCGTCATTGGGCTTCCGGAATGGTTTAAATTTTCCAGTGTTAAGGTCGAAAGTAACGTCTAAGAAATTAACTATTTTCAAATTCGCTTCAGCGGTGATTTTGAGATCAAAATTTTCGAAAATTTTGTGTAATTCTTTTCTTGTTTTGTCTGCCAAACGCGCCAATTTGTTTTTCATGATAGCCAAACCATCATCTCTATAGAGGCCAATGTTTTCTTTTTCAAATTTACTGTCCAAGTGGTTGAGAATGAAAAGTCCTACGAGTTCGGCCTACGCATAAAAACCTTCCTGTTTTCGAAATTCGTCAGTCACCTGAAGATTCTTTCTCAAGATGAAACAGGCTGTAGTGACTTTTTGAGGTAAGCGATATAATTCTATGTGTATGTATGTATGTATGTACGTATGTATGGATCACAGCAGTTTTGGGCCTGCCTGACCTTGCCTCATCCTCAAGGCTTTCTCTGCTCCTTTTAAAATCAACATACCACCTTAAAATGATATCTCGTGATGGTGCAGACTCCAAAAACTGATATCAACTGTCCTTGACATTGTTGTTGACTTAACCCAACCTTTTAGTCGTTTAAAATCTTTGTTGGAAAATCGGTCCTACTCAGGTTTCCTTCCGTGACTAGATATGTGCGGACTAAAGAACTTTGAGGTGCTCTCATTTCCTTATATGTGGTTCGGATGATGCAATACCCTAAATAAGCTGAGCAAATTGGATTTGTCTTCCACATATTTCTATTTTCTGCATATCTCAAAACGTTCTGAGTACCCCTCGTAATATTATCACCTGGTATTGATGGCCCTGTTTCACATCTTTTTGTTGTCTCGTTATAAGTTACATTGTTCTCACATTGGCACCGATAACCAATAGGTGTGGAAAGACAGAGTTGATCACAACCTCCGTTGTTCAGCTGACACGGACGGGCAGCTAAAAAATTACACAACAGAAAACGTTATCATATACCAGTTGTTTTTTTGTTGTTTTGTTTTGTTTTTTTGTTTGGTTTTTTTCCATCGGGAAGATTTGATGCCCTGGGACAATTTCTGACCATTGAACAAAAAGTTTTCTTAAAAAGTGTCTTTATTTATACTAGATAACTCTTAGCTTTCTCAACTGTTCTCCTCAAAAGTTCAGTAACGGCCATGCACCCCTCGTGGGTTCAATGTTACTTCGGCAAGAAGCCTGCGATGCTTGGCAAAGTTGGCATACTTCTCTCATGTGACCGACGTGACTTTATGTAACCCTTTCCCGGCGGAATAAAACTTCCATTATTTAACTCTGGCTAACGCCATATTTCAGATTATTATACATTTAAACTTCATTATCATCTCTTGTTAGTCGACATAAATTCATTCAGTTAATTCTCGATGTCCAGAAGCCGTGACATAATTTCCGCCGGATATCGGGAATTATTCGACGGAACTGTCCAAAAAAAAATCTTATTTAACGCTAATGACGTAACCACCTCAAGGCCACGAAAATTGCAAAACAGCAAAAATGGCCAGCAGCAGTTTGGAAAGTTAATCGCACGAGTCTTTTTACCGCAAATCTTTTCTTGCATCAATCGCTGTTTTGGATATATAATAAAACAATTTTTCGATTCAGCTTACTCATGATCATCAAGCACTATTCAGACCTCGGGCAATGTTATCCGCCTCAACCTTCGGCTTGACCTCATTCTAGATAATTCCTGATATCATGCTCATCCTCATTCAATAATTGTTTATTAATGTAGCCGTTTTCACTCGTCAAAGGGAGAACACCAGCCGGGAAAGAGTCAAAGATACGACTGCATTAAGGCCGAAAAGGACATAGTCACAAAAGTGAGAGGTACGTGCAATACAATAATGACTCAATTTCTGATCATTGGATAAAGTCTATTGACAGATATTTTGCGATGTTGAAAATTGGAAAACGGAGTTTACGCTTGTAAGGCCCAGTTCAAACGTCGAACTTTTCATGTGGCGAATCAGATGCAAATCATTTGAATAAAGGATTTTGCTCATTAACATTAGATTCGGCGCAAACAGTTCGACGTTTGAATTGGGCCTAAGTCTGCTTGCCAAGAAAAGGTTTTTATGCATCCGGTGCTCTGATATTTAAACAGAAAAGGGCGTGGTGCTGAAATAGCATTAGTCAAAGGAGACTTTTTTACCTTTTGTGTTACGAATTAATCCATATATTGTATATATATATATATATATATACAATAAATAAAATATCAGTTGTCACTTGGTCAACAGAGCTCAATACCATAAGGTAGAGCCAAATATTACACACACACACACACACACACACACACACACACACATATGTATGTATATGTGTGTGTGTAATATTTAAAAACTGAACAGATATAGATAGATGTACATGTATATGTATATATATGTGTGTGTGTATATATATATATTGTTAATGATAAGACTTCGTGCTGCTACTCTGAGTTTCACGCTCTTCAGCGATCTTCAGGCAACTAATAAAGTTCCGCTTCGATTGGCGTTGATAATTTCTGGCGTACGTGGGATGACTTGTTGGTAGGTAGGCAGCGATGATGTCACAGCATTCTTTCGTCGGCAAAAGTTCTTCACATAAAATCTATTTTCGTGGCGGCATTTAGAGATTATTTCTGTCCGTTTGTTTAATAGATTTCTTTTGTCGGCCTTCAATTTTATCAGTTTTTCTTCTAGACAAAGGTTACATCGTTTTCCCCCAACTGAGTACGTAGCCGCACGTTTCAAAACTGACCAAGTTAACCCTTTCATGCACAATTTCTTGTTCTTTTCTTTTTTATTCTTTTTTGTTTTTAACTTTGCTCCTTTATTAACTCCATTGCTATAGTTTGTTGTTCTACGACAACGGTATGCATGAAAGGGTTAATGAAAATGGTATAATTTTCCTTTCTAAGTCCCAAATGTGTTTAGAAAGTTCCGTTTCGTTTCCGTATTTCTCGTTTCGAAAAGATTTCAAATGGTTGCTGTATCGTTATTTGAAGTTGTTGGCGGCCATTCCTATATATTGTTTCGTGTTCGTTCCGTCGGTAGTTGTCACGTTGGCTTCGTAAATGATTCCTTCGGCTAAGCATTTTTCTTTCAGAGGGCATTTCGCTCTGTCCCTACAGTTACATTTCGTTTTCTTCAATTCGGTTTCCTTTGATATTGAAGGCTGACAAAAGAAATTTATTAAACAAACGGACAGAAATAATCTCTAAATGCCGCCACGAAAATAGATTTTATGTGAAGAACTTTTGCCGACGAAAGAATGCTGTGACATCATCACTGTCTACCTACCAACAAGTCATCCCACATATGCCAGAAATTATAAACGCCAACCGAAGCGGAACTTCGTTAGTTAACTGAAGATCGCTGAAGAGCGTGAAACTCAGAGTAGCAGCACGAAGTCTTATCATTAACAATATTAACATCGCTCTACCTCTGTTGTATTGAGCACTCTGTTGTCAATTGAAAATTCTATCATTTATATATATATATATATATATATACATATATATATACCAAGAAGAGTGTGCAACACAAATGTCACACAGAAGGCGTAAGGTTTAAGAGCGCTCAATACCATACGTAGAGCGTAACATATTATTTATTTTACAGTAAAATGCTGTCGCTACTCAGAGTTTCACGCGGTACGCGATCATCACGCGTACCGCGTGAAACTCTGAGTAGCGACAGCATTTTACTGTAAAATAAATAATATATACATATATATATATATATATATATATATATACACATACATATACACATACATATACACATACATATACACATACATATACACTTACGTATACACATACATATGCGCATACATATACGCATACACACACACATGCACACACACACATACACACACACACACACACACACACACATACACACACATACACACACACATACACACACAGAGACAGACACACACAGACATACACACAGACACACACAGAGACATACACACAGACACACACACAGACACACACATATACACATACACATATATAGAAATACATATATAAATATACATATATAGATATACATATATATATGTACATACATACATACATACATATATATATATATATATATACAAACATATATAAAACCATCAAGATCAACTTTTAAAAGACTATTCGACTTTTCGAGGCAAGCCCCTTTATCAAGAATACAGTTTACTAGCGATGCAAGTCCTATATTTATACATAAAAATATTCAAAATTCAAATATACTACAAAAAATCTCTAATATTCAAACCATTTGGGACAAACGAGTTCAATTTGTATGCTTAAAATCCCTTTCTAGTAGTTGGTTCATTAATATTCGTTTTGTCAATTATCTTTACAACCATATTTTCAATACCTTCGTGACCCTCTTCATAAAAATGTGCATTCAAATGCTCACCTGATATGCCCCTTTTTCCCTTCCTATATTTAACCAAACTACTTTAGTGATTAAACCTTTTCCTAAACGATTTAATAGTACTTCCAACATAATTCTTTCTACATTTCGTACATGCAATGAGGTAAACCACGCCTTCAGAATCACAATCGAAAGGATAATTAATCTTAAATTTGTTTCCATGTCCTTCGAAATCCCTACCCTCCTCCACAAAACCACAAACTTTACAATACAGTCGAATTATATATAGTCGAATGACTTATTAACGATTCTGAAAGTGCTCAATATCTTGGGAGATAGAGGAACATAGATAAACTGTTGCTAAAGAATGTTCGTTGTTACTATTCGTTTCACGCCCGTAGACGATCTTCAGACAACTGGGGGGAAAAAATTCGGCCCGATAGCTCTTATATAGAAGTTATTACGTAAGTTCCTTAGAATGTTTTGACGTCATTGTGTGTTTGCGGTACAATAAATGTTTCGGAGGCAGTGCCTGTTTCGTTGGCGGCACTTTGCAAAGATTTCCGATCTTTTGTTCAGAAGAGTTTTTGGGTCCGTCTTCATGATAAACATTTTTTCATCCAGGCACAAATTACATCTGCTTCCGCTTCTGTATGCTATCGCGTGCTTTAATATCGACCATTCCAAGGAACTTACGTAATAACTTCTGTATAAGAGCTATCGGACCGAATTTTTTTCCAGTTGTCAGAAGATCGTCTACGGGCGTGAAACTAATAGTAACAACGAATATTCTTTGGTAACAGTTTATCTATCTATCTACCTATCTATCTACCTATCTATCTACCTATCTATCTACCTACCTGTCTATCTACCTGTCTATCTACCTATCTATCTACCTATCTATCTACCTATCTATCTACCTATCTATCTACCTATCTATCTACCTATCTATCTACCTATCTATCTACCTATCTATCTACCTGTCTATCTACCTGTCTATCTACCTGTCTATCTACCTATCTATCTACCTGTCTATCTACCTGTCTATCTACCTGTCTATCTACCTATCTATCTACCTATCTATCTACCTATCTATCTACCTATCTATCTACCTATCTATCTACCTATCTATCTACCTATCTATCTACCTATCTATCTACCTGTCTATCTACCTGTCTATCTACCTGTCTATCTACCTGTCTATCTACCTGTCTATCTACCTATCTATCTATCTATCTATCTATCTATCTATCTATCTATCTATCTATCTATCTATCTATCTATCTATCTATCTATCTATCTATCTATCTGTCTATCTATCTATCTATCTATCTATCTATCTATCTATCTATCTATCTATCTATCTATCTATCTATCTATCTATCTAGTCATCATGGCGGAAGGAGATGATATATCTGAGAGGTTAATCACCTCAAAATCAAACGACAAAGAAGTTTATCCCATGACTGTGCAACTTAATGGTTCAAAGAAACAAATTAAGTGGAATGGCGTGTTTGAGGACCTCAAATCGTTCGTTGAAACGAAATTAAATTTATCTGGAAAATGGTCCTATACGACTAATAATGGTGGCTTTCATATTTTGAAGTCGCCAAGTGCCACGCTTTGTTTTTATCCAGGTACAAGAACGCTGGTCGTACAAGGTCCCAATAATGAACGAATTAAAAGACATATTGAAGAACTTGTTTCTGATTCAGTACAACAAGTCGTTGATGAAAATTTTCTGTGTGACGTTGAAGATGACATAGTGTATGTGGCGCCGAGCGAGATTGAAGGCGAAAGCGAAAGCATGAAGTCCAATACTGTTGACATGCCTTGCCAAGCCGCTAATGTTTGTGGATGTTGCATGAAAAACACAGTAGAAATTAACGAACTAAAACAAAAATTCATTGAATTTGAGACGGTGCTTAAGTCTAATGCTGCTGGAAAAATTCCCACATATCAAGACTTACTCGACAAGATCAGACGCCTGGAAGAAGAGCGCGATAGTCTTCTCACAGCTCTGAGACTAGTAAGTGAAGATAAAGCGCTTAAATTTAACCAAGATACTAATGTTGATTTGAATGATTCTACCAACAAGGAATTTGGCTGGCAGACGGTCAAAGGAAAAAAGCAATCTAATGAAAAATCTGGTAATGTTGTTGGCAGCAAGACTAATTTTACATCGGTCAAGCAAGATGTCATTGTCCTTGGTGATTCTATTACGAAACCGATTAAAGGTAACTTGTTATCTCGCCGAAACCAGGTCAGTGTTAAATCTTATTCATTTCCCGGAGCAACGGTTGAAGATATGGTTGATTTTAGCAAACCATTTATCAGAATGAAGCCGAGCAAAATAACTATTCACGTTGGTACAAATAATTTGGTTAAAGATGAACCAAAGCAAATAGCTGATAAAATTATCCAACTCGCTAAGAATATCAAGACCAATAATCCAACCGGTTCAGTCGCTATTTCTTCCATTTTGACTCGCAGTGATGGCCAGTCATTGCCGAAACATGTAGCTCAAACTAACAAAGTGGCGAAATCGGCCTGTTCTATACACGGTTTTGATTTTATCCTAAATGATAATGTTGGTAGGGACTGTCTTAATAAAAGTGGACTCCACCTTAATCGTAAAGGCACCTACAATATTGCTTGTAATTTTAGAAATTATATTGATGGAAAATGAAAAATAATTGATGCAGATTCAAATTCAGTTTCCGAAATAGCTAATAGCCAAATGCCATTGCACGATATATTATCTCAATCTCGTGGGTTTAAAATGGCTCTACTTAATATAAATGGACTTTTAACACATATTGAAGAGTTGAATATTATTATGTGCAAACAACTGGTAGATATTTTAGCTATAAATGAAACTAAATTTGATGCAAACATTCCTGATAGTCTAATAACAATACCAGGATATGATATCATACGAAATGATAGAAATAAATCTGGTGGAGGGGTTTGTTTTTATGTACGAAGTTCAATTAATTACACTGTACGAAACGACCTCTGTGACCAGGTACTAGAGATCATTACTTTGGAAATAAGGAAACCAAACTCTAAACCGTTCATTGTTATAAATTGGTATAGACCACCTAAAACTTCGGTCGCTTGTTTTGATAATTTTGATCAAATTATTCAGCAAGCGGATCATCAGTTTGAAGAGATTTACATTTTGGGAGATTTAAATTGTAATTTTATGTCAAATACCCTTGAGGCTCATACTAATTGTTTAAATAATCTCTTGGACGTTTATCAGTTCCGTCAATTAATAACGGAACCAACAAGAATTACTAGCACCTCTAAATCATTAATTGATCTTTTTATTACTAACAATAATAACCGTATTATAAAATCCGGTGTTTATCCACTATCGATTAGTGATCACTGTTTAATTTATGCTATCCGTAAAATTGGAATTCCACGTAAGCAGCCAAAGTTTATAACAACTAGATCGTTTAAACGGTTTGTTAAAGAAAAATTTCTCCAAGATTTGTCTACGGCCAATTGGCCGGATCTCGATGAGATCGACGATGTTAATATAGCCTGGTCTTCCTGGAGAACTATTTTTATTGGAATAGTGGATAAACATGCTCCAATGCGGATAATACGGTCAAGAAACAAACCTGCTGCGTGGATTTCATCTGCAGTCAAGCAACAGATGTATTCCAGAGATGTTTTAAAAAGAAAAGCATGCCTAACTGGTAATAATGAGGATTGGATTGCGTATAAGAAAAAACGCAACCAGGTTAACAAGTTTGTGCACCAAACTAAAGCCAAATTCTTTCAAGACTCTATTGAAAAAAATATTAAAAATCCACGTAAAACGTGGAAAACATTGAATGATTTAATTGGGAAAAAATCTGATATAACGGAGATACACGAAATTGTGAATAGCTCATCGATTAAAATTACGGATCCCTTAAAAATTGCCAACCAGTTTAATAAACATTTTGCAACTGTTGGCCTAAATTTGGCTACAGACCGACAAGTTTCATCTGGAAAACCTGATAATTATTTATCTCGTTGCAAGAGTACTTTTCAGCTGGAAAGAATTTCGCCCAAAGATCTGCTGAATCTTATATTAAATGTAAATACTATGAAAGCCACTGGCCTTGATTGTATCTCTAACAAGATAATTAAGATATCAGCTAATATAATTTATGAAGACTTAGCTAAATTATTCAATAAATCTATTGAGTCTAATATTTTTCCCGTTGAATGGAAGACTGCCAGAGTAGTACCAATATTTAAGTCTGGTGATAAAGCTGATTTAAACAATTATCGACCAATATCGGTCATTTCAACTATAGCTCGCCTGTTTGAGAGACAAATTTATAATCAGCTTTATTTGTACTTTACAAGGTATAAATTACTCAACTCTAAACAATCTGGATTTAGATCACTTCATTCCACGGTTACAGCGCTTTTAGATTTGACTAATGATTGGTGTTTCAATATTGATAGAGGAATAGTCAGCGGTGTAATTTTTTTGGATTTAAAAAAAGCCTTTGATACAGACGATCACTCTGTACTAATGACTAAATCGAAATATTTTGGATTTTCGCACTCAACCCTACAGTGGTTTTATTCATATCTGTCAAACAGATCACAGCGTTGCTTTGTTAACGGTGTGTATTCTGACAGTGTGAGAATTCACTGTGGAGTTCCTCAAGGGTCGATTTTAGGTCCACTCCTCTTTCTTATTTATATCAATGACCTTACTACATGTTTAAAATACGGTCGGGGAAGAATGTATGCAGATGATACGAATTTTACTTTTTCATCATGTGACCTAAATGATTTACAGAAAGAGATGAACCATGACCTGAAGTGCGTTACTACGTGGCTTTTAGCAAATAAACTCACTTTGAATATACTGAAAACTGAATATATGATAATAGGTTCTCGTCAACGTATTGCTACAATAGTTGACGATATATCAAATTTGTCTATAAATGGTGTATTCCTTCGTAGGGTTTACCAAACCAAATGTCTTGGCGTGACAATTGATTGTCACTTAACATGGGAGCTTCATATTAATAGTATTATTCAAAAGGTTGTAAATTCTATTGCCATATTAAAGAAGGCTAGTAAATATTTAAACATAGAAAATTTATGTAAAATATATCAGTCGATAATAATGCCATATTTTGATTATTGTAGTATTGTGTGGGATGGCATTGGATCTGAATTAAGTAAGAAATTGCAACGGCTACAGAATAGAGCTGCCCGTGTTATAACAGGGGACACTTGTTTGACACATGGCAGCGATGAAACATTAAAAAAACTTGGTTGGTCAAACCTATACCAACGCAGGCTTGAACAGAAAGCTTTGATGATGTTCAAGATTGTGAATGGTTTGACACCAAGGTACTTGCAAGAGATTTTTTGTCAAAATGCCAGCTCAAGGTTTTATTGTTTAAGACAATCGGCATTAAATTTTGACCTTCCTGTCTTTAAGACCGATTATTATAGAAATAGTTTTGCTTTCACTGGTGCCAAACTCTGGAACTTGTTACCGAACGAATTAAAATGCATAACTTCTATCAATGTATTTAAGAACAAACTGAAATTTTGTAATGTGCATCAATTAATGAACGAAAAATATATGTAAATTATTTTTTGTATTTATATATGTGTATATATTATATATTTATTTCTTTTCACGGCTTACAGGAAGACCAGTTGTTAAAATTGATGTAACAACTGTGGTTAAATAAAGTTTTCAACCAATCAATCAATCAATCAATCTATCTATCTATCTATCTATCTATCTATCTATCTATCTATCTATCTATCTATCAATCTATCTATCTATCTATCTATCTATCTGTTGGGTCTCTGAAAAGAAGAGTGCTCAATACAAAGGTGTAGAGCTTTAATAGTCTATTTGGTTAATGTCTAAGCTTTGAGCAACTGCCGTCAGTTGTTCAAAGCTTAGACATTAACCAAATAGACTATATATATATATATATATATATATATATATATATATATATGTATGTAAATAAATATATATATATATGTATATGTATATATATATATAAATATTTATATATATATATATATATATATAAATATTTATATATATATATATATATATATATAAATATATATATATATATATATATAAATATATATATATATATATATATACAGTATATATATATATATACAGTATATATATATATATATATATATATATATATGTATATGTATATATACACACACACACACACACACACACACACACACACACATATATATATATATACATATATACATATATATAGATGTACCATATGTGTGGGACATTTGAGTTGCCTATATAATATAGGCTTCTCCATCCTGCTCGTCAGCACTACACTGATGAGGCCCAGTAGGCCGAAACGGTTCCGTCTGTAGTTATATATATATATATATTATCCGTCATAATCTGAGCTAGCACGTTCCTCGACTTCAACAACATGAAATGAGTTAAATCATATATCAGTACTTTGTTAAGACACTAGTAAAAATTTATTAAGCTGTTCAATGACAACAGTAACCTTACCTATTCTTGCAGGTTTTGCACATATCTCCTCACAACATTTTTCTACGCCAGGACAATCTTCATCATTTGCACATGACTTATCCAGCAATTTTTTAGACATCTTGTTAGGACATCGCCCAGGTTTTACAACTAGAAAACCAACAACAAAAACATTAACAGTGGCCAGTATTGAGGAGCTTTTTTCAAAAATTGCTATAAACAAATTGCTATTCAAAAACTATATATTACTTCCAGTTGTTCATACCAGATAATGATATGAAAAGTACTTTATTTTGGCAGAAGTTTCAAGATTCATTGACTTCTTCCCGACGGCATATAAGACTTCTGTTATTTTACTCTGGCTAACGCGAGACGATTTTACTCATCAAAGGGAAAGCTCCTTCCGGGAAAGAGTTAATCGTCATCAATTAAAGTTGCTATATAGAATAATGTGAATGGTAAGAAGTAGGAACGTAAGAAACGTAATATGATGTGAAAAAATGAAATGTAGTATAAGTTAATGGAATATAAAATATTGTATTACGTAGTATAATTTAATGTAATATATTATAATGCATATAATGTAATGCGTATAATGTAATGTAACGCAATGTAATATAATATAGTATGATTCAATATAGTACAATATAATGCAATACAATGCAATAATATACAATATAACACCTCACCACACTACCCAACACAATACAATATAACAACATAACGTAAGATATCATAGGATGTGATGTAATGTAATGTAATATAATATAATTCTAATTATTATATTTCTTATAAATTAATTTTAAATATGTAATATAATTATATTAACTATAATTCTCAAAATTCTGAATTCTCCCCTAATTAAAAAATCACTTTGTTTTGTAAAAACCACTATAGATGACATTTTCAAATGTGAAACACATCCACAGAAATTGACATTTTTATGAAATAATATATTTGACGGTCTAATGTAACGAATGGAAAACAAATGACCTGAAGACCAAAACCACCAAATTTGCACTTACATGACTAAATGTCAAAGAAGGAAGTATTTATAGTTAAAGAAAAGTTTTAACGAACTTGGAAAGAGTGCGTTGACCAAGCTGAAAGATGCTCAGAATTCGTTTGTTGAAGAAAACAACTATTCTTTTACTTTTCCAAATTTTTCGTTCTAATCTGTCTAACTTTTACATCTCGTTTATTTACATCTGAGTTCATATCCACTGGTTCTTGCCTTCCTTTGCTAGTTTGGAACGGCTTTCACACTAAATCTCGGCTCTCAGAGCCTGTAAACAACTCCAATTATGGAAAGTTACGCTAGGGAGAAGTTGACGTTGGCTGCGTTTTGATTAATAATCTGGCTAAATTTTAACTCAAACAATAATAAACAATTATTGGATGAGGCTGAGCATGATATGAAGAATTATCCAGACCTCGGTCAATACTATCCGCCTCAGCCTTCGGCTTTGGCAGATAACATTGACCTCGGTCTGATTAATTCTTGATATTATACGTAAGCCAAATCCAATCATTGTTTTGTTATACATTCAAAACAGTGACAGATGCAAGAAAAGATTTGCGATAAAAAGACTTGTGTGATTAATTTTCCAAACTGCTGCAGGCCATTTTTGCTGTCTTGTAATTTTCGCGGCCTTGAGGTTGTTATGTCATCAGCGTCCAATAATATTTTTTCGGTCAGCTCAGTCGAATAATTCACGATATTTGGCGGAAAGGATATCACGACTTCCGGATATTCAGAATTAACTGGTGGATGTCAACCAATAAGAAACAAGAATAAAGTTTGAATGTATAATACTTTGCCATATTCTTAATTAATTTGTTCAGGTATTTGCTAAAACAATTATTCACCTAATTTTTAGTGAACAATTGTTTTAACATGTACATCGCATAATTGTTTTCATATTTATTTTTCTAAATCTCTAAAACAATTTTACGGAACTTCGACTTATCAACCATTCGTCATTTGTTAACAAACGATTTGGAACACATTTTGAGTGCATTTGTTGCTAAAAATTAAAAGAAATACGTATCTCTGAATAATTTAATGTCAACTGTCCTTGCTTTTCCGGTATTTTCTGGCACGGTAGCTTCATTTTTTAACGATGGTTTTTTCCTTCTATAACTGAAACAAAATGGGTAGCCATTTTGTTTTGCCGGAGGTGAATATTGTACGATATTCCGAGAGACGGTGACAAATCAGAATGCGCAAAAAACTCCATTCAGTAGTGAGGTATATGCTGATGGTGGATATGCAACACAATTTACCTCAACTTCGGTGAACAATTGTTCAATATAATATATGTGTAGCAGTGTAACGATCGGAGCTGTACTTAGGTGGTAATTCGTCCGGGCAATTTCTGTTGAAGGCGCCCTCCTCTGCCCTCTGTAACGCACCCCAAGCTTCTTGTATCGTAATAATTCTGGTACTAATGGTATACAACTATAGGAGGTACTTTTGTAGAAACAACTGTGTTTTTCGTGCTTTTTGGGGTGTTTTTTTATTATTACTCGAAATGTAATTGAAAATTTAAGACATGCGCTTCAGAGCTTCGACAGAAGCATAGTCATCAATTAGCGATGAGAAATTGAAACATTGATTTAACATTTTTGAAAAAAATTTTTGAATCTAGAAGAAAAAAGAAAAAGATAAAAAGGTCTAATCTGCTTCTGAAAATGTTGCCCCATAAATTTTGCACCCGGGGCAAGCTCCCCAATGGCTTTCCTCTTGGTACGGCATTAGTAATAATTATTACTTTTAGCTGAATAATCTACTAAATGAAGATTAGCATACCTTGAATACATTCTCTAACTCTGTAACTTGCGTAGAAATTGCTTACACAGCTAATATTATAAGTTTGTTTCGCTGCACACTCTTTCCAGTTTATACAGCGGCAGCGGTATCTGTATCCCACTATATCCGTGCAACTCACGTTACATGATTCTTCCTCTCGTGAGCTTCTAAAACCTTTTGGACATGGTGGGGGAGAATTTATCACTGGACACGTTGTACTGCTGAAGCAAGCGAAAGAAGTCCGATTTCCCGGAAATGCAAATGTGTAAGTTTTTCGGTATTCTGAAATGATGAATGTCAGGTAACAATCGATCAGTAAATCAGGGTAAATTAAGTACAAAAGATAAAACCTCTAATTAAGACAAAAGCCGCAGAAAGACCATAGAAAAACCCGTTACAATGAACATCAGGGTTGCCAGGTCTGTGGCAACATAATCGGCCAAACTGATCAGTTCAAGACAAAGTTTACGATCGGAAAAAAGTGGGTTACGACCAATTTTCGTAAGTCCAAATTCAGTCATAAACAGTTTGGTCGGATTATCATTTCCTAGCCTGCCTAACGGATAGACAAAAAGTCAAATCCCAGAACTTTGGAGGAAAAAAAGCTAAACTAGCATCCAAATGGACGTTCACGCGTTGCTAACGAATGGTAAAATGAAGACAATTACTCATAGCGCTTCAAAGGTTTAAGAATCAACAAGGACAACTTGTAACGGTGTCGTTACCATGACGTCAAGGATAATTTTCGAAGTTTTTAAGTAGCATACATTGTTTTTTAACTTTTTTATTAAAAATATGGATTTTCTTCCCAGAAAAGTTATGCGTGGATTGTTAGAGAATTTAAAAAGTCCTTGACATATCCGGAAAATGTCTTGCAAATACTTAATTCAACTTCGTTAAAATTTGGCTACAGTATGATCTCACGCATATAAATTTATACTTTTTTATTGATGAAATATCATGTTCGAACGACTTTCAATAATTACGGCGTCGGAACGACAATAAAAGGGGGGACCTGGTAGGGTCCCCAATCTTTATATGGGTGCATCTGACGGCGTTCTCCAAGGGTAAAAATGCCAGTGGCAAGTCACCCTCATTATACTAGAGCTGAAAACAATAACCTGAATGATGAAGTCGAATTGATGATTTTCTAAAGTTTCTAAGGAAAACTAACGTTCAATTCAGTGATTAGTTTGTAATTTTGATATTACTAGCTAGTTAAAAAAGAGGAGGCCCCACAACCAAATAAAGTGGGAGGAACCAAAGCCCCCTGGCCACTGCGCTCCCGACGCCCCTGTTCAAAAATACAGTATAACGTTACCTGTGGCAAAAATTATAGCTTCTTTACGTTTTCTTCAATGTTTGTGCGACGTTACCACGTTACGTCACAAACTAAAATCTCTTGGCTGTATATTTCATATGTACATGTGCAATACTTTGGTTATTTCTTTAATTTATCGCTCCAACCTGAAATACGTTAGCTGCTAAATTGGCTTATTCTTAGCAACGGAATGCTTTAATACAGAATTTGAATGCGTCCGAATGCCCTTAACCAATCATCACTTGTCTGCCATATCATTTAGGCTATGATTAACGTGGTTAAAAATAACAATCAAGTCGACTATTGATCAACCCGGTGCGTGGTCAAAAGAATACGGGCTCACATATGGCTGGAATCGAGTGTAACCAGCTCACTGTATATAAATCAACAACGACTTTTTTCCCTACTCACGTTTTCCTGGGCTAATACTGTGCGCATGAATATCCATTGGTCTTTGTAATCCACTGACAATAAGAGTAATATTGGCTCCAGAATTTACTTCAGCCCGATAAATAGAACTTGTTAGCCAGTCAGTCCAATATATATGTTCATGAAGCAAAGTCAGACCAAAAGGGTGATTGACTTGGTTGAGTTTTCTAGAACGAATGCCAACTAGAAAAAGAAGATATACTTACATTCAAATATCAGTAGATCCCACTGGCTTGTAATTAATCGATTGTGTTTCAAAATAAAATGACAGAGTTGCCATGTTGGCTCCACGAAGCAAGACAGGGAATGAGATTTGATTTGAAGTTCCGTCAGTATAACTGCTACGACTTCATGTCCAAACTACCAATAATGTCCTACCTTTGGCCATATAATTAAACTTACTTACAATATAAAATCTTTTCATTGATTATTACTTGACGTACTCCAGTCATCAAGTCATATGCCTCGATGCTATCTTCGTAAGCATCCGCCCAATACAATTTGTTGTAAACGTGGTCTATTGTTAGACCATTTGGCCAATGAATGACACTGTTGACAAGCACACTTCTGTTACTGCCGTCCATAAATGCTCGTTCGATTTTCGGAAAACCCCAATCGGTCCAATACATATAGCTGAAATACAAATAAATGAAAAAGATGAAAACAAAACCAAAACTAAAAAGTGAACGCAGAGACGTAATACCCGATATAAAGCGACAAATAATGGGATGAAGCACAACATGTGATCGGATATAAGACAACATAGTCATAGTCAGGCTACGAACTATTTCTAGAAAAGGTCAAAAAAGTAATAAAAACATGTTTTGAGCACTGTGTAAGAAAGGAAATAGAGAAATAACCTTGCACAAAGACAAAGAACTTAGATAGGATGGGTTAAGGAACAGAACCAAATTTAGATAAAACTTTGTTAGCGTAAAAAGTTCAAGCAATTATTATTCGCCTAAGGCTAGAATATATAAAATCCAAAATTTTCTAGGTAAATACTATTGTTACAAATAGAATATTTAACTTCTGGTCTTTGTAAGTGACGAGGCCACAGGGGGAATGGGGGTCCTGACTCCCCACTTTTAAGAAGTATGCTCGACTAGATTTGCCTAAATAAGAAGAGAATACGTCCAGGTAGGGGTGAGGATTGCAGTCTTCCTAGGAGACGGTAGAGTCCTACCACTGTTTGGAAGTGGCCATAAAGCTCTCTGGAGAAACGTTCGAGGCAACCTAAACTGTGTAACACAACGAACTTTTCCTGAGTTCGCAGCATCTATGTGCGTTTCACCAACATGAACCACCCTCCCTCTCTTGTTTTACGCTGGCCCAGCCATCATAGGCGTAGAGTTTTTCTATTCTCAGGGGGCAGCTGAAACCGAAAACGGAATGCCTGAATCCACGAAAACTGGTTAATGTTTTGTCTCTAAGATTTCAAATTTCGGTATTGCATTTAGCTCATTTCCTCAGAAGCGTCATAGATACTATTGGCTTGAAGAAATAATAAGGCTTTGACAGTTACATTACCCCAACCAGCACGTCAGTAACCCTACCATTCGTGAATCACGTATCAATTAATGTAAAATCCCAAGGGGGCTAAGTCCCCCAAAGCTATATCTGAGGGGGGCTGAAGCCCTTTAGCCTCTCTAAGCTCTACGCCTATGCCAGCCAGTGGAGTATTTCCACCAGCATACAAGATGGTATAAGCAGCAAGTATAATAAAAATAAAAGCAAGGATTAAAACTTGACTTAGCAAATCCTGGCGTCAAAATTGTTCATTTCAATATCAATAAGATTAACTTGAAATGAATGTTCTGCCAATGCAACAAATAGCGAGTTCTCTTTATATATCGGTGCTGCATAAAACTACCAAAATTCCTTTCGAAACCTCTTTTGAAATGTTAATCGCAGCAATTGTCTTTCCATTTGCTTTGGGAATTCAAGATATGCATGAAAATGAAAAACCCGCAGTGTATTCTGGTAGTTGTATTCAGCTGACGTAATAAGGGGAACCGTCCAGTATGGGAGTCTGGCATGGAAAATAAATTGGATAACGACTCCAGAGAAGCCGAGTTCGTAAGTATACTGGGTGTCCCAAAAAAAACGAAAATTATTAAAATCACCAATAACAATTTAATTGTTAAAATTTGAAAACCTTAGCACTCTGTTGGTCCCCACGAGTGCATAAATGATTGATATAAGTAATTTTATACATAATGAAGCTGTCTAAAACAGTAAAATGTTGTTAGTACGCAGCGTTTATTTATGTGAGTTTTATGGTGCGTAAACACAATGGAATCAGATTGTATTCATGATCAACATGTGCTCATTGTGCTGTTTCAGGCTTTTAGGAAGGAAAAGTATGTGCATTAAAACAAAACAGTTTTTATTTACAATTTACAACTATGGATACAATCAAGAACCGTGACCGTCGACATGTCCCCCTTCTCTTGCAACACAAAGCATTGTTCGCCTGTGCATATCACTCACTGCCCGTCGAATGAAGGCAGGCTGCTCTCGTAAGGCATCGAACTCTCTGACGATCCTCTGGCGTAATTCGTTAATATTTTGCGGTGGAGTTGCAAATACTTTATGTTTAACATATCCCCACAAAAAAAAGTCCCATGGTGTCAAGTCAGGTGAGCGCGGTGGCCATTCAACATCATGACCTAAACCTATGATGCGGTGATTTCCAAACACATCGTTGAGGCGATCTCTAAATGCGATAAGGCGATGTGCAGGAGCGCCATCTTGAGCCCACCAAAGACCCCGAAATCTTCCCTCCCAATATTGGTTATTAAAATGTTCAGCGAGTTGTGGAAAGACAAATTCGTTGAGCATTCGAAGATAGGCGATTCCGTTAACATTCCCCAAGAAAAAAAGTAAGGACCAAGCATTAAACCATTACCGCAAAGTGCTGCCCAAACCGTCAAATGTACGCGAGAATCGCTCCTTTCAAAATTAAATGCAGGCGGGTGTCCTTTAGGTGCATATTGCCGTACATTTTGCGTATTGACTTCGCTGTTCATCACAAACGATGCTTCGTCTCCAATCACCTAGCTATCCAAAACGTTTTCCCGACGACAGCGTTCGTTGAACCATCTGGAGAAGTGCAATCGACGT
Organism: Heliopora coerulea; assembly: GCA_030142905.1. Taxonomy (NCBI): domain Eukaryota; kingdom Metazoa; phylum Cnidaria; class Anthozoa; order Scleralcyonacea; family Helioporidae; genus Heliopora; species Heliopora coerulea. Next base: position 954,217 of record JASJOG010000070.1, on the reverse strand, counting down.
GCAAAGTCGCCTGCCAACAACTCATGCCGCACATGCATTCGGTATGGGTGCCATTTAATTTCAATCTTTGTTATCCGGTTGAAGCTTGTTCTGGAAATCGGAATGGGGTTGCGACGAGTACTCACGTGAGGATTTTGCTGGAACAGATCTCTTACAGTGTCAATAATTTGCGCAGTTCGAATAGTTCTTCTTCTGCCAGAATGCTCTGTATTAATGTTTAAACTCGTACCTGCGTTTAAATACTTTCTGACGTTGCTCAAAATTGTGCTTGGCGCAGGTGGATTTCGATCTGGAAACCTTTGTTGAAAAGCGTTTCGCACTTTCGTTGTACTTGGGTACGCGTATAATTTATCACAATAAAAACTCTTTGTTCTGTGGTCAGTTGTACCATTTTCTTTCGAAGCGATGACAGGACTAATTTAAATTTTATCATTTTCACAAAGTTTTCTCAGAATTTTATAATTTGCTTTAAATTCCCACGGGCAAAAAATTGCGCACTTTACAAGGCGATTTTCTTACCTAAATTTTAATACATGCACCTTGTCAATATTTTACGCATCATTGCGTTCAGCTTTTTGGTAGGGCATTCAAATTTTAACAATAAGTGATTTCAATAGTTTTCGGTTATTTTGGGACACTCTGTATATAAACAGCACTCGACTCTAAGCATGAGAGAAAAGTAACTTTGTTTAGTAAGCTTAAACAGTTTACAGCACATTCGTTCTATGTTTGCAACTTTAAATTTAACCAATTATTGTTAGTTTTCCATTTTCTTTAAAATAACACCGCCATCTTGGTTACTAAAAGTAAAGTTTGCATTGGGACAGTATCTAAGTTTAGGCAAGCTAAAAATTTCTTTATGGAGAAATTAAGAACCTCTTACAAGTTGAAATAAAGTCTACAAATCGTCCATAGTCCAGGAGGCTATCATGTTTGCATGAAACTGATGGAAGCGTTCTTGGTCACTTAGGAGAAAAAAAAAATACCAGGGTTTCAGGTTTCCCCATCCTACCTAGTCTTTGGCCACCAAAATTGCCGACCCTTATCTTTTTATTGAATTTTGCAAGGAGCCTGGACTGGAGTTGCAGGACTATTTGCATCTTGGTATAACAATTATGGTGGCAAGTTCTGCAAGTATCCTGGAAATAAGCTTTAATGAATATTACTGTCACACATGGACACTAAAACAAGTTAAAAGAAAAAGAAATACCCTACCCAAGTTTATGCAACGAAAAATACGAAACCCAGGTACTTTTTTTTTCTCCTTATGCATGGTCGTCATGACGTTGGCGGTGTTTATGGTGACATGTTCATGGACATGGTTTTTGTTGTGGTTACAATATAATTGAGCCACTCATGCTCGTATTTATATCTGTGATTAATCATAATTACAATTTCAGCAATAGTTTCAAAGTTCGATCGCTATCTGGAACTAATATCAGTGGCGTAGGAAGCTAATTGAACTTAGGGGGCCGGAAACAAAATTTTAGTTCAGGGTGGGCGTTTTTACGTAGATGTTTTCATCGCCTATACTTTTGACAAAATACTGGGACTATACTTGCTATTTTACATCTATGGTAAAGCACATTTCTCGTTCAGGAGAAAAGAATGTTGCAGTGGATTACTAATTTACGAATTAAAAGACTAAATACAATTATAAAATGTCTAGGCTTTTTTAACTCTTATGAAGGACACCAAAAATAACCATAAATTTATCTCTGTGCAACTTTAGATTACAGTAAAGTATCGACCATCATAAAAACTTTGTGCAGGACATTAGATTTTTAAATATTTTCTAGTTTAATTTTGAAATGCAAGTACGTGAGATGAAAAAATTAGAAAAGACTTTGTTTAACGTCACCATATCTGTTTTTAAGGGGAGCTGAATAATATCATGTCCCTCCTCAATAAAATGTTATTGGGGGCCGCCGCCCCCGTCGCCCTCCTACTTCTTACAATACTGACTAATATTAAACATTTAACTATAAAACCTACCCTGCGACAGGATCAACAATAATGTCTCGTGGTTTATGTAAACCCGAACTAATCAGCACTCGTCTGGATGAACCATCTAATCTAGACACTTCAGTGGTGTTGTATGTCATACTGGTCCAGTACAAATTCCGACCTGCGAGGTCAATAGTTAACCCATCCGCAACACCGACTCTGTCAGTAACGAGCTTTTCAAACGATGAACCATTTCTGTATGCTCGACAGATTTCAAGACCCACGTCCGTCCAATATACTCTATCTTCCACAGGATCGTACTCTAGAGCAACCGGTCGACTCACGTTAGCTTCTTCACCAAAATTGATTGCCACCGGCTTCGTGTTTTTGTTATCACCTGGGAGTTGGTAAATCTGACCAGCATAGGAATCCGCAAATATGATCAACTCTAGAAAGTTTAAAAATCGTTCATTTTTGAACAAGAAGGGATCAATGACAAGATAAAATATTATTCTAAACGATATGTCTAGATCAAGTGTATCTTTGAGTGGTTTAAGACATTGGACCACATCACATTATACCAAAGTACACCAAACTTCGACGCGACCTAGCATTCCCCACCACATCACATCACATCATAGCTCCTCATACAAAATCTTATCACGCCACAATACTTAACCATATCAATTAAGTCATACCAAATTGCACCAAACCTTATCACGTAACACCACACCTAATATCACCACACTACATCACATCTTGCCTATCAAACCAACCTCATCACATCATACCATTTCCCTACGCCAGAGCAAATCAACTCCACCACCAAGATGCCCCACACCATACCATATAGTACCACACGTCACGTCACACCTTATAAAATCATGACACCTCACTCCACGTCTAACACCATCAGCCTATCGCACCAAATTACGCCATATTTTTACAAGAAAAGATCTGTCTATATCTGGCACGATTGCATAATGCCATTCACCGACATTTTTTCGTTTAGCATTATCGAAATCAATAATAATCAAACTAATGTACATTAGATTTGAATTGAGCTAGGGTGGCCAAGCTTCTTAAACAAAGGCGAAATATTAAATTTCAAAAGTCCTATAGGGAGCTACACAGGAGCACATAGGTATTGTGCGCGGTATAGGAATTTGAATAGGTCTAGAAAAACGCATTGACTTGAAAAGCACTGTAATAATAATAGTAATAACTTTATTTCTATAGCGGTATATACAAAACTCTATATCGCTTAACAATCTAAATTAAAAGCTATACAAAAGTAAAAATTAACCTAAATACATGAAAAAAAATACAAATACACAAATAATTAATTATAAGTAGCTCTAAAAAGATGCGTCTGTAGTCTATTCTTAAAAACAGAAACCAACGGACTAAGCTTAATGTCCATGGGTAAAACATTCCATAGCCTAGGGGCAGCAACCGAAAAGGCCCTGTCTCCATAAGTTTTCAGGCGAGTCTTAGGTATTTGTAAAAGATATTTATCGGTTGATCTTAGATTTCTTGATGGTTCATATCGCACAAGTAAATTACTGATATACACAGGTGCTAAGTTATTTAATGCTTTATAAGTGATTAACAGAACCTTAAATATAACCCTCTGGTCGACAGGCAGCCAATGTAATTCCTGGAGAACAGGACTAGTACGCGCAGCCCTTGGCAATTGGGCTACAAAGTGCCCAGCACAATTTTGAATGTGAACTTTAGACTGTTTTGAATAGATGATGTGATTGTGGTAGCTTGGTAATTATATTCTTAATACGAACGCTCTCAAGCTGTCCTCTCAGAAAAACTTTCTGAGTCCCTGACGGGAATCGAACCCGTAACCTTCTGATCGCCGTTGAGATGCTCTAACCATTGAGCTACAAAGACTCAGATGGTGAGTGAAGGTTAAATTTGTGTACTGGTTCGTATAGATGGTAGACATACGTACTGCCAGTCTGCAAGTCTCGATATGTCGTCTATTATTTTTGTGTTAATCAATGATGTGATTGTGGTAGCTTGGTAATTATATTCTTACTACGCACGCTCTCAAGCTGTTCTCTCAGAAAAACTTTCTGAATTCCTGACGGGAATCGAATCTGTAACCATTGAGCTACAAAGACTCAGATGGTCAGCGAAGGTTAAATTTGTGTACTGGTTTGTACACAAACCTTCGCTGACCATCTGAGGGCAAATACTTTCCTGTACAGACCAAACAAACGAAGTTAACAAGGTATTTATTATTTGGATTTTGGTTCCTTCATCGCTATTAACGACCTTGTTACTTTGGGAAGGTAGTTGCTCCGATTAACTTGCTTTTTTTATCCTCATAACTACGTGATTTTTGTACCATTCAGCTAGTTTAGAGCATAAATCATTGCCGAAAAGATTTAAATTCGTCTTTAGCTGTTTGTATCTGTTAATCTTTGATAAAACTTACCTGAATCTGGTTTGCTTGTCTTCAAATCATCTACAAAGTTTTCCCGCCAAAACTTGCTGGTCTGAACGGAAACCTCAATTCAAGGCTAGGCAGCCAATCACCGCGCATCATTCTGCGTACAGCGGATTAGCAGCTCAGCCATATAATAATAGCACTTAAACCCCCTTTCTAGCAATCTCATCAGTTTTCTGTTCCTTTTGAACCATAATTTAGACCATAACGAAAGCTTGTCAACAAACCGATATGTGTTTGACAGACAAAACACTAAAACAGTACGTGTTAAACAAAAGAACTGTAGGGTGTTTGTTTCACGTCGCGAAATGATTGTGATGCCAAAAGATGGCCTGCTTAAACATATTACCGCATGAACAATTGAAACAATCATGGGCATCCGCACAGGAAGACAACCGTGGTACTTGCCTCCTTTTGTACCGTGATCAATTTTGTTGCTGAAAAAAAGTTTTGATTTCAATTCGAGGGTAAAGTCGTTAATTTTTTTTTGAATGTTGCATACCAGGTCTGATCTTCATCATGCATGTCAACAAGTTTTTGACTCTGTGGTATAAAGCCCGTAGATTTCTATCCTTCTCCTTTTATTTTGTCCACATCCTGACTTCTCTAAACGGCATTCGGTAATTGAGTTTGGAACGGACACGTCTCTCTTCGTCGGACGACTAATAAGCTAACGTTTACCAAATGGCTTACCTGTTACGTTGCCAAGCTCAGCGTGGCCGAACATAAGCCAAAGACTTAGAATCCACCATCCCAGCACCTTTGCCATTTGAACTCGCGCGCAGAAATATTTGTCAATGGACTGCACTCAAACTAAAATCAAAGTAATGGTAATCATTCAAACTCATGCCACTTTTCAAACGAGACTGTAAAGCGAACAGAATTGAAACTGTCTTGCTGTCTTGCCACTGTTGATGTTTTAAGCAATACTGTGTTGCCCACCTGCTCTGCTTCTCGCATTAATATACTTAGTCTGGGCCGTTAGAAACAAGGATCTAAATTTTACAGTAAACATATACCGTATCAAAGTACAATTAGTCTTGAACTATTTAGATTTCAACTGAAACACTTTTGAACTATCTGTGCACAGAGAACAAGCTTTCGGATTCTCAATCTTCAAGTTCTATAGCTGTGTTACGCTAGCTCACGAACTTCCTCATCGTGTGTTCTTTGAAATTCGTCACAGGCCATGGCAATTGAACCAACTCAGTGTCAACATGCACACTGAACTGTTGTAATTTAGTGCCTTAAATGGTTTTTCGTAATCATTTCCCAGTATCTTTTTCAAAAGCCAGCTATCCCTGAAATGTTTTCGAGAACGTCTGTCAATAGCTCGAAGTTACAAAGATCAAGGTCTTGCTTACCTTATTCTTATTTGTCTTCTCGATCGATTTTGCGATTTTGGTATGAAATTCTAGAAGTAAGACATCACAAATTTTTAGTAACAACAGATATATTCCTCATTCAAATGCCAAATCCAGCTGATAAATATTGCTAGGCGATTGAAAGCGTTCCAGACGGGAAACTGTACTGCTGTATTTATGTATCGGCAGTGATCCGTATCCTATTGTTCAACTAAAGTGTATATGCATTCTAATAATTAAATGCCAAAGTATTTTTTGTCGTATTTTCAAAAACGTTAACGGATGTTGCCATTTAGGGAGTTTGATGTTGACGTAATATCATATAATACCAACGTACAATCATATTATATACAATTGAACATATCACATAACATATCATATATGTAAGGTAAAAAGTTAAAAGTTTGATAACTGCCGTAACTGATCTCAAAGAATATCAACGTTTCAAGCAAAGGCCCTTCGTCAGGAAAGGAGATCAGTTACGGCAGTTACCAACCTTTTACCTTTATCAACCTATTACATACATACATATATATACATGTGTGTGTGTGTGTGTGTGTGTGTGTGTGTGTGTGTCGGTTGCATGAATTTTTACTGCAAAATCTAAGTTTTTCCAGCCTTATTCAACCAAATTGTTTGTAAAAACGCCCAACGAAATTTAACGTAAAGTTATGGGATTCAGACGTGTTTGTTGACAATTAATCTGTACATAAATGCATCATGAGAAAATCAAATCGTAAAAAGTTAAAAAAAATGTACATGTTTCAGCAAAAAGTTTTTTTAAGAAAAATTAAATAAATGCTTTGATTCTCGATTGACATTCACCAGCAGCGTAAACGTTTAAGTGGCTCATTGTTTAAAGTCATTGATGTCGTGCTAGAGTACGAAAGTTCGAACGCAGATGAACTACTGTTGACCATTTCAGTTCAACACTTCTAAGATTATTGTCGTGAACGAGACTTAAGGTGATAACCTCAAAGGCGAAGGAAACAGAAAAATTATTACAAAACTGATACTAACAGTATAACACACACTATTCATTTAAAACCAATAATGATTAAAGTTATGAACCAGCTCTGTTATAAAACCTCTGAGGACAGTATTTCACCACCAAAAACCCCAAGGTATAAACAAGAAAGCTGAATGCAGCTTTTGCCAGAACACATTGCTACATCTGTATTATGCTTTTACGTCAACAGGTACATTCATTTGATGTGATGTTGTGTACAATTGCCTTTCTTAAGGAAAAGTGAAACAATTATGTCTGTGATATAAATAGCATCCCTACATTTGGATTATGCAATGTACGTAGCAATGGTTAACTAGGCAAAAATTATCGTTACTTTACTTAAAATTGGAGTACAGAACATGTATCCTAACCAATGAAGAATTAGAGTTTTCAGTTCGTAAGATAAGGATCTTGTGATCAAATATAATTTCATCAGACTTCAATATGGGTGGGTACTGTAATGGAAAATTAGTTATAAATGAGAATAAAGATAGAATAATTGTGTTGATGTGAAATTTAGATGAAATGAAATAAAATATTTTGAAAGAAATGTTGAAGCAAATCAGATACCATGGTATGTTGTCAGCATCTCGTTTCACGTGTCATTAGTGCATGGTAATGTTACAACACAACCATACAAAAGATGTAAGGTAGGTTGCTCTTGCTTGCTTTTCAGGGAGATTCAGATTTAAAGCTGTCAGATCAAGTTTTTCTAAATTTCTACTTTGAAATTTTGCCTGGTAGGATTGTAAATTAGTAGAGTTCATTAACCTCAGTCATCCTACACTTTGCTCGTGTGTTTGCTACAAACATTCCTTTTAAACTACTACAGGTTCCTGTCATGATTGCTGCATGTTCAAGATTTATACTTCGTTAAATGCTGGGTAGGCCTTTTACTAATTAAATTAAACAGGTGAAAAATCCGAACTTGTTTGGAGAAGACTGAAATAAACTGCATTTAAACCATTAAATGTTGCATGGAGTGAGGTAATACAGTTTGCAGCATAGATTGTTGATGCCATAATATAGGAAAGCACTTGATTTTTCTTGGGATTTAAGCCAAGACCTCTAGAAGATAAAAATATCAGTCATTCATCCCCAGTCCATGGAAATTAATTTTTTCGATAATCAATAGGGGAAAATACTGTATTCCCTTTATTTAGTCCCCTTTTCTAATAAGCCCCACCCATGACTGGGGTAGTTTTCATTAAAAAGATGTATTTCAGTACAAAAATATGAGCACTAAGTGACAATGTCCCATGAAGAAACATGTTCATTTAATTGAAAGTCAGTACATTTTAAGTGTCGCCATGTAAATTAATGTATTTATTTCTATCATCAATTTCTAAAGAACATAAAAATTCATTAACCCTCCAACTTCTCTTTGATAGGCCCCTTACTTACAAGTCCTATTTGTAATTTCCTTGAGGATTACAATTCCCCAACGATTTATTACACAACTGAAAAATAGGATTTTGGCCGATTTTGACTTGGGAAAAGAAATCCCATGGGAATAGGAATTCCCTTGGGAATTAAACAAACAATCGCTTAAAACATCAGTTCCTTTGGGTATTGGAATTCCTCTGAGATTTATTACACCAACTGAAAAAGTGGATTTTGGCTGTTTTTGACTTGGGAAAAGAAATCCCATGGGAATTGAACAAATGTTCACGTAAGACATGAATTCCTTTAGGAATTAAAATTCCCCTGGGATTTATTACCCCAGCTGAAAAATTGGATTTTGGTCGTTTTTGACTGGGGAAAAGAAATCCCATAGGAATAGGAATTCCCTTGGGAATTAAAGAGTCACTTAAGACATTAATTCCCTTGGGAATTGCAATTTCTCTGGGATTTATTACACCAACTGAAAAATTGGATTTTGGCCGTTTTTGACTTGGGAAAAGAAATCCCATGGGAATAGCAACTCCTTTGGGGATTAAGAGAATGGACACTTAAGATATCAATTACTTTGGGTATTGAAATTCCCCTGGGATTTATTACGCCAACTGAAAAATCGAATTTTGGCCGTTTTTAACTTGGGAAAAGAAATACCACGGGAATTGGAATTCCCTTGGGGATTAAACAAATGTTCACTTAAGACATCAATTCCCTTGGGTATTGGAATTCTCCTGGGATTTATTACACCAACTAAAAAATTGGATTTTGCCCGATTTTGACTTGGGAAAGAAATCCCATTCGAATTAAACAAATGGTCACTCAAGACATCAACTCCCTTGGGAATTGGAATTCCCCCGGGATTTATTACACCAACTGAAAAATAGAGTTTTGACCAATTTTGACTTGGGAAAGGAAATCCCACGGGAATTGGAATTCTCTTGGGAATCAACCAAATGTTCACTTAAGACACCAATTCCCTTGGGAATTCGAATTTTCAATTAGGAAATTTAACCCTGTTCCTAAGAACGTATACGCTAGCAAGAAAATACTCAAGGCACCTAAGTACAAGGGGGAAAATTGCCTAAGTAACCACGCGGAACCTCACACACACGTGTCGTCTATCACCAAGACACCATAACGCAAGTAGAAATATACGACATACCTATGCGTCAGTAAAAAGAAAACCCAAGCCAAGCGAATAAAATTCCCAAGCAGAAAGACGCCGAAGGCACGAAACTGACATAGCTATGCACAAGCGGAGACGGGCACAAGTACCCATGTCGAAATGAAAACATAGCGCCATTGATAAACTCTTCGCTGTTCATAACAAAAATTTACTGCCATTAAAGTCAATCTCGAAGTACGTCAAAAATATTTCGTGATCTAAGCTTCGAATACAGACAGCTAAAAGCATCTTTTCAAATACGTCAAATCTGATGTTTAGGAAAGCGTTGTGAAATAAAGTTCGTCAACGCTTTGAAATGTACATGTTAAGTTTCCATGTAACCTTCAACTGACCCTGCAGTCGTGTTAATGGTTGTCTTTTCGCGCTGTTGAACGCCTTTGCGTACCTATGCTAATGAACGTTGCAAAAAATTGTAAACGACTGTCGAGTCAAAATGAACGTATTTTCGTGTTGATAAGTTCGAGGTTCGCGTTAAGTGATGAACAGCTGAAGGTGCAATGTGCGAGCTAAAGGATGCCTTAATACCTACGTATAAACGAAAATGCCCATGCTCAAGTAATAAATTATCAGGTACTTACCCACAATTGAAGGAATACTTCGGTATCTATACCAACGTACCAATATGATAGTAGAAGAATGTCCACGCCCTGACGTCAGTGAGTCAAAGAACGGTCGGGAAACTCTTGTTTTGGTTCGCTTTTCAGCAGAATCAATAATAAATATTTGGAATAATTAACCAATCGACTAATAGAAACGTTCGAGTTTAGTTTCTCAAACTCGCCATTCGACTGTTAAATATCCATTAAAGAAAACTTTTGTGAATGGTAAGACCCCTTTCTCTAAAAGTCGAAGCTTCAGTATCTTTCCTTGCCAGCCACTTTGACGTTAGTAGAGTTTCCACACCATTCCTCAACCGACTATGCTGACAAGTCGCAAGTGAACAACCTAATTTGGTATTATATACATAGGGTCGGTTGTTTAAACCTTGGCCTCCAGCATATCACTCCTGACATCGGATGATTCAGTCGACCAAAATTTCTCCACTGAACATGTTTGGTTCTTCTGAACGTAAGTAACACCGATCACCCTCTTTGTCGTGCCAGAATATGCCTGTCGCACAGGACTAATCGATTGGAAATGTCGTCCGGACTCAACAACCAACCCCAGTAAAAATTCTAATCACGACTAATCAAGAACAAGTGAAAAGACACCGAGACCAATTTCTACCTTTTTACAACTACGGTTACAACATTAGGAACTAATATATGAAGTTATACCATTGCTTCACAGCTTAAGTATGGTCACTAACAGATCTTGGGTGGGGTCTACAAGGCCACCCCCTTGCTAAAGTGGCCCAGTCCATTCCCAGAGACCAAGACCGAAACTGGTCCAGTACTCTTCCATTCCAAACTACGGGAATCTTTTTCACAGGATTATGATCTTAATGTCAGTTCGATTCCTCAAAATAAAATCAAGATCTACCAATGATTATCATTTTGATAAAATGCTATTGAAACTGAACATGACTGCGACTGGATTTTGTTTCGGCCATATACACACTTCATCATTGATACGCATTTGCAATCACACTTTGGTTTTCACAGCTAAAACATTAACCACAAACCATATTAGCACTCCCTGAAACTTACGGCAGAACGAAAATTTCCCGTATTTCGTGGACTTTATCATATAACTACCTTGCTTTAGCACCAATTAAAAACCCACAACCTGACTTTGAAATCCAGAATTGACTGAATATCCTGCTTTCCTGACAGTAGCGTATATATATAGGGGGCAAGGGGGCGATCGCCCCCCCGCCGGAAACTTCTGTCGGAAAATTTGAGGGAGAATACCTTACTATATTTCGTTTGCTGAGAAGTCAAAAAATTTTCAGGACTAGAAACGTCAAAAATTGGACATTTGCAGAACATAGAAATGATACAATATTACGGTAAATGCAAATTTGAAACAAATTTAAACATCTTTAGCCTAAACCGAATGCAGAAAACCGAACGTTTTCTTTTGAAATATGACAACTGTTGGCCTACAAATTAGCGTGAGAAAATTCATTCCTCGCGGTTCGTGTTGACAGGCGCATAACAACGTGAAGTCTGCCCATAGCGACGTCAAAATTTCGTCCAATAAACTTCAACGTTTTAATTTTGAAACAAAGTGTTAATTACCGCACAGTGCACAGTCAATTTCAAATGCGGTAGTACAAACATAGGAAAATCGTGTAATCAAAACAGCCAATAAAATTGTTGGTAACATTAATATTTTGTGTTCTGAAATTAAAAGAAGCCAGTCAATTCTAGTAGGTTGGCGTCGCTGTGTCCGCGTACTACAGCCGAGGCTAGACTGCTGTTACTAATTCTCAACTCTAAATGAATACTAAAAATGCGTTTGCCGTTTGTTCAGGTAACCCGATTTAGGCTAACTCTTGTCGGAAATTTTTCAAATCTCGCGCCCCCTCCAGAAATTGTTATATACGCCGCTGTTTCCTGAAGAGCTGATGTCAAAACGCAAGCCAACTAAACTTCATTCTTGCAAGGGCATATGCCAATTTCAAAAAAATTTCAAAATTTTTCAGAAGCAAAATAGCCACTAGTGTAGTGACTCAACTTATTTTTCATGTTTTTGTTATTGAATGAAATTATGACCATTTAATATCCTGAAACCATATTGTCCGAGCCACAATGAGTTTATGGTGAAATGATGAAACCCAGGTAGTCACAGGTATTATGTGAAGTCAAGAATTGATATGGCGATTATTGCACGTAGTTTGCGCATTGAAACATTTAGTTGAAGTATATCATTCATCATAGGCGTACGGGCACAATTTTCTAGGGGGAGGCTGAACCGAATTTGCCCGAATGACATGTCACCTAATAGATCGTTATGACGTCATCTGTCATATGACGTCATCATCCAAACTATAAACTGAATATTCCACTGAAGACATGCCCCTGAAGAACACCAAATATAAGCATTAAAAACCAGAAAATTCTAAAAAGGAATTGACATTAGGATTACAAGATAATCTTATTTAGGTATTATAACCACATCAATTAATAGTAACTTGGTATATACAGTATACGTACAATAGAATAACATGTAACAGTTAATATATACCAGTCTGACGTACGACGTTTGTCTCAACAAATTTATTTAGAAGAAATAAGAACTACGATTATGTCGCTGTCCGAAGGTATCAATGATCCTTTCCATATCATTTATTAGTGTTTTGTTAGCATAAGCTCTATCGATATTAACCAGAGCGATACTGTTTAACCGTTCATGGTCCATTGTGCTTCGAAGATAGGTTTTTAAGCAGCGAAGAGTATTGAAAGATCTCTCAGCAGAGCAGGATGTTGCCGGGATCGTGGCCAGGATTGAAAAAACTTCGTAAGCAACAGGCAAAATCTCGTGGACACCATTTTGATACATTCTGTTTACAATTATTGCGGCGTTATTTTTCTCTACGCATGGGTCATCGGCATCACGACTCTCGAAAACTGCCTTTTCGCTGCTAAGAAGTTCACTGTCGACACCATAGAACTCCGATACATCTGCAAGTGCACACAACACCTTTTGATCATTTCCTTCAAATCTCGATCTCATCTCTGCAACAACTTTGTCAATGCTCGCGTAGTAGCAGGTGACACGAAAATGGTCTTCTGCAGTCCGGTTCTGCACTTTTTCATTTCTTTCGGGTGTTTCGTTGACAAGTGCCTGAAGTCGATGCGAAGGTTTGGTTCTTGGTACCTAAGCATCTCTGAAAGAAAACTGCGTACCCTCAATTCCTTTCTTAATTTGCTCTCCGATGAGATTAGCATTTGATTAGGTGTAGATAGATTTCCAATTTCCTGCTTGTTATGTGGACTTTTTAGACTTAAATTCGAATTTTCTGATCATTCAAAAAGCAATCAACCTCAAAGTAGAGAAAACAAACATCAACATTTGCTAAGATTTGATTATATTCTCTCACTCAATATTTTTTCCAGTTCGAAATTATTTCAAACAGTATTTTTACTATGTCAGGTTACTTAAATAGATTTTTAGCAACCATGCAATAAAAATAACTAACAATTGGTTAATTGGAATTGGGCAAATGTTCTCTCAGGATCCTTTACAATACTGTACCATCTTTTGAGTACAAAGTATCCTCACACGTTATGGGAAGAATCTTTTTCAGACACATCAATTGCAATTTCATACAAACTTGTTCGGTCAAAATGGCTTAACTTTCACCATACCATGCAGCCATCTCATTAACAATCAAATTTTCAACTTTTTGCAATAGCTTGACAGACCTATGACTTCAACAGTGACAACTCAGAAGTATCATCGGATCCTCATCACATACAGTATTGCCAAACATGCGAAAAGCTTTGTGTTGTTTTCAACCTTGAGCTACTGTATCAAGATGTCATTGTTCACACATGGTATTTTAGCATAACTGAATAGTGCTATAAGCTAATGTTGGCACTAAGGAAGTGGAGGGCGAGAGAGGACACATGCCCCTCCAGCAAACATTTTGCCACCCAGTTTTTCTCCCCACCTCCTACAGCTCCAAACTCATAATCCAGTGGCGTAGCCAGAGGGGGGGGGCTGGGGGGCCGTCGCCCCCCCCCCCCCCCCAAGCCGCCCCGCAGAGCTGTTTGTCGGGAAATTTGGGTTGTCGGGAAGCTGATGGTTCAAAAGAAATTAACTGTCTAGAAATTGTAATTTAATTGCAATTCAAGTCAAACACTCAGTAAAATTCTAATAATGACTCTGATGACTCAATATCCGCACTACTCGCACTATTTACATCACTTGCCATTTGCGAATTTTCGCTACTTTGACATATGACATTCGCCAGCTATTAGCGCATAATCCCCGTCGCCCGTCGGCTATTTCTTGATGAAATATGAGACTACAAGCATCACTGTAATTATCACCTTTATCAGATATTCGCATAGAAGTATTTTAAAATTTGTCGCTGTATGTCTTTATATTGACCTTAGGAGAAAATATTCTGGAAACTGGTAAGTAAATATAGATATGAAGATGATGATATCGAAGATAGATATTTAGCACCAGAAGTACTAGACGGTCAATGATGAATGAAGTCTAGTTTACAATTTAACAATTTGCCACAATCTTCATTACTTACTTATACCCTTTGGCCTTTAGCCACAATTATTAACAATACTGTAAATATACTAATATATATGGTAAACATGTTCAGCGGCTTATGATCATGCCTATATGTAGCTATTTCTATGAGCATACGACCGCGCACATTTACAAACATTCGACCACGCCAAACATCGATTTGTCGGAAAATTTCAATGCTTGCCCCACCCCCCCACAAGAAAAAATCCTAGCTACGCCACTTCATAATCAAAGTACATGTATATGATTTTGTATACCCGAGATGCTATGGAAATGCATTTTGAATGCAAAATCAGGGATGTTATTTCAAAACTACATTTTATGTCAGTCATGGATGCTGAATAGTTGATTATCCTAAAACTTTTTATATTTTGCCCTAAATTTCAGATTGTTTCCAATTGATTTGCCCCCATTCAAAATTCAGTTGCTCCTCATTTGCCCTCCAAGACCGCACTGTCTGGGGCCACCACTGCTATCAGTTCAGTCTAAACAGTTCTTTAATTAATCTTGTCGAATGTGGTTGCTAACTGGTTATCCAAATATTTAGTCTTGGTTATCCGTTTTCTCTTGATAGAGGACAAACATTTGCCAAACATACAATTCAAAATATTTCATCAACAAGCTAAATAAGCACTCTAACTCAAATCCACCTGCACCAATAATTTAACTTGGTTTCTGCCAGTAATGCAGTGGACTTGGCTGAAATATCCAGTTCACCAGGAATTACTGGCATGGAAAACCTAAAGAAACAAAATAAGAAAAAAAGCTTGAGACAATGAAATAATACTTTAACAGATTAATTTGTAGTTCTTGAGGGTTACTGTTATATGACAATTTGTACTCCTCAATTACAAAAGGTCTTCTTTAAATTTCAAAGGTCGAGAAAAATGTTAATTCTGGAAAAGTATACTGTTGCTTAAGTGCTCTGTCCCTAAAAAGAATGTTTTGAACCTGCATCCTTTATAGACAAAAAATTATTTTTACTGTACAACAACCCTCAAAACACCTTCATCCTTGTGATTTAAATGTAATGGATGTGCAGATAATATTCATTGTTCGATCACTCCATTAACTTTCAGATGTCCTACTTTGCAGAATAAAATCATCTGGCCAGTACCTTGGGTAACTCATACACTAGGCAGGAGCACTGAGAGAATGGGTAGCCAGGGCAACTACCCTGGGGCCTGCACCATGCAAGGGGCCTGCACCATGCCATGCTAATCTGCTAATTTTGTTTAATGATATACAATGAATTAATTTTACACTAAAATTTCATTTGTACAACACGAATGTATGTAAAAATTTGTCCAAATCCCCACCACCTCTACAACCAAAAATTTAGGCTTCTTGCAACCAGTAACCTTCCCCTGGGCCCATCTTGACCCTTGGCGGCCCTGACACTAGGCACCAGAAAATAGGGAGATGTTAACACACCTCATCAGAACTGAACTCAAACATTTTTGTCAGAAGTGTACTGAAAGTGTAACATGGCTTAACTTGGTACAAGGATTGCTGTGCTTAAAAAGCATTCAACATCTTGTTACGTGTTGCTAACGTGCAACATTTAAGTGCCTGATGTCCCCATCCACTTATAATATTCATTATGTCAATTTCCAATTGAAAAGAGAATTGCCAAAGTTCTTTTTTTGCTATTTGATGATTCAAATTAAAATGCTGATATCGCATCAATGCTCTTCTAAACATATGTTTGCTTTGCTAAAATAGTGTGAATGAAATATTCTTTGAATTAGTACTTTTTTGGGATTTCAGTTCATTTTAGAAAAGTATCCTTGTCAGACATTTGTCCATTTTATCTATCATAATTCAAATTGAAAAATAAGAGTAGACTTAAATTATCAAATCCGATCAAAATTGCTGACTCAGAAAAATGGCTGTAAATTTCTATTATTTTTATCTTTCATCATTCAATATCAATGAACTTAACTCATTAAGAGGCAGGGCTCATCCCCTTGACAAGTAAAATTGTCTGGAGTTAGCCAGAGTAAAATTATAAAGTGTGCCCCTGCCCCTTAATTAGTTAGAGGAAAGATAAATCCACAGACAGGCAAGGATGTATTTAAGGATTCTATTACTGCAATGTGTAAATGTGGGCACACTTCTAAATACAGTAACTTGAGAGTTTCCAATCTCTAATGTTAAACTGAATTTTAGCCCAGAAAGTCTTCTATAATTGCCAAAGGGAATCTCTGGGCAGGAAATGGCTAATGAATATCCAGTTATACAAGGTGACATTAACTTTTCAGAGTGGAAGGTTCAAAATAATGCCTTCTTACACTAATCCTTAGTTGCACTATTTATAAAATGAGTGGCCAATTTGTATTAGGGAATACAGACAAGAAGGGAAGCCAAAGGTTAAGATACACAATACAGAACTTGCCCAAAGTCATCTTTCAAAGATTGTAATCAGTTACTAAATGATTGGAAAGGTAAAAATTAGTCAAGTTTGTGGTGAAAAACCCATTGAAGAAAGCAGCAGCAAGTTCAAATAAATGTGATGCAGAACTGGTTAGTCAAACATCAATGGATATAAATGTGTCACCAAGAGCAGATTTAGGAGAGGATGCATTGGAAGCATGCCCCCCTTTTTGATTAGTTGTCATGTGACTTTTTCTTGGTTACAAAACATGGTTATTAAACATGTCAACCACCAAGAAGATCGATGATTATTTTCAAAGAGAATTGGAACAAACAGCAAAGAAAAGAATGGTTAAATAGAAGAAATTCAAATTTAAAAAACATCAGAAACAACAGTAGCATATAGATTCTTCCACTAAAATGCCATTAAGTGGTGTGAATTTGTAGGAAAAATTTTGCACCTCCACCTTTCTCAAAATTCAGGATCTGCCACTGGTTACAGTTAAAGACCATCACATTTTCAGACATTAACTAAACATCAATTTCATTTAATATGTTTTCTTTACAAGTTATTGATGAGTTTCAGAATCACATTTAATAGAAGGGTAGTGCCAGGAATTCCTAAAAGCAAGGGCTAAAATCCATGACAGGGAATATGCTACAACAGAATGGCTGGAACCATGCTCTTGATGATTTCATAATTATTTGAAGGTTGAAAATACAAATGAAAAATGAGTCTGCTCAGTCTTGTATTTGACCAAATAATTCAAGAATCTGATAATTGACTCAAAAATTCAACTGTATTCAACATGCTATGTTGACTTCCAAGGTATGGTGCCAGGATGTCCTATGAAAAGGGTTAAGATCCATGAGTCCATGCTTTCAAAATTTCAAAATTTATACAGTAAGCTTAAAATGCCATGCTAATTTTAGTGGGAAATAATTTAACCACTGACAAGCAACAGCTAAACAGCAATGTGACATTTGGAGAATTCATTACTTGCTAGGTTAAATCAACAAACACACAGTTTTTATGAAATAAAAAGATTTCTATTCAACAAATAGAAAATTGCTTGAGTGTTTATGCACTGTGACAAAAACATGAATGATGTTATTTTAACCAGAAAAATGCCTAGCAAAAACACAAGGTGTAGTCAAGTGTTTTCTGGTATTTTTCTGGTTCTATAAAATAACCAAGGTTTTCTCAAGTTTTCCTGACATCATGTCTCTGTGCTGTAATACAAAATGAAAATGATGTCAACCATGTCTCTGTACTCTGAGAGAAAATGAGGCTCATCCAATCAGAGTGTGTGTAGGATGTGTGTTATTTTATAAATAATATAATTATAAAAATGCATTTCCAACAGTAACAGAGTAAATGCTTGTATTTTTCAATCATTAAAATAATACTATACAAATGCAAAGAAGACATTTTATCTCAAATAATTCACAGAAACAAAGACCAGCTTTGGAAAGGCTAATTTTATTTTTTCTTCTACTTTGTTCTCCAATGGACTATGAATTTTTCCTTGACAAAGGGGCTTTAGTCCACTCTGGCACTACCCTTGATTTAAATGGATTTTTAGTCCCATATACAAGTAATATTTTGGTTGATGATTGGAGTTCAAAATGCTATAGCATGAGACCTTCCTGTAAGTCTTCCTTACTTGTAAGTCTGTCAACAAAACTTGTCTATCAAATAAGGCTGTCAGTTTACGTTTAATTTAGTATCCGTTTAAACGGATGTTTCATAACCGTTTAAACGTTTAAACGTTTGTTTCCAACGAGCAATTACCTCCCGGGTAGTTAAAGACCGGAAGTAGCAAGGATGTAAAAGCGCAAAATTGGGCATGAAATTTTGAAGCAAAGCAAAGTTAACTTTTTTTGTCAATATACAATGAACATTAAATGACTTCATAATTTAGTATTTTTATTCAAAAAAATTCAGCATGTTTACGTTATCTGGCAGCAAGCAACTTCGCTTGTGATTTACAATATTGCCAGCCGTCGAATACATTCTCTCCGACGGAACAGACGTGGCAGGTATTGCGAGGTATTTCTGCGCTGCTTTTGAAATTGCTGGGAAACGGGAAGCATTTTCTTTCCACCACTGCAGAGGATCGGTTCCGTTGTCTGCTTAAGCAGTTTGCAAGTACGCCGCGAACTCGTTGACAGAGTCCTTAGTTGTGTCTCTATTTTCGATGGCAGTATTTCTCCAAGAACCTGCAAGCAAAAAGTCCATTCCGGGTGCAGGTTTGGACTTTTTTGCAACTGGCCCTTCATCGACAATCACTGGTGTGATTTGTTTTATTTCTTCCCTGATGGCGTCGAAGGGAGCTGCTCTGCTTTCTTGGTCGTCAGCGCCCGTCAGTGCATCATCAGTGCAGAGCCTGCGCTTCAGATCGGAGGTTGTTTTTTTAAACGACACAATAGATGGTAAGATGCTATATCACACAATAGCTTTAACCGATTTTAACCTGCGTCTATTTTTTATGTACCGGCACGTCTGTGACGCAGACTAAACAGTTCTATACCGCAGCAAAAGAGGCTAGCATTTACCGATGGTTTCACACTATTCTTGCCGGTAGATTACTGAAATACTGAGCGTTCTAAAGTTAAACGGTTAAACGTTTAGTCATTTACTAAACGGATGTTGATCTTTCTAAACGTTTAAACGTTTAAACGTTTAACCGTGACAGCCTTACTATCAAATGTTTATAATTACTAATTTATGAATGAGTTTTTACAGATTCATTAATAAAGAATAGTCAAAAAAAGTGACCGTAATGAACAAAAATGCAACTTCAACTTGGAGCTTATTTACTTTCAACTATTACCTTCTTCGTTTTCATAAACACCACAACTATAAAACCACACCCTTTCCTAAGTTCTCCTCTTAGCAATAATTGAAAGTTACAGTAATTATGCTTCTGGTCATCAATGATTTGTGACACTAACCACCCTTTTCACAGCAGGGCTCTGACTGCCAATAAACAGGATGGAAATCAGGTCATTAAAATCATGTACATCAAATGTGCATTCCCATTTCTGAATCATCTTCAGGGTAAAATAAATAAACATTTAGGGTACAACAGAGCAGCAGTTTTAGCAGACACCAGTATAACAGTGACCATATCACAGGTTCACCAACCCTAATATAAACTCTAACTATAACCAGTTGGTGACACACCTGTGCCTGCCAAATTATAGTCTAGCCATATTCAAGTGTTGTTAGAATCTCTAGTTCTCTTACTGTATAATGGATTAAACAAGCATACCATACCTAGTCGACCCAACAACTCTTCATATTGGTGAAGTAGCATTCCAAACAAAGATGGATGTTCAAGTCCTGCTAAACATCTGAGTCAAGGCTGCCCTAAAGCTTAAACTAGTTTAATAGAGATACTGTAGAATTCCGGATTTACCAGGCCTTAGGGTCCGCTACTTTCGGGGGGGTCGCTACTTTTGGATAGTCAAAATACATTAGGAAGAAACTGCTATTGAATTGACTTAGTTATCAAGTGATGAGAGGAATGAAATTTCCAACATTTTTATCACCAGATCTTATTACACTGATTGTCAAATTACATATAAAACTACGAATATTTTGACCAGAATAAACAAAGCAAAAATAACATCATCTTGAGGCCATGTGTATACGGTGTCGTTTTCCTAGTTTTTTGATGTTTAGCATCCTCAGACAAGGCCACAGGCGTAGAAAACAATGGCTTTATTATCTGAATCAATATGAAAACGATAGAAAACGACACCGTGTGCACGACAGTAGCGATGAGGAGCTTGACATGGTTGTTGGCAGCGATGGTAGCGACATATAAGAGAGAACATGTAAATATTGGAAAATTAATGATGAACACGTACTTTCTTAAAAGACATGTTTTAGTACCTTTAAGTTGATTGTTAACTTTGAATACGAACATTACTTTTTGTTGGATAAACATGTGTCTGAAACATAAAAGCACCACATTCAAAGGGGCCACTACTTTCGGAGGGCGCTACTTTCGGGGGGCGCTACTTTCGGAGGACGCTACTTTCGGGGGGCACTACTTACGGATGGGCGTGAAGAAATGACTCGATAACCACCGCCGTCATCAGGAAAAACGTGTACACAAATAGCATAGCCCAACCCAAACGTTTATCCAACTTCCATTGATTGTAGTAAAGAATTATTAGTATTATGATGACAGTACCAAATAACGTCAACGAGACGTAGATTATATTACCACCATGGATCATAACAACACTATTTGGATGAATTACAGTACTTGATAGTAACCAAGGAACGCTCTTACACAACATATCGAATATATTGCTGCCAATGGCATTAGCTAATGCCTTGTCTCCCATTCCTTGTTCAGTCTTAACCAAACTCGCTATGGCATCTGGACACCGCTGCCCGCAGCAAGTAATGTCAATCCCATGGTGCACTCAAGAATTCCAATTCTTACACCAATTACGCTTACAGCCAAAACTAAAACATACGAATGCACGCCCATCCAAGTTATTGACATCACAAATGTTACTATGTACCAGCTCTCACAAATCTCCAATCGACAGTTAGGAATGGTAATGTAGTACAGCACACGGATTGGAAACATTAGGGTCCAGCGCACTCTAGCTCATCTTTCAGATGGACAGTTCAATGAATCGACTGGATCTTCGTCATATTTTGTGTGAGGTAGGCTGGAGTCCGCATTGGAACAGACGGATCTTTCGTCGCACATGTTAAATTGGTCATCCACTTCCACTGGATCGACCTTTTCAACGCCAACCATAACTGAAGTAAAGGGTGAAGAAGGACTATCAGGCAGTTCGTCGGACGATTTTGAGGCCTTCATTGTGGGTGGTCTTTCAATTGATCGATTCGATATCCTGTAATTACAGGTATATGTAAAGTCAGAACAGAAGCTCAAATCCTGCGCATTTCATGAACTGAATATCTCCGCAAGTATAATGAATTCATCTAATGACTATACGGTCCTTTCGCATCTCTGGCAAACAGTTGCATTCTGCAGTTACGGTTTCATAGCCACTATTCTACTTGAATTTTCGAAAAAGCTTTTTTTTTAAATCTGATACAAAGGTTCTGGAAGCGACTTGTAGTTTCCTGGTACTAAGTTTTTCCTGGTCACGTGGGACTTGTTATCAGTCCCGCCCAGCAAACGCCCTACGTGACCCGGGAGAAGAAACGAAGTTGGTGCGCTGCCGTACTTAAAGTTAATTGTGAAAAAAGTGATAGCACAGAAATGCCCCGATGAGATAATGAGATTGCTTGTTATTGTTCAAATGTCAACAATGAAATCAACCCTAAATGTAAGCATGTTATGCTTTTTTCTTTTTAAGCGTGTATTGAGTTAAGCTCCTAAAATATTTGGCTGTCAAAAATTCTGGTTGTCTTATTGTTGAGTTTTAGTCTATTGCATGTATTTCGAGTACATTAGAATTATTCTGGAGCAACATAGCTTTCTTTTTTTAGAATATAGCTCCAGAGAAGAAATGAGCTAGTTGCTTACACTGCTCCGTTGGTGTATCCCACTGTCCTGGCCGCCATCACATACATTCTCTCCAGAGTGCTTTGTTGTGTACTATTGCAGCTTCCCTGTAGCTCGATACCACATGTTATGAACGGGAAGATGAGTTTCCAATAAAAATCCTTGAGCATGTGTCGTGGGAGAAAACGCATTGACTTTAAGAGATTTAACTTCCTACCAATTTTCACACCTTAATGTGTAGTCTAGATTCACCACGCAGAGTCATCCATTGTATCACGGGATGCTCCCGAATAATACCGCAAAAAGACTAGAGATGAAAAAATAATGAATGCTATAAATTGATAAAAAATTACCCCAGGATCATGCATAATGTTGTCAAAATCATGTAGAGAATCATGAAAGTGTAACATGAAAAATTCAATTAATGTGAAAATTAAAGTTAAAATCAGTGCCAAATACAAGTAGTATAGAAAACAGACTTAACCCCATTCAGGCAGTGGAAGCTTTTCAGGGCTATTTACGCGTGCGATTTTGTGCCTTGCGATTGACATCGCGGAGTATTTGTTTAACTGACTAGAGCGTCGAGGACAAACTGCAGGGAATCATAAGTGGATATCTTGGTGCATAGACCGTCATGAGTTCATTACATACACCAGGATGACAATTGCAACGTGATAAATCGCACGTGTAAATGGCCCATAATATAGGCCTTCGCCAACTTGTGTAATTTAAAAACTGTTCAACCAACGACCACCAAATGTTTTTAGGTTTTCATCACAGGGAAAAAAATCATAACGAAAAGCGTAAAAAGAATTAGAAGAACCATAAAAATTACTCAAAAATCAACAAACAAATTATAAAAAATTCATAATTTTTTTTTTTTAAATCACAAAAGAAATCATGATTTTTTGATCTCGAACACTTTTTCGGGAGTGATTTGCCCCTCAAGATCAACCATCTGTGAAGAAATGTGATGTCGTGCAACTTGTTGTAGAACGTATAGACAATCTCAAGATATTTGTCAATACCTATGAAGTCAATCTTACACGCAGTCCAATCTCTAACCAAACCACTGAAATACCGTTGGTATTTCTTCAGAAATCAAGTTGCACTGGGGGAGTCAAATGTAGGTCCAGTGGCTCTTCGCACACAACTTAGGTACGTCTTAAGTGGTCCTCTAGATGTTTAAGGTGACAGAGGATTCTCGTCAAATTTATCAATATCCCACACAATGAAAAATCAATGTCTCCCGATCCAACGGGAATCAGTCATCCAAGATTTAGCCCTAAAAGAATTGTCAAGGTTCTGGGACTACAATACATTTGGGATCAAGGAAAGATAACCAAACATCTGCGAAGATTATCTACAGACCACCGAGCACAATGGCACTCCTTATGAAGTACCTCTTCTTCTCAATGAAGAACACCCAGTTATCCCCGACAAATACGCAAAAGCTCGTGGCGGAGGCTTAGTTCGTTAGTGAGAAGGTTAAAGTCGTCACCTGAAGTCCTTCAAGAATGTGACAGAGTAATCAAAGAGCAAATTGATTCAAGCGTAGTCCAAGAAATAAAAGAGGAGGAATAGAGTAATGCTAACCTTGGTAAAGTTCATTATATCCCACATAGAGAAGTAATTAGAGAACATAAGAGTACCACTAAAAGGATAAAGGGCGTTTGAGTGGAATTATATTCCTAGATTTAAAGAAAGCCTTTGACTGTGTGAACCACAAAATCTTGCTTAGAAAACTAGCACTTCTTGGCATACAAGGAACCACGTTAAACTTGTTTCAATCATATTTAACAAATAGAACTCAAATGTGTAAGGTCGACCATACAATTTCTAAACAGAAAATCATTCGATGTAGTGTCCCACAAGGCTCAAATTTGGAACCACTGTTATTCCTTATTTACATTAATGATTTGCCTAACTGCTTACGCAAATCCACAGCTAGTATATTCGCTGATGACACTAATTTAACAACAAGTGGTCCCTCCCTCTATTGCTGATATTGAAACAAATTTAAATGAAGACTTAGAACATATACATCAATGGTTGCTGGCTAATAAGTTTACTGTAAATAAAGAAAAAACTGAATACATGATCGTTGGATCTAGACAGAGACTAAATAATATTAGTAACGACCCTGATCTTAAACTTGGAGGAACTAGAATAAAAAGGGTAAAAGAAACTCAAACACTGGGAGTCATAGTTGATGACCAACTTAAATGGAATTCCCATGTAAACAATATAGTAAGGTATCTAAAGGTATAGGGATGATTAAGCGTACGAAAGCTTTTGTACCATATGAGACACTGATCTCAGTCTATAATGCAATTGTTTTGCCATATTTTGACTATTGTAGCCTTGTTTGGGATACCTGCAATAATTATTTACTTGAAAAACTACAAAAAATGCAAAACAGCGCTGCAAGAGTCATTACTGGTAAATCATATGGATTTAGATTTATTTCGATCATTAGAGAATTAGGTTGACAACCATTTGGTGGAGAGAAGGGAAGGCAAAAAACCTGTATTTATGTACAAAATAAGAAAGGGAGAATATCTGGAAAGTATTTGCGACATATTTAAGGCTGCACGTCATCAAATATATAGCCTACGCAATAATAATTGTAATTATGTTTTAGATAAGCCCAAAACAAATTTCCTTAAAAAAAGTATTAGTTATTCCGGGGCTAAAATTTGGAACGACCTACCAAGATCTCTTAAAGTAAGCAATATCTCCTTATGGCATTTTCGGGCTCTGCTCAAAGACAGATGGACTCATGAAGAAGCCTAGAGATTTTTTAAATAATTCTAAAGTAATACCAATAGGATACATATAAGAATGTTTCTCTTTTTATTGTAGCGTGTTTTAATTTTGTTTAATAAGTCAGTTAAAATCATACGGCTTACGACATGGTACCTCATTCCTGGATTCTGGAAACGCTGGAACTTACTGGAATAGCTACTAATATCCAGCGATTAGTACGAAAGAGCATGCAAAATTGGAAGACGGTGCTTACATCAAATGGCCAAACTTTAGGGGAAGTCAAAATTCAACGAGGTATTTTCCAGGGTGACAGTCTATTACCCCTGTTGTTTGTCATCTGCTTGATACCGCTGTCGATTGTCTTGCGAAGCTGCAAAGGAAGATACCAACTAGAAAAGGATGCTGGGTCCATTAAACATCTGTTATACATGGACGACCTAAAGCTATATAGAAAAGATGAGCGTGAAATTGACTCTCTAGTGAACACTGTCCGGATATTCAGCAGTGATATCGGCATGGAGTTCGGCCTTAAGAAGCGTGGTGTACTCGTTTTGAAGACAGAAAAGGTTTTGAAGTCTGAAGGAATTGACCTCCCAGAGGAGCGACAGATGAAAACGATAGGGGATGATGGATACAAGTATCTCGGGGTCCTTGAGTACGACGATCTGCTTCACGACAAAATGAAGGAAGCGCTGACCAGTGAGTACTTCCAGAGTGAAAGTTTTAAAATCTAAGTTAAATGGAAGGAACACCATACTGGCCTTGAACACATGGGCCGTGCCAGCGCTACGTTATGGAGCCGGGATAGTGAACTGGTCTAAAGTTGAGCTAGAGAACATGGACAGGAAGACAAGGAAACGGATGACAATCTATTGAATGCTACACCCTCGAGTGAGTGTTGACCACTTGTACCTTCCAAGACGATGTGGTGGTCGTGGGCTGATTGGAGTTGAGGACTGCGTACGTGCTGAAGAGATAGGCCTGTCCAATTATGTCCTGAAAAGTGAGGTACTACTGCTTGGGGTGGTGAGGTATGAGAGTTTCTCAAACTCGGAGGAAGATGAGACTGCCGAGCATTTCAAAGAAAAAAAGAGGAGAAAAAGACAAGAGGACTGGAAGGCTAAGACATTACATGATCAGATCTTACGTCAAACGGAAGATGTCAGGGATGGGGCATCGTGGGACCGAATGATGAGAGGAGACTTGAAATAGGAGACCGAGGGTCTGATCACAGTGGCCCAAGATCAAGCGTTGAGAACTAATGCGTTCAAAGCAATAATCGAGAAACAGCACCTATCTCCTTTATGTAGAATGTGTGGTATGAAAGACGAGACGGTGGGCTACTTGTTGCGTGAATGTAGTAAGATGGCACAGATTCAATATAAACATCGACATGACAACGTTGCCAGGATTGTGCACTGGGCAATCGCAAAACAGCGTGGACTTGACGTCGAAGAGAAATGGTACGAACATAAGTCGAAACCAGTCATTAAAACTGCTACCATAAAAATGCTGTGGGACTTTACCATCCAGACGGATCGTGAAATTGAAGCCCGGAGACTGGACATTGCACTGGTAAACAGGAAAGAGAATGAGTGCATAGTAATCGACATTGCAGGGCCTGCAGATGCTAATATTGCAGCAAAAGAAAGAGAAGATCCAAAAGTACCAGGATCTTAGAAGAGAAATTGCAGATCTATGGGACATCAAAATGTGTGTGGTTCCAGTGGTGATTGGTTCACTAGGTATGGTTACCAAGAACCTTGCCAAATACCTCGGGAAGATTGGAATTCCAACAAAGATCGAACTCCTGCAGAAAGCAACACTACTTGGGTCTGCAAGGATTCTGCGAAATGTGCTTGAGGCCTAAGGCTGTGAGATACAGCTTGCCCTCAGCGTACTAACATGTGACCAGCGACTATCTAAGCTGAGTATTTTAAATTAAAATAATAATAATAATAATAATAACAATAATAATAATAATAATAACAGTAATAACTGAGAAAGATACTTTCAGGCTTAGTTCAATATGTAGAAAACTAATATGTTTGTCTGTAGGATGGATTATAGTGGGATTAGCCCAGTTTAAATTACCTGCTATCAACCAATACTGCCGAAAAATCAAACCTGACTATCTTCTGTCCTACTTATGTGTTTATTGTGTTAAAAGAACTGTTGTAAAGGGACAGAAAATTTTTTTGTCCTTGTTATTAGGCTATTTATCAATAACGATTTGAAGCTATCATATTTCAAAATAACAGTAATAATAACAATAATAATAAACCAAGCTTAGAATAGTACATGACGCCAGCTCAAGACAAGGTCAAGAGAAAAGTCTGAATGAGCGTCCGCTATCTAGTTTTAGCGTATACCTCCCAAAATTGTTTTCATGTATAATTTTTTAAATTTTTGAAAAAATTTTATGAACGTCGGTTTGTCACCCACTAACCATTTGTCAACAAAACATTTTGAAACACATCCCGAGTGCATTCATCACTAAAAAGTAAAAAATATATAACTGCCAAATCTCGGTGCTTTTTTGGTATTTTCTGGCACGGCGACTTCTTTCATTAAAAAAAGTTCTTTTTTCGTAACGTAAACAGAAGTGGAGACGAGGAGGAGAAAAAAGAGAAGGAGAAGGGGAATGAGTAGAGGAAGGAAAAAGAGGATTATAAATACCAGGAGATAGAGAACGAGGAGGACGAGACGAAGCAGAAGCAGAGAAAGGAATTAGAAGAAACCACCTTAAAGAAGGCTCTAAACGAGTTAACTCACAGATTAGTTTCCTTTATATTTTATTAAAAATCACCGCTGTACATTTCATTAAGTGTTATTTTCGAAGTACAACGGCATATTTCACGCGGTCCCAAGTCTAAAATACTTAATACAATAATTTAAAATTATTTCGCGATAGTCTCCTTCAAGAACTTCAATTCCGTCAAAGGACAAAGCCGTTTCACGAAAATCTCTCAGTTTCAACAAAATAAAGCTATACGGCTTAAGAAAATTGCGTCTTGAAGTGTAATAAATATGTGTCCAGTGATTAATGGGCTATTTCCATTTCGATACAATAACTTACTTTCTGTTGAACAGGTGACCTAGTGTAACTCTATTCTTATTGATTGCGAACAGATTTGTGGAGCATACCATATGTGCCATTCCGTGTAAAAACACAGCGTCCGTCACAAGCTTTTCTCAATCTGCTAATTAAAAGATTGAAAACATCGCGCAAAAGTGTTCTTACAACTTCCGCATTTCATGCTGATTCTCGAATTTTTGCGATTACACACATTTGAAAACTATATTTGTAGCAATAATTGCAAAACTTTGTATAAAAGCTTCATAGCTTTTTCCTAAAATGCGCAACCGAGGTGTTGCTTTAATGTTAAAAACATTACGAATCTCCAAACGCTTTATAATTCCTAATACTAAGAGACCGCTATAATACATTGACCCCAGAAAAGCACACTATGCCTCTTTCAAAAAGATGCAAACTAAAACCCTTCGTCTTATATTTCGTATTAAAACGATCTATATGCTGGTTAAAACTGTGTATGATTAAAAATTACTTAAAGCTATGCTCCGCGAAGGGACAAAATCTGTGCATTGGTCGGCTGGCAAGGCAGAGCGATGTGCATACTTGTCGGTAACTACTTCTTTCACGGAAGTAATGGCTTATTGGCTCACAAAGCCTGTGTACTGATACATAGGCGGGGCCACGTGGCCATTTGTGCCCATGAGGTACCGTCGATAGGCATTAACATTTGTCACTGACTGAGTATACCTAATGGCCGAATTCGGCGAAGATGTGGGAAACGATGGGGTAGGGATGGTAAAGTTTGGCAAGACAGTTGGTGCTGGCGGCCTCTTGAACGCGACATGGCTGGGACCGAGAATGACCGGCGCAGCTGACGGTGAGCGGACGGTGGTCGGGACGTCCGGAGGTACGTGAGACGTGTACACTGTAGACACTGTCCGCGGTAGATGATGAGAATATATTTGAGACGGAAGGTATACGTAGTGCTCCTGACCGGCGCGGGGGTGCAGGACATGGGTGGTAGAAGGTACCTGAGCAAATTGAGGATGCGAGGCTGCACTTACTTGGTAACCGAGCGTTGGGGACACAAAACACGTGCCATTGTGGTCTGACGGAACTGGGATGAACGTAGGAAGCATTTGAAACGAATTTCCAACAGGCAAATTAACTGTTGGACTTTGATTATGATGGCCCGTGTCCGAGATATCACGAATCAGTGTTCTTTCCAAATCCGCCGAATGCCCGAATGTAGGCACACTTTCGTGAAAGGTCTGTGTCTCTTGGTCCCGAGGTTCGTTATTCTTACCCGTTCTTTTGATTGCGCAAGTCTCGTCCAAGTCCACCGCAGACGCGTCCCTAGAATCACCATGTCTTTCTTCCTTAACGAACGGAAACTCAGGCGAGATGTATTTCGGACCAGAAACTTCGTCATCCGTATCATCGACATTTAGGTAAGTCACGTTATCCGCTGGTTTGGTACCACAGCTAGTACCAGGACCCACCCAGATGTCATGAGACAAGTTTTGAACAGGTCCCCTAGTATGTCTGGGCTCGGCGTACGTATCCCACGGAGGTTTGTTTTCTGGATCTCTTGTTTCTCTATCGTAGACCTGGCTGGCCACAAATTCGTCACTGTGACCAGAACAGTATCCTGAGCAGGACGTGGCAATAGTCTCCGGAACGTGGAGCGTTCTCTCGTTGTTCACAGGTAAGCTACCCGAGGGTAACATTAAAAAGTCGTCCCCATTGCCATCATTACTGAATGTAGACGAGCTTTGACCTGCAGATAAAAGTATCAATGTCGTTTTAACTCGTGATGAAAATAAACAAAACTTACAATATTACCCGAGACGTTTTGAGCATAAATCGCATAGATCATAACCATAAATCAGGCGAACTTTTACCTCGATTTTCAATTAAAGAAGTTGTGAAGTGTTTATACTGGATAACCTAACTAGCTAAGCTGTTCTCCCAAGAAGTCCAGTGTTACAACGGAGAGAACCGGAGTATCAGGACAAAACCTGCGATGCTTGGTGCTCCCTTGGTAATTTTACTGACCAAGGTAACTTTAATAAGAAAACTGCAAAGAGCCGGAATAGAACCCTAGTCACCATAGTGTGTGACAATGATTTGCTTGAGAAGCCATATTATACAGGAGAAAGGATTGTTTCATCTGACACCAAAACTTCTCAAAGTTTGTTTAAAAACTTGTCTGTCGCCTCGTTTTTCTCCACAAACTTAATAAAAAAAATTTCGTTTTTAAACCTTTTAATATTTTTAATAAAAATTTTAACTAATTCATCTTTAATATATCATAACATATTCAGTAACATATATCGTCTGTCAAACATACGTGCATCATACATCATGTTTCATATATCATACATCCAATCACATCACATCACATCACATCATATCACATATCTAATATCTCAGAGTAAGTCACACCACGCGATACCATGAAAGGAAATATCACACAATGAAGAATACGCTGACGACTAACACATCCCCTCGTCAGCCGCTACAGCAAGTTCAAAACCTATCATAACGAAGCAGACTGTAGATTTTCACAAATTAAACCTACCTGTGATGTCCAACGAATTCGAGCGTTCACTAGAACTAGAAATTGTAATAATACTTGGTGAAGGGCTGTCGTGAATTAGAATTGGCGAGCTCGTCGTTTTTGGCTTCTTTCTCATTTTTAATGTTCGATCTGGTGAAACCATCATTGGGCTCAGATCGTAACGGTTATAGCTGCCTAAGTTAGAGTCAGCAACCGGAGGTCTACGACCGGGCGACGACAGGCTACCGTGATGAAAGTGTCTTGTTGAGTTCGGAATCTCGTAGTCATTCCCGCTCATCTGTGATTTGCTATCACTGGCGTGTTTCCAAGTGGGTGCGGCATGTTTGTACGTGTTTGGGTTCCAGACGGACGAGCTGTGACCTGAGGCAAACACATTTCCGCATGCCTGGTCAGGCTACAGGAAATAAAATTCAAATTAATACGTGAATAAGAATTGCAGACAAAGGGGGAAATACTCTGTCGTTCAAGACGACGAAAACTCCGAACATTAGCATCTTGCAAACCCAAGATGTACGAGTTGATAAATAAAAGGAGAAAACGTTTGAGGTTATATTTCGACTCTATTTCAAAGTCATCGTCAGACCTAACCGAGCCGAAGTTTATAAGATCACAAGTTCAGACAATTTGGTCTCTTAAGACTTCCCCCTTAACACCCTACCCTCCCCCCCTAAAAAAATAATTTGTGAATTAGTATGATATTTACAATGTAATTAATTACAAATAAATACATCATTCTGCTCATCCAAGTCAGTGCACACGAAGCTTGTCTCGTCACACTATATGCTGCATAAAACATACCTAGCATGAAATGACCGCATTTCGTGTTGTGTTGAAAGAACCTGGCAATAATAAACAATGTTGCCACCCAAAATACCAACTAGGTCAACTCGCAGATCATTACAAATTCGCGGAACTAGTGATTGGCAACTCCTAACTTGTCACCCGGAGAAAAAAATCCTGGAAAAAATCCTGAATGTAATCGACAGCTAAAAGGCCGTGATGAGGACGGATCGTGTGCACGTGCCTTTACACAAGCTATGCAGCTTCACGAAAATCAATGGCGTCCACAAAGCATAGTGAAACCCCATGATGACTCGCTCTTGTACCCACGGTGTAATCTTATAAAAACCTGTGAGACTGTAGCGTTGCAGATGTGTGTGTGGACGTATGACATCAAAAGCGTGGTCAAACCTCAGTCAAATCCGGTTCGAAGGACCACCTCTTCCCAAGCAACCGCAATAAGTGTTCTGTGAGAACATGGCGCGTTCCGGATGAATATGATGGTCGCACATGTTGTTGCTCTTACACTGGCATTGCGACATTTCCACTGGACAAATTGTCTGAAACTCATTTGGAACTCAATTGCTTGAATTTACCCTCTCCGGTCCTAGACGTCTCTTCTTGACCAATAAAATCATCAGGTGTTAAAGTAAAGTAAACTAAAGCATCTTTATTTATGCTGAATAACCCTACCCCGGCTACCTAAGCTGTTCTCCCTTGGGGTCCAGTAAGGGCCATCCATCAGGGACCCAGTGTTACTACAGGAAGATACCGGAGTACTCGGAGAAAACTTGCGATCCTTGGTAGAGTCAAACTGGACAACACTCTTCCTCAGAGTCGTACTCAGGTGGTACTTCGCCAGGGGGGAAATTCTGTTGAAGGCGCTCCCCTCGGCCCTCTCTAACACACCTAAAGCTCTCTATATTATGCAACTAAACGAGAAGCTTCTTTAGAAACAAATGTTAATACTGCCTTATTATTACAACTCGCACACCACCCAACTAAGGACAGTGGAAGAGGTCTCAGCCTGCTACGGGCTCCCAGCATCCCGCCAGGTAAGGCCGCAACAGACATTGCACATTTCAGGGAACTTGTGGGGAAAGGAAATTTTACCATTAATATGGATTTAAAGAAACACCCACCGGGCCAGCCCTTACTCGCCCAACTTATCCAGTCAGGAAGGAGTAAGGGATGTATAGCCCTTTAAAGTCCCTGAAAGTACTCCCCAATGCGTATATCCAGTTTGACCTTAACAGTACGGTCTTGCACTTCCAACCAGCTAAGGTCAGTTTAGGCGTGCCACTGCAAGGGTTAAGACTGAATATTAATTTATTCTTAGACTAGTGCAGATCTCTTTCAGCATTTAAGGCTAGTTCATCCTCAACCAGCGAAGGTCAGGGGCATCAGCCTGCCGTACAGATTGTCTTCTAGTCCTTGGGCTAACAGGGCAGGTTTGCCAACACCTGAAGGTAGTGTACTTGCAGCTGCCAGCCAATTAAGGCAAGCTGAGGCTTTCGGCTACCTGTCTACCCAGCTGGCATGGCAGTAGCCACTCCCTAGGTCATCTCGTCAAAGCCTGCTCGTTTTATGGAGGTCAATAGCTCCGAATCAATGTCCTGCCTTATTATTATTATTATTATTATTATTATTATTATTATTATTATTACTATTATTATTATTATTATTATTATTACGCAAAATGTATTTTAAAATTTAAAACAGGTGCTTCTTAGCCTTGACAGTGGCAAAGTCGACAATTGACGACGAGAACTCGAAACACTTATTTACTATTTTGTTGAACTTTGCAAATTATTTTTGAATGTAGAAAAAAGATAAAAGAAGTCAAATTCCTGTTCCGGAAAATGTCGCCCCCCAAAATTTTGCGCCCGGGTCAAGCACCCCAGGGCACCCCCCCCTTTGGTAGGGCACTGCTATTCGCACACGTGACCAAGGTAACTTCAGTCAGATTACTGCACTGAGCCGGAATCGAACCCTAGTCACTGGGGTGAGAGACACGTGCCATAGTAAACACCCCAGTAAAATACACTATCCTTAACCACAGTTAGCGTTAGCCAGAGTAAAATTGCCAGGCGTTAGTCACAGTAAAATTGACGATCGTCAGCCAGTGCAAATTTGACCGGCATTAATCACCGTAAAATTGACTTGTGTCAGTCAGAATAAAACTAAAAAGTCGGATATGGACCGGAAAGGGTTAATTGAGATAGTCTAAAGACGAATTGAAAAGGGTGTCAGCAACTAACCTCTTCTCGATGGACGTACATTTTGTTTGGAGGATCCTAGAAAGAAAGAAACGTCGTTAATGCTCAGCTACATGTATGTGAAGTTACCAAGGCTTACTGCCGTGTCGATGAAAACCACTGCTAAAATCGCTTTATAAAATAACACATCCAAAATATGCCCTTTGGTTGCCCAAAGCCATGCTTCTACAACTCGATCAAAAGAAACCTTTGCTAGTAAGGAATTCACATGATGCTTTTAAGTTGCCCTTGCTATGCATGGGATGTTTCACAATTTTGTGTCTTCCGGTATGAGCATAAAGTCGCCTGAAAAGGATTGATAATTTATGATCATAAATACACCATATAACATATGATCATAAATACACCATATAATCACCAGTTGATCATAAATGATCAATCCATCCTTGGATGAAAATCGATCCATCCAAGGATGGATCGATTTCCATGTCTGGAATGCTAACTCCCAGTCATTTGCTCCGACAAAAAGTGAAGCCAAGATAGCGGCCTATGGAGAGAAATTTTGTACTTCAGTTTTAGTCCTTTGCGGTCTTGTACGTCAGTTCCAGTCCTTTACACGACTTTAATGTTCAGTTCTTGTTTGGCTCGGCTTCGAAAACATACACAACCACGAAAAAAGTGTACAGACGAAATATTACTGCAACTATTTTAAATAATCGAGTACTTAAAAGCATTAACTATTGCCGTGTGGCCTAAGAAGTGTGCTGAATTGTCTAAAGATGGTGAACTAATGTTAAAAAAGGACGTGCATTTATTACTTTCCTGAAGTAATTTTTTGAAGCTGTGTTATCAGGTTTCTCTATAGCTTAGCAATTTATTTTTTTGTGAAAATATGTCCTGTAACTCGGTTTTACCTTTTCGAAATATATTTGAAACTCTTAGAATCATTTGTATCTTTTAAAGAAATATTTTTTGCGAATTTTCACAAAACACTCTTCAAGAAGGTGTAAAAAGTCGCGTGGGAAACTAGAACTGACGTACAAGACCGCGTAGGGGACTAAAATTGATGTACAAAATTGCCCTCCACGGGCGGCCATCTTGGCTTCACATTTCATTGGTCAATTAGCATTCCAAACATGGGAATCAAGTTCACTGGTCGTTGTCCGCAGGAGTTTATTCTGATGTAATGCTGAGATAGAGGCCAATCAACGCAAGTTGAAGAACTAGATCCAGGACTTTACAGTAGCTTTTCTTGCAAGCGACTACACGATGAAATATTGTGTTCACTTTTCTTATCGCAATGGTGACATACGTATATATGGTGACAGAAACTATAGAACTTGCCCAACGTTTTTAATTTTGTTGTTTTTGAGGATAAACGTGGCGGCTTTTATAAAGACAACAGAGCTCGAAGAGAGTAAACAAGCGAAACTATAGTTTCAGTCCCAGTGAAAGAAGGTAGACGATAAAATTTATATCTTCTTCCTAAAACCCTTGCTGGAATACTTTTGGTCAAAATCACTTTTAAAATCACTACGAACATCGCCAAGTTTTCTCGTCGCTTTGACCGTTCGATAAGGGGATTGCTTTGAGTTCTACGAAGTTTTGAACCAAGATATTCTAGAATGCTGACGTGAATTCTAACATGCTAAAACAGCCTGTGTTCTTAAGTAACGTTTCAAATTCAGTTCGATACCGGTCAACATAAATAAACCCTCAACTCTTCTAATATTCATGTGCTATGCAAACCACGGTGGGTTACAAGACTTACCATTGGGAAAAATGGACTATTGTCACCAGATATATACCCATTGTCATCAGAAACACATTTTGTCAGGGGCCTAAAACAGCAGAAGAAAAAAAAAGTATGAACACGTAAATCGCGCAAACCCTATTCTCTTCAAAAGATCTCGAAATCCACAGTAACCTGCAGTTATTTTATCGTAATTAAAAGCGAAAAGTAAAATAAACAGTGTATTGTTTCCAACAATACTTGTAAAAAAATACCCCAACTTCTTGTGGTAACAAATCTAGGATAGAAATCTTCCTTTTTCGAGAGTGAGACTTGCTTTAATTACAACAGAGATGGATGCGCCTGTTCTCTTCACTAACGAGTAACGGGCTTAGATGAAAATATAGTTATGACGTTAGCTTCGTTGTGGTACTAATCAACATACATTAAAGTTAACACTACAAAAAGCAAGGCTGCGTCTGCTCAATCTTTACAACAAACGTGTCCGGGCTTTAGTCTTCCCGCAGTCTTTATATAAGTCTATAACAGACCATCTCTATATAACTGTCATACTGCGCGTTTTAAACCACGTTTTTTTCCCATTGATGTGCAATATGGCCTACAGTGCTCAGCTGCCCTGCTCTGTAGGTTTTTGTACTATAGTATGTATATATGTATATATATATATATATATATCACATTTTTATACATTATGAAATTCTATTTGTAAATTACTGTTTCTAAATTAATATAGCCCAGTCCCTTCTCATTGTAATTTCGTTTGTTTCATTTTTTATACATCATTGTAACGGAATCGCGATTCACTTACGTGGAATGATTTTGTGTTAAATTTCAAATTTCCAAATTTCAATCTCCAAATTTCAATGACCGCAATACTGCCGACCTCTGCCTGTAATTACAGTCCTCGAGCAGTATACCTTAATCATAATGATCTCTTGCGTGGTTAATTGACAACAGAAAAAAATGTCTACGCAACTACATGTTAAACATCAACATACGGTCGACACTAGAACGTAACCACCGAGACCAGGACACCGTGTGGAGACTGCGACTGGAAAATTAAGTATTTTATTTAACTGATATCCTCTCACCTAAGATTCAGGATAATCCTGAAATGTACATGGTCCTAAGATTCAGGATTATCCTAAATGTTAGGGTTAGGATTAGGATTGGGGTTGGGGTTAGAGTTAGGGCCCTAATCCTAATCCTAACCCTAACCCGAATCCTAACTCTAACCGTAATCCTAATCCTAACCCTGATCCTAACCCTGATCCTAACCCTGATCCTAACTCTAATCCTAACCCTAATCGAAACCCTAATCCTATCCCTAATCCTATCCCTAATCCTAATCCTAATCCTATCCCTAACCCTAATCCTGTCCCTAATCCTAATCCTATTCCTAATCCTAATCCTATCCCTAATCCTAATCCTATCCCTAATCTTAATCCTATCCCTAATCCTAATCCTATCCCTAATCCTAATCCTATCCCTAATCCTAATCCTATCCCTAATCTTAATCCTATCCCTAATCCTAATCCTATCCCTAATCCTAACCCTATCCCTAATCCTAACCCTAATCCTAACCATGACGTGTTACCCCTAGTGACATTGTAACCCAAACCCCAACGATTTTTCCCGAAAAGTTAATTTTACAGTCCCAGCCTCGGCACCGTTACCTGGTCTCAGTGGTTACGTTGTAGTACCAACGTCAACATACATACCTCCAGTTGTCGGTATGCGTAGGTTCTGTCTGACTACTATGTCCAGAGACAGTCTGCCACGGAATAAACTAAAATAGATAGTCAATAATGTGAGTCATACGAAATGCAAAACTTGTAACTAGATAATACGATTTCGAGGCCATGCACGTACTCATGTTTCGAGGCTATGTACTCATGTTGGCTACTGCAGAACATCAAAAATATCCTAAGTGTACTGTTATGACCAGTTAAGCCCTAGCCAAACATTACCGCAAGTCGGATAATACAACTTGTTATACATTCAAACTTCATTCTTGTTTCTTATTGGTCTACTTTCACCAATTAATTCTCAATGCCCGGAAGCCGTGACATCATTTCCGCCGAATATCGTGAATTATTCGACGGAGCTGTCCAGAAAAAAAAAAGAAAATTATTGGATACTGACTACGTAACCACATCAAGACCGCGAAAATTACAAGACAGCATAAATGGTCTGCACCAGTTTGGACAGCTACTCGCACTAGTCTTTTTACTGCAAATCTTTTCTTGCATCTATCGTTGTTTTGAATGTATAATATAACAATTATTGGATTTGGCTTACGCATATCAAGAATTTTCCAGACCAAGGTCAATGTTATGCTCAGCCTCATCCAATAATTGTTTGTAAACATTGCTGGATCCATCAGAAAATGACTATTTGTTATTTCATAATTAGCCACCCAAGTTGAGCTGATTATCGCTGGATCGCGCGTCAGATTCCCCGCCGAAAGCCCAAGAGTTGTATATTTGCAACTGCTCTTTGCTTAGTGTAAAAATGTGTGATTTTCACATTTGAAAGATTTATTTTCATATAATTTTGACTCAGTATCATCAGACCGAGCTAGGGTGAATGCCCAATATCCGTTGAATGTACCCTTCACTTGATCAGCATTAACACAAATACAAATGCAGAACTCTTGAACACGCTCTCAGCAACGTCTTCGTGGCTACGTGGGCCAGATATTCAATTTATTTATTTATTTATTTACTTATTTATTTATTTGTTTACTTACTTATTTACTTATTTACTTACTTATTTACTTACTTATTTACTTACTTACTTACTTACTTACTTACTTACTTACTTACTTACTTACTTACTTACTTACTTACTTACTTACTTACTTACTTACTTACTTACTTACTTACTTACTTACTTACTTACTTCTCTATCTATTTATTTAAAAATATTTTACAACGGTAGCCCTTCAGAACACAATGGTAGCTGATTTTCAAGGGGACGTATTCTACATTATATTGTGTTACATATATTTCGTATATATATTAGATTTACAATAGTTTATTACTAATTAATCTTACAATTATTACATTTAACACAAACTATACTTAAAATTACTTAATATATTTACAAAATGTCTAATTAGTTCTAGAATTTATTAAATTGCTTGAATTTTTCATGTTTAACTATTGCCAGTTTCCCTAGAATAGCCTTAAATTCTTGCATCTTTACTCCTTCTGCCTTATGTGTTAGTAAGTTATTTCATTCAACAACGCCCGAGTAACTTATACTTTTCTTCACGAAATTTGTTCTGGGTTTATCGACAACGCAGTTTTTACTATTACTGTGAAGTTCGTATTTCCTGTGATTTGAAACCGTAAACATGCTAGCCACTTATTTTTTGTTAATTCCCAGCTGGAGGCCCACGAGTACCACTTTTCGCCACTGGTCGCGGTTGGGTCTTGAAATGTACTATTTTAAGGCTTGAAAATATACTTTCACATAACATCCACTCTATTGCATGTGATCGAGCGTAAACGCCTGATATTCCTTGATGTAAATATAAACCAACTATCACCAACACTGGGGCGTCTAATTGTTTCAGTAAAATATCTAGGTACTAATACACATTGAAATAAAGAATAATCGAAAGAAAAATATTTTAATTTATTCATTGTTGTATCGATGGCAACACCATGGGTTAAATTAGCTAAATTCTCTTAGATTATCTGGAAAACGTTTTCCTAAAATTTTAGTTACTTTTTTTAAAAGAATTTTCCACATACTTTATTTATCCTTCTGTTTGTAACATGAACAAATCGAAATGCGGCCATTTTGAAATCGTTGAAAATCTTATATTCACCTACGATTACAACGAGATAAGCGCCTTACCTCTACATACTAGGCATAGGCGTACAGGCCCTAATAATTTTAGGGGTGCAGAGACAATCTGCCCGAATCGCTCTGCTCGAATGTTTAGTTAGAAAAAACCTAGGAATAAGAATTACATACTGCACACGGTATGTATATGGCAACCTGAATGCACGCTAATATCCAAACTCTTGTTCATCGTTACCTGTTTTTGAAAATTTTTCTGTTTTAACCACGCTTAGAAATTTATTTTTCCCATATCTACCCGAACTATTTGCCCGAATCTGGTCCTCTCCAAATTTTTGGGGGGGCAGTTGGCCCCCTGCCTCCCCGCCCCGTACGCCTATGATACTAGGTCACGTAAACCTCTATAATGATCGCTGATATTTTATTAATACCATTTTGCTTCTGTGAGTCCTTTACACAAGGTTCTGCTGTTAATTTCTCAAATGTAACTTTAATTAGCAAATATACAAAGGCAATATAGTTTGTTATTCACCAATTTGCATAGCCGAGTTTAAATTCAACGACTTTGGTTTGTATAGAATAACTATTAGGGTGACACAACTTCATAGTTGTGTCATATGTCGAAAACAGACAACAAAAAAAACTTACTTGAGGATATTAAAAGATCTAAACTACAAACAAGTGATTTGTAGACGCCATCCGTGCAAAACAAACTGCAAGTCTATATCATAAATAGTGTCAGGTATTTGGAGTGCTCTTAAACTGAAGTCTCTGCTCCAGAAAAATTTTGGTGACGCTCCCACAAGTTGTTCCTGGGTTGTTTTCAAAGAAACAGGAATATTGGAGAAAAATTTCTCACAAATAGCTGGAAACGTATTAAATTTTAATCTGTTCGGTCGTGGCCAGTACTAGTTGCGTGGATTATCTATTGTTATTATCATTATTATGCTGTATTTTATACAGTATAATTATGTAATAAAGTTTCACACAGCACAATTTTTAGCATATATTTTCTTCTCTGAACACACTTCGAGTAAAAAGGCCAAAGGCTCCAAATAAATTAAAGCATGGTTTAATTTATTTGGAGCTACAATTAATACAAATTTCACTGAAAAAAACGTTGTTCGCACCTTCATGTACATCTGCGGATGAGACGTAGACATAGCGACAGGTACAGCTGTTGGTGGTCCATTAGTTGGCTGAGGTATATTGACTACCAACGGCTTCGCCTGTAAACAGAAAGAATCGCTGTTGGTAACAATCAACGAACTAATGAAGGATTCAAATTTGCTCACAAAGTGAGGGCTGTAGGACTGAGGTTAATAAAAGCGTTCGCGTTAGGCTAAATGCAAAGTACAAACGCCAGG
Organism: Heliopora coerulea; assembly: GCA_030142905.1. Classification (NCBI taxonomy): domain Eukaryota; kingdom Metazoa; phylum Cnidaria; class Anthozoa; order Scleralcyonacea; family Helioporidae; genus Heliopora; species Heliopora coerulea. Next base: position 913,475 of record JASJOG010000070.1, on the reverse strand, counting down.
GTCAAGGTAAGGATGGCTGTCTTAGTGCCGGGTTAAGGTCAGCTTCGAAAGCCTTTCTTGCTTACTTAGATGTAAGCGTTACCTTTTTTGGGCATTTATCGATCCGAACAAATTATCTTGGTATCCAGAAAGAAAACGAATCCGTCGGGTCAAATCCGACCTGATTGGTCTTGGATTCGAATACCATTTCCACATCTCTAACGGTTACGTTACGGACTAATACACTTGCACAAACATAATATGAAACTATATGACGATGCCTTACCACAGTAACTAGCGGAGGTGGCCTGGAGACCACTTGCTGTGGGATAAACGAGGTTTCCGACAGGCCTGGGTTTAACATGTTATCTCGAAAAGGCGCGGGAATTTTCAGGATGGAATTCGTGGAGGTACCAGGAAAGCAACTATAGGCGTTCCCCATTAGAGTGTTGGACTGTGGGGGCAAATAGCTAGCATTCCGACGACAAGCTTCCATTTTCCGAATAGCTGACTTGAATCTGGAAAGGATAAAAACAAATCTTTAATGGGTAAACAACGGCTCATAGTAAAACAATATTATGAGAAAATTCCATCAAAAAGCAAAATTGTCTCTGCCTTACTCTACGCAGTCTGGGTTAACAAATACTGATTATTATACGACTGAGGTCATTCTTCGGTCCGTAAGCAAAATAACGGATGCTGATTGTTTGCTGAATGGTCCGAGACTTTACGATATTAGACCGGCCCAATACGATCTTCATTCCAACCTGGTAGGTTTTGACGGGAAAATCTTTATGCTGATTTCAATGAAATTTTTAGGAGAATTAAATGTCCAAATTGAGAAATTCCGAGTAATAAAATGTGTTGGAACACCAGTGCTGCTTTTCTTGAAAGTTAACAGTATAAAAGAACGATTAAAGAATGTTTAACTCGTGCGAACATGCAAGACGCATATCAAACAAGCTAGAAGGCAAGGTAAATAGCAACATCCGACGACAAAAATCCAGTTAAAATGGAAAAGGGAAAAAAAAGCCTTCGGGTTTTCCCTCTCACGTTCGTCGATCAGTCTGTACAAAACCCTCAGGCAAATACTTTCCCGTACGCACTCTCGGTAAGTATCTAATATCTTATCTAGTAAGAATCTAGTATCTAAATCTGCTGATAAACTCACGTATTGCTGTTATTGTATTCAGCCAAATGCGTCAGTGTTATGAATGGATGGCTTAATGCCGCGTCTGGAGTGATTCGCTTCTCAGGATCAATTGACAAAAGTTGTTTCAACAATCTCACAAATTCATTCCTGAAAACACAAAAGACGTCACTTTAAATTCGGGTCTGGTCCAGATCTCTTCCCCTGTCACTGACAACTTAGCACAACCAACCCACCTGCCCCACAATCACGTAAGCAGGAGAGGGGTAGATGAACATTTGCCCCCACTCTCATCTTTTTGCCCAGACCAGGTCTATCGGTCCATTCACGACATTTGTTCGCACAGTAAGCTTATCCATCGCGGATTCAGTTTGCTCAGAGTTAATATATATATATATATATATATATATATAGATAGATAAGTGAGATTTTATTAAAGATCGTACGAAGAGAGTGCTCAATACCAAAGTAGAGCGAATACAATAGCAAGACAAGGTAAACTTGGGTTACTTCATAAAAATTTACTACAAATTTGTTTCGTATGGCAAGCTGGGCTTGCCACACTCGTCAGGTAGTGATCGCATGTGATGTAGTTGCCTAGGAGACTTGATAGTGCCTATTGAGATTACGTCATACAATAAAGAGGTGAATTAATAAATATTACAGAGCAAGTGCTTTTTCCTATGCCTACAAGTAGTGATTAGTTCGTTTCTGGAATTTAATGAGCTTAGCTCAGGATGGCAGATGATAAGAAATTTTTCATGCAAACATAAATTACATTTTTTTGTGCTGCTGGAATATGCTTTACACCGTCTGATAATTTGCCACTTCAACGAAAATTTGATGTTATTGTCCCTTAACTTCCAAATGTATTTGCTCAGGGCCGTGCTATTTCTCTGAGTCGGGTTTCTAAAGGAGCTCGTGTGATTGTTATATCGGGACTTGAAGGTGCCTTCAGTGATACCGATGTAGGTCTCAACTTTGTTGTTGTCTTCTCTCTTTACCGTTGCTTGGTATACAACTCCGTCTGTTAAGCACTTTCCGGTTAGCGGGCACAATTCTTTATGGCGGCAGTTACAACTTGGAGAGTCGGGTGGATTGGGTTGAGTCTGGGCTTCTTTGCTGAGTATGTGTTTGTTGTGGGATGCGATGATGTTTGTGACGTTTGGCATGCAGCTGTAGCTTAATTTCAAAGTGTTCCGATTAAATATTTTGTGAAGCGGGTGGTTTGATGGGAAGGACTCGTCGACGATCTTTAAGAATTTGTGACCTATGTTTGTGTGGACAGTGGCGTTGAATGGTGGGTTGTACCATATTATGTTTCTGCTTCTGTTTCTCGGATGTTTTGGTTTTGGTGGTTCGGGTTTGAAGTTGAGTTTGTAGTCATAGCCGCTTCTTTTTAGGGCTTCCTGGTATGGTGGGGTTGCGGAGTCAAATGAATGCTTGTCGGACGAGATATGGGATAGACGTTTATTAATGTTTTCTGGTATGCTGCGTAGTACTGAAGGTGGGTGATTGCTGTGGCGGTTGACGTATTGCAAGACGTTTCCTGGCTTTGTGAAGGGCTTGTAACTCGAGGATGATAGATCTAATGTGACGTCTAGATAATCAACGCATTTCTTGTTAGCTTCGATGGTTAGTTTTAGGTTGTGTTCTCTAAAAGTTCTACAAATACGTTTCTTTATGATTTCTATTTCTCTTGGTGTTTTGTTCAATGCGGCTAGCCCGTCATCAATGCGGCTAGCCCGTCAACAGAGATGACGGGCTAGCCGCATTGAACAAAACACCAAGAGAAATAGAAATCATAAAGAAACGTATTTGTAGAACTTTTAGAGAACACAACCTAAAACTAACCATCGAAGCTAACAAGAAATGCGTTGATTATCTAGACGTCACATTAGATCTATCATCCTCGAGTTACAAGCCCTTCACAAAGCCAGGAAACGTCTTGCAATACGTCAACCGCCACAGCAATCACCCACCTTCAGTACTACGCAGCATACCAGAAAACATTAATAAACGTCTATCCCATATCTCGTCCGACAAGCATTCATTTGACTCCGCAACCCCACCATACCAGGAAGCCCTAAAAAGAAGCGGCTATGACTACAAACTCAACTTCAAACCCGAACCACCAAAACCAAAACATCCGAGAAACAGAAGCAGAAACATAATATGGTACAACCCACCATTCAACGCCACTGTCCACACAAACATAGGTCACAAATTCTTAAAGATCGTCGACGAGTCCTTCCCATCAAACCACCCGCTTCACAAAATATTTAATCGGAACACTTTGAAATTAAGCTACAGCTGCATGCCAAACGTCACAAACATCATCGCATCCCACAACAAACACATACTCAGCAAAGAAGCCCAGACTCAACCCAATCCACCCGACTCTCCAAGTTGTAACTGCCGCCATAAAGAATTGTGCCCGCTAACCGGAAAGTGCTTAACAGACGGAGTTGTATACCAAGCAACGGTAAAGAGAGAAGACAACAACAAAGTTGAGACCTACATCGGTATCACTGAAGGCACCTTCAAGTCCCGATATAACAATCACACGAGCTCCTTTAGAAACCCGACTCAGAGAAATAGCACGGCCCTGAGCAAATACATTTGGAAGTTAAGGGACAATAACATCAAATTTTCGTTGAAGTGGCAAATTATCAGACGGTGTAAAGCATATTCCAGCAGCACAAAAAAATGTAATTTATGTTTGCATGAAAAATTTCTTATCATCTGCCATCCTGAGCTAAGCTCATTAAATTCCAGAAACGAACTAATCACTACTTGTAGGCATAGGAAAAAGCACTTGCTCTGTAATATTTATTAATTCACCTCTTTATTGTATGACGTAATCTCAATAGGCACTATCAAGTCTCCTAGGCAACTACATCACATGCGATCACTACCTGACGAGTGTGGCAAGCCCAGCTTGCCATACGAAACAAATTTGTAGTAAATTTTTATGAAGTAACCCAAGTTTACCTTGTCTTGCTATTATATATATATATATATATATATATATATATATATATAATACCAGAATAAAAAGTCATTAAATAAATACCGGCTTTTAAATTTAATCTTGTTTCAGAAATCCTGTCTCTACCAACGAAAATATGGTTCGTAGGTACCGACAGATCGGGTCTATCCTCAGGATATATTGTTCTGGCGGTGATCGCTGAACTAGAAGGCGACATGTTGGTATGTGCCATACCCACTGGTCATACCTCACGTGATGTGGCGCATATTCCCGTTTAGTAAATCGTTTCGAGATTTCATACCAGTCAAAGTTTGCAATGTAAGAATTATTCATTCGTTTGTCGGATTTTATTGACAAATTCACCTTTACCGTCACAGAAATGCTCTGGTTGCTTTTTCCTTAACTACATATGTCGGTACGTTACTAATGCCTTGTCTGTACATTCGTCTCATATTTCTTCTGCCCCCCCCCCCCAAACTTGTAAATTACTGGCTACGCTACTGCTGCCCCATCCACTTCTTCATGTCCTCACCTGTCGACCTTCTCAGCCTTCCGTTCAATTCCAGACAAACTATTCGAAAACTTCACATCAGCGATGTCGTTTAACGTTTTAAAAATGTACTTCCTAGCCTCGTGTGACTTTATCTTCGTCTCTTTTTCGTACTCCAATGGATCCTAAAAATAAATACTAACAATTAGTTCGCATCAACAGTGCACATGAACCAAATAAAACTGGCAGCAGCCAGTTAAAATTTTCAAGATTGAACAAGCATAGTTTTATTGAAAACAAAAAAGTCTTACGAATGACCAACTCCAGAGCAAAGAACTGTAACCCAGATGTGATGTAACGACACTTGTTACGCTCACTTATTTTCCCAATGGTACCACAGTAATGTCAAGTAACCAGTCGAAAGTGTTCTGAAGTTTCGGAAGTAGGAAGGAGAAAGATGTTTACAATTTAACAAACAGAAAATTCCTTTGGTGTCTCTGCGCTGTGATAGAAACATGAATGACGTCATTTTTACCAGAAAACTGCCAAACGAAAATACGTGGCGTAGGCGAGTGTTGACCAGTTGAAATGACGTCATGTTTCCATCACAGTACAGAGACACGAAAGCTATTTTCTACTTGTTGTATAAAATAAAGTTTTTCGAGTTTTCATAATGTCATCTATGTCTTTGGCCTCTATTACAAAATGAAATGACGTCGGCCGTGTCTCTGTACTCCGAGAGAAAATGAGGCTCGTCCAATCAGAGCGTGCGTCGTTCGCGTGTTACTGTATAAAAGGAAACCAAATTTTATCATAGGCTACGTAATTAAATGGTTCGCGCTTTTTTGCGCCCATTCGAGTCAGGGATGCATTAGGTAAAAAGCACTCCTAACCCTAACGCTAGTAACGCATAACCGTAACTCGACCGAGCTCGCTAACTGCATGGATCTATTGGTCACAAGCAAGAAAGATTACTCTAGCATTGGTGATTCTTCCCCTTTATTCATCAACGAGTTTAAAAGGAAGCTGGTTTCTCTATCTGAGTTATAGCGTAACACTAGCGTTAGTGTTTACTACAACCTTCAAAACACGTTGGCTAGGGCCACAACTCAAAATCCGTTTGCTATTTCTTAAATCAGCTGCAAGTTCTCGGAAAAGGCGGGTGGTCGGCCAACTGTCCGTAAGCGCTTACCTTAAGTTTCCATTCATACATTCCTGTAATTCTGTTGAACGTTTTCCTGAAGAACCGTGACACTTTGGTCCCAACATTGAGCAAGTCTACAATTCCCATACTCCCTTGTGTTTGAATGATATAGCGAATCTAAAATAAGAATGATAAAGTTACATGTTTATTGAAGGCGGGCATAGATACAATATCTATATCGACAACGACAGCCCTCGAAATTTTCGACGGCAAAAGGCAATTGCCGCCGATAATGCCGCCGAAAATGAAATTATCGACGGCAATTTTTTGCCGTCCAAGACTTTTGTGCTAATTGCCTACTGAATCTCATCAATTCTTCTAAGAAACTCAAGTGCTATGTTATGAACAAATGATTATCTACAGATTTCCTGAATTTTATTCCTCATCATTGCTCGACGATAATAAGTGTTTTCATGGCGACGTTAAATACCGTTGTTTACTAACAAATGGATCTTACGTATTGCCTTACAAAAAGTACTACCGATGAGTACTGAGAAAAGGAATCCACAACTATTGAGACGATTGACCCAAATTTGCTTCCTGATTCTCATTCTGATTCTGAATCAGAATCTCAAACAGACGAGGATTAATTAAGATGGACTGATGTTTGTTCATTGACATTGTTCTTTTTACTTGCGTATTTGTTAGTGATAACAACGTTTAGTACGACTAGTTATATATTAAAATGGGAAAGTTTTGAGTTGTTTTTTTATTATTCAGCTGCTTACGACATGTGTTTTAGAATTCCTCTTACAATAAACCCGAGGGAAAAAATTGCCGTAGAGTTGCCGCCGAACTCTAAAATATCGACGGCAATTTTTTGCCGTCGAAGATTTAGAGAAATTTCGAGGGCTGCAACGAATATTTCTTTAAGGTGATTTATACATATTGTTTGATGGAATACTGCAGTTTGATCCCCAGCCATACAATTACCTTCCACTGTTGAGCGAAAGACCACCCATGTTGATATACAACTGTCTACCCACAATGATTTGGAACAGCAGCAGCTATGCTGTCGTAGAGGAAATTTCTATCTTTGTGGTCTTGGTTACAGTTGATCTCTTGACGAGTACGCCCGAAAGATCGCGAAAAATGCGAAAAAATACCAAATTGTGAATAATGGCAAATTTGCATTTGCACGTCGACACGGTTTAAAGGGCTGTTTACATGGGCATATTTTGCTGCGATTTCTAGCCTATTGACACATGTGATCGAATGGATTGACCTGCAGATCATCTGTGCAAAGCTGTAAGGTACAATACTTGGGTGAGTTGTTTACTCAATTGCATGCTTCAGGATGGGAAAATCGCAAGAAGAATCGCCCGTGTAAACAGCTCTTAACAAGATTTCCATGGATTGTACCGCGTTGGTGCGAGCGGATGTTTAGATTCCGCTATTGGCTTGCTGTCTTGTTTGTTTGAGGAGTTAAGCTCATCTCAGGAACAAGCATTAGTGTCCTTTTCGTAAATAAAGCTTGTATGAAATTCATATTATGTTATGCTTTGTAGGTGTATTACTGGGCCAATCATTGTGTGGGGTTCGATTAACGTGAGAGCAATTGTGTCGCAAAAAGTTAATCCTCTCCAAGAACAAAAAACGTGGATTGGATTCACACTAACTGGAGACACAACAGCTTGTCTAAATATCAAAGTGCTACCGCTTCATTTCCGTTACGAACAGTCTGCCAACTTCTATAAGAGCGAGACTAAATTCCCTCTCCTGCTCATTCACCTGTTCAACGAGCATCACACTGTTGGTAAATCAAAAGCCACATCGTATGATCGTTGGCACACGGTCTTTTGTTCTCCAGAGGCTGATAAATAACTTATCAATCTCATTTATCCTCTGAATATGCCAACCAGTTCTGTTGTCGTGAACGTATGTATACGTTCCTAACAATTCAAAGCGTTAAGATATTCATGTTCTTTCTGGCAAAGTTCGGTATTTCTCTATGCTTGTCGACCAATATAGAGACTCTTTGTCAAAGTTAAACAACGATGACATAACTAGGTAGTTTATCTTGACCTAGGTATGTATGCGACATATTGACCTTCGGGCTTCGCCCTCAGGTTGATATACCACTTCAACACTTCAGTCACGGTACGTGACCTTTAATTAAAAAAATAATAATAATTAGGGGGAAAAAAGAGAAAATTCGATCACGATATCACCGATTTCGACCACCATAATGGTAGAAAAACTATACTGAACTTGACATAAATGGCTTTGAGCATTCCCAACTCCTGCTTACCATTTGCGATTTCGAATACGTTAAATGCACCATCACCGACCTCAGCTTCGAAAAAGGCATATACTAAAACTTGGACTATGGACGATATGAGCAGTTAGGAAATAAAATTAGTGATAGAAATAATACTAATTATTTTTATTTGGGTACATTTTTTGGCTTTAGATTAAGTAAATTTAACCACACTGCTGTGATAGTTATGCAGATGTGATTGTTAAACGACTGTGGTGAAAATGATAATAGAATGCGCTTTCAGCCTTGACCTATAAAGCACGAGGGACGGCTATATGCCATGTAAAATTGAATGAATGAGTAAGAATTTTTGGTCCCAGAGTAGATACAAGGGTCCATACTAGTGTTGTGTAGGTATAGTTGTGAATGTCAACGAAGCTGGATCATGGAATTACAAACCAAGCGTTACATGGCTAAGCAGTTGGACATGCACTGTAGAATTAAGGAAGTAAGCATAAATCAAGAGAAAAGAATTAAAAGATGCATAACATTGTCTCGTGCATAAATATCTTGGGACACAGCCCTGGACGTATGTTTCGGCCTTCTCATGCAAGATATTTATGCACGACACAATGTTAGGCATCTTTTATTTCCTTTCTCTTGATTTATACATACGCCTTTATTCGATTCTACACTGCATGTCCAACTGCGTAGCCATCTAATAAGTGGTAAAACCCTTGGCTAAGTGCTCGGTTTACAGTTCCCTGATCCTGCTCGTTTGGCATTTACAATTACATTTTACAACTCCAATGTGAGCCCCTCTATCTACTCTGAGACGAAAAATTCATACTTATTCATTCAATTTTAAACGGCATATAGCCATCCCGCATGCGTTATAGCCCAAAGCTAAAAGTGCATTCTATTAATACCATTTTCATTCGCAGTCGTTAAACAACCACGTTTGCATAACTATAACAGCAGTGTGGTTCAAATTACCTACTCTAAAACCAAAAAAAAAATACCCAAATGAAAATAGTCTATTACATTTATATCATTAATTTTATTTTCTAACTGGTCATATCGTCCATCGTCCATCGTCCAGGTTTTAGCATATGCCTTCGAAAAAACCTCAGTTCTTTCTTCATGCCCATTTATGGATAAACTTCCGATGCAAAAGTTTTTCCCACAGGTATTACTACACATGATCAAACGACTCAACCATGTTGCCTTCTCGTTTTCCACCCACTCGATGACAGAAAAGTAACTGACAATGCTTTCACATGTAGGCAAGCTGTCGTATGTTCGTGTTAAGCCGCAGTGTAAATTCAAATACGGACTTCAGCCGTCAAATGTCTACCACAACAGCTTCACCTCGTTCATTTCACATTCCGGAGCCACTCACTCTCGTCTGCTGTATTTTCCCTATCTTCAGCTGAGCCGTCTCTAAGCGCGCTTAGAATAGCAAACTCTTTCCCTCTCAATATATCACGAAGTAATCTCAATAAAAAATGAAAAGAAATGGTAAATGTACCGAAAATTAAGGCGGAACAGTTTAAACCGTGAACAAATTTAAGACATCTACGATTGATTGTCCTGGTGGAAATCGTAACTTCAATGTAAATAGTTTAACGAAACGTTAGTCAATGTTTTCAATTCTTCCGCCCTTCCTTGTTTATTCAATTGTTGACGGTTATATATGGCGATACTTCGCACAATTTGTTGGGCATTGCTATTTATATTAAACGAATTTAAAGATGTGATAAGCAATCCCCTCTAAACCGGTTGGGAGGAAAGACTAATGATGCGACCGAATAATCGTGTGGATGCCATGAATTGTAGTCGTTTCTCTCACAAGTAAAATGTTTCGAATGATCGACTTGTGAGGGACACGGTAGCAATACATGCAAACGAATATTTACCAAATTGACGTCAGGCTTAACGAAGACACGGTCTGCCGTTGTTATTCGGATCTATATGCCACATACTCTCAATAAACACAGTCAACTTCATTCTCAAAAATTTGATTACAAGTCTTCAGTGCCCATGATATCCATGAGCAATTTCATATATACCTAGAAATACACAAATACAGTACCCCTCCGGTTTGCTTTAGTCCCAATAGATTCGTGTATTAGTAACAGGCTTGTAAAATATCAACGAAATACCTCTTAATAGCATAAACGATGAAGTCAGCCAAAAATTATCACTTACCATTTGCTTATTAATTTAACACTAATATAAAACAAAGATTTTGTCGTGCTGACAAATTTCAGTATTGTTTTGAAAAACGTATTAACCATGGTGAATGGTTATACTAGGCAGTTCTGAGAAGAACTACAAGAACGCACACAGAGTGAATAGTTCTTCTCAGAACTGCCTAGTATAACCATTCACCATGGTTAATGTTTTTCAAAGCGATACTGAAACACTAACATACTCGATGCATTTTAGATATACCAATGAAAAAAAAAAAAAAACGAAGGTACGTCATCTGTTTCAGCCATGTGCATGTCCACTACAGCAGAAACATTTGCAGCGTTGTTGGGAGCGCTCCTGGTGGTGTCGTAGGTTATATTGTTGAAAGTGCCGTCGGTTGTTGGAAGCATTATCGGAAGGGTTGTCGGTGGCGTTGTTGCTTGCGTTCGTAATGGTGGTAGTGTCGTTTGCATTATTGGTGGCAGTCTTTGAAGGGCTGTTAGTGGCGCTGTTTGTGGTTAAGTTGGATGTGATGTTGCTTGCATTGTTGGTTGTATTGCCGATAGCGTCACAAGTGGCGTTCGAGTTTGTGCTGGCTTTTGCTGACATTGTTTGTGTTACTGTCGTCGACGTTGCTGTTGTTGTTCTTATTGTTGTTGGTGTGGTTGTTCTTGTTCCTGTTGTTGTTGTTGTTGTTGTTGTTATTGTTGTTGTTGCTGTTCTTCTTGTTGTTGTGGCTGTTCTTGTTGTCGTCGTTGTTGTTGTCGTTGTTGTTGATGTTGTTGTGACTGCAGGCGTCATTCTCGTCGTCAATGCTCTTGCTGTTTGTCTTGGTAGTGGTTGTGGTGGCAGTTGCGCTTGTTATTGTTGCTGCGTTAAGTTGACTGAAATGACAGTTTCTGAGCGAAATAATTTATTTTTGAAAACAAAAATAACAAGACCTTAACTCGAAGACTAAAATTTTTCGAGTGTTAGACTAAAAATTCTTTTTATGTATGTTTCAGAACATCTTTTACCACGCTTATGTGTCCCCTTTGTAAGCCTTACAGAGTGTGCAAGCTCTTCCGTTTCTAATAACCCTCGAATATACGTATAAAACCACAGGTTGTATGCGTGTAATACGTGTACATGTATATACTCATATGGTACATGCATCCCTTACCTGGTCGTATTCCGAAGAGCCCGGATACAATGGCCAACCAAGGAATAACTCTGCCATAACACAGCCCAGGGACCACATGTCAATTGCTTCATTAAAAGGCAACCCAAGAATGACTTCTGGAGCCCTGAGAAGGATAAAGACGGTCACCAAGAACGATATAGATGATTACTGAGAATGATAAAGATGTTCACTAACAATGATAAAGACAGTCACTCAGAATGATAAAAATTATCACTAAGAATGACAAAGATGATCAATAAGAATGATAAAGACGATCACAAACAACATTAAAGATGATCACAAACAACATTAAAGATGATCACAAACAACAACAATAAAGATAATCACAGTGACAAAGATGGTCAAAAAGAATGATAAGATGACCACTAAAAACGATAAAGACGATCACTAAGAACGATAAAGATGATCAGTAAGAATGATTAAGATGATCATTAAGAACGATAAAAATGATCACAAAGAATGATAAGGATGATCACTAAGAATGATAAAGATGATCACTAAGAACGATAAAAATGATCACTAAAAATGATAAAGATGATCACTAAGAATGATAAAAATGATCACTAAGAATGATAAAAATGATCACTAAGAATGATAAAGATGATCACTAAGAATGATTAAAGTGATCACTAAAAACGATAAAGATGATCACTAAGAACGACGGTCACCAAGAATGACAAAATTATCACCAAAAACGATGAAGCTGATCACTAACAACAATAAAGGTGATCAGTAAGAATGATAAAGTTGATCAGTAAGAACGATAAAGATTATCAATAAGAATGATTGAGATGATCACTAAGAATGATAAAAAAGAGGGACAGAGAGGGACAGTGGTGAGCTTGCTTGAAATTTTATCAGTACATTCAATGTTCACAATTCAAATGGTTATTCAGAGAAAAAACAATAGCTGAATGGAGGGGGAAATTGCAATGTTGGCAGGAAAATCCATATTCATCTAAATTCGCTCTAAGTTTGCCTCTGGCCACGTTTCTGCCCAAGCAAAAAAGCGCACGAATAGCGAAAAAGGACAGTATTAACGTTTGGGCGGGTGTCTTTCCCTAGCTCGTGCAGAAACGTGGCCACAGGCAGACTTTAAGCAAGTCTAAGGGCACATTCACACTATAGGATTGTCCGATACGATTGTTCGTTTTGATGTATCTGATTCAGCCGTAAGAGTCTTTAGGACCAATTGCAACTTTCGCGACCGAATAGCAAGTAGGAATTGTGCTTTTATGACATAATCACATACCTCAAAGGAAAGAATCGTAAATGACAATCGTATCGTGTGGATAGACCTTAATATTCATCCCGTATGAAAATATATCAACAATAATGTCTTCCATTGTACTAGTACGTGGGGAGCATGAGGCAGTTGCCGCCACCACCCACCCGCACCCGAAAAATACACTGACACATATATCCATAAATAAATCTTGAGAGCGATAGCTAATTTCACGAGCTAAAGATGATTACGTTCAGGAAACGTTTGGCGGCTGAGTCTTTTATGTTTAACGGAATGTATCAGGATCAGCTCAGCCGTACTTCACGACTACATTAACCCAATTAAGGCTTTGAAGTAATGTTGACTCAAATGCCAATCTCTTCATGAGCCAGACGTTAGTATTAAAATGTGTCTAATCATCGACAGGCCTGGAAAATCAATTTGCAACGGTACAAGGTGAAGCGAACCTTCATAGTTTTACTCTACATGGGTAACGCTTGACGGCGAGTTTATTCAGCGAAAGGATTTTTTTTTTTCGAGACCTCGCGTATAATTTCACCGTTATTGAAATTATTTCGAGGATCGAGAAGCGAGATTCGATATTCGAGTACCTGTCAAAGACGTATCGAGATATCGATTCTCGCTCGCAAATCCCTTGAACGCGACCCTTGAAAATGATTAAGTTTCATTAGCCAAAAAAGAAAATGAGGAAAGTTGCTTTTTTAGTAATTAATATTTGAAAGTGATTTGAAAAAACATGTTTGGAGGAAATTAAAATAACACATTTATTTCAGAGCAAAAAGAACTCGGAAAAAATAGAAGAACAAAGAAAAGTGAAAAGACCAGACAGTTTTTAGCTGGCCTTTCAGGTGTCAGCAGACCTTTGACAAGACGAACTTTTTCTTTTGTGTTTCATCATTTGTGTTTCATCATTTGTGTTTCACCTGTAGTCCTACAGGCAACATCGCAAATCAGCAGTCAACATTTTTTCAGTCTTATAATTACTTTAAAAAAAAGTAGACAGCAGAGGAGCCAAAGCTTGGGTTCAAATTACATTAAATAGTGCTTGATCAGAGACAACAAATGCAAATTTCGATTCATGACTCCTTTATAGCCCTTATGTACTACTTTTCCACACTTAGAAAGTCAGATTACTAACATACACAAGCCTAGGCTCCATCTTCACAACCCTAAAATATACCTACACGTTTCTGGTTGACAGTAAGATGTAACAAATTTTATTTCATAATATTTTGAAACACTGGTTCATGCATGACGAACCCCTTACAAAGCATTCCACTTAGATCCTACAAGAATTCCTACTAGAAATTGGCACCAGTATTGGAAATCCTATTGAATTCTAATTCCTATTGCTCATCTAACAGGAATTCATAGAGAATGCAAGAGGGAATTCCTATCAAATGCTGGAATTACTATAGGAGTTTGGGTCAAAATTCAACAGGAAATCTTATTATAATTCCTAAAGAATTTTTGGGATGGGAAATGGTATTAAAGTCACATGTATTTAATTTCATAGCACCTCAATACCTTTTTCTAAACTGGGAAGCAAGCCCCTTAACCTTTTGTCATATACAGACTACTGGTACAACAGTCTAAGACTTGCTCCACCAAAAACACCTTGTTTGCAGCTAACCTGATAGTAAGATCTCTATTACATAACTTTTCCAACTGGTAACACCAGGGCATCAGAATGATTGTTCAGTTATTATGATAGTTTTTCAATTACATTTGAAACTTGATACCAAATACTGCAATACACCTTTCATGTCAGGTGCAGGAATGTACTTTGTGCTGTGACTAACAGCAGATTTTTAAAATAGTTTGAATCAGTGGAAGTCCATACAGTATACTTCACCATGCTTACAACTATGAAAAGATGTATATCTAAGCCATAAAACTAAGCTATAAAAGGGGTACTAATGCTGGCAACACAGTTACTCACCCTACTGTTGCCAAATTAACCATTTCCTTCACAATAATGAGTGATATACAGTGTAGGGGCAGTTGCCAACCAGCAAATTTTAATAGCACAGTTTGTCAGTAAAAGTATTTAGTGGGTTTGTTTTTGCTGGTTTCCTACCTTTTTGTACATTTTTGGGGGGTGGGGTTTGACAAACAGCCAAATTTGTGGGTGCCAAATGAAGATTTAAGTATGAACAATCATAGTTACAAGAGTTACAAATCATAGTTACAGACCCCCTGGGAGTCAGGGGGTCTGTCATCACATTACCTGCACTGCTTCCCCATCAAACTGGTCCCACTATGCTACTGATCAGAACTATTGATGTCCTATTGTGAATTTACTCTATTTTTTAAACTAAGTTTTGTAAGGTGGCTTTGTCACACAAAATTAAGTTCGGGCTATTAAAATTTAAGAACTTACTAGTCACTGGGCTAATTCTATTACAAGAGTTTTAGAAAGATAAGTAAAGAAATAAGATTCCATTGATCACTAGTTCAGGTATGTACATTCATTCAATAAGTGAACATACTTTAACTGTAAACTCCTTGTTGAATATCTTCCTTTTCCATAATCACTCACAGACAATCAGCACATTAAAGAAAAGCTACATATGATTGTTTAAATCTCACCCATAAATCAAATATGTAGATACAAAAAACTGTAACAACAATGTAACATTTTATATTTGTTTGCAAACAAAGTTAATTTGACTAAAAGAAATACAAATCAAAAAAAAAAAAAAGAAAAAAGAAAAGAAAAATCAGTTCATATTATACTGACATAATTCAGGATTGGCTACCACATGATGCCTTTTGGATGGTAAATTTTAAACTTCGCTAACCCAGGGACTAGTTAGTGAAAAAGTTAAGGTCAAGCACCAAACAGTCACCCAAAGGCCCATTAATATGAACTGGGCCTAGTTGGCTAAGACACAGTAGTGTTGGAATTCTCCCACTTCAGTAAAACCTATCTTCTATCTTCAGTTAGATAATTTTCTACAATGGTTATGAAGTCAGACCTCTGAAGCAAGACCACTGACTAGATGACCTGATTTTTGTCCAAATGAATGGAATAAGCTAAGCTAGGCCAGCAAGCCAGAATCAATTTGGCAATGCTTGTCAGTTCTATGTTGGATTTTAAACATTAATGAAATCAATTACCTCTCCATGTTATTACCTATTAGATGCATAGAAAGCATTTTATAAGTGGGTAAGCCATGCAGGGCTTAAAACTCCACAGCACAACTACTTTGTTTCTGAATACTCTCCTTAGATACTGTAAAGAGTGTGGCTGGTGAGATGTCTCCATTAGTACAGTTGATTTCAAGGAGTACCGAGCAGCGATTGAATAAATTATGTTGATATCAATGAAAAGATGCATTGTTTTTGATGAATATGTGAGCCTACAGTGGATGAGTTCAACAGCATTTGAAATGGCTCCTTACCACTGGTTTTTAAACCACACTTGTTTAGACAAACATCCATATAATGTTGGCAACTCACAAAAAATTTCAAAAATAAATTATAAATTTTTAAACTAAGGTGATGAATTGCTACATGAAAAAATTTAGCTGCAAAAACCACTACAGCCACTACAGTTCCTACACCACTGACTATATGAGGCCAGACTGAATGAGGCAGCCCATTCAGCCACTCACATGTGAACAGGCTATTAGAGAAGAATAAGTCAAAATGTTCAGCATCGCACTGTCAAAGTCATCTGTATGCAATAAATATATACACATGGTGTGTCCCAAGTTTTTCCTCATGTGCAAAAGTGGCAAACAACTATCAAGATGGGTAAGTATATTTATTCTGTTGCAATTCATGAAGATGGTGAGTGCAACTATCATTAATCCTTTGACCATGGTTGCCAGAATTCACCATTCTATTCTCAATAATGCAAAGCAATTTTATTCATTATGGAAAGGTATCTTTTTGCCAAATGGTTAATAAAATCTTGTTCTTGCAGCATAAATTGCTTTAACAAACCAGGATATTCATATAGAAACTGAAGATTATGTTGATATTACAGCCAAAAGTACAGAAATTAAACTAATTAAAAAAATCCTTGACTTCCAACAAGTCATTATTTTGTATAATGAAGCTGTATCAACACTATTTTATTTGGGATATAGTTATGAAATGAGAAATTTTATTGTCCAAAAGGACCTCTTTGAAACCTACTGTAAATGATGGAGGAAATCCTGTGATATTATGTAACTTCATCAATAGAAAAAGGGAAAATGACTAGAACATTTGAAAGAAGACTCAGTATCTTTAATTATCTCATTTAAATAAAACTTTTTTGAAACAAATCATCAATTTTCTTGATTTGGCTCAGCATTTTAGTTCATTACCCTTTGGCAATTTCCTACCAAATTTAGTTGCCTAGAAAAGAGATGTCTTCAGTTTTTCAATGACATTTGATATAAGACTACAAAGTGCTATCTGGTCTTCCTGTGTTATCCCAATTAGTAATGTACGTTCAGACATGTTGATACAAGATGCAGCTGGAATATCCCTAATGTTTATTTCACAGCTACACCGACTCTTGTGAAACTGTAAATAAATAAAATACATTGCAAGAAAAACAAAAAACCAACAAAAAACAGCATAGCAGAAACTGGATGAAAATTCAGCAGTTTCTCATTTTAATATCAACCTATATAATTGGATAAATTGTTGTTTTGAAATCTCCTTAACTAAGGGTTTAAGCTAAGCTAATACAGCTCTGACTCCAAGATATCCACTTATAGAGCTTAGATCTATGGCTTAGATATATTAAGAACAAGTTAAAATGTTTAAAATATCTTGCTTTTGGGAAACAACAGCGCATTACCACCTTTTGTGTGGAAATTTTCAATTATTAGAGGAGAGTGGTTTATTTGAGATGATCTATATGAGAATTGCCTCGTTGAATTTCCATGTAAACTCATAACACGAACTGTGCTTGACCGTCCTGACATGCAACTTTCATCATTCAACAGTCAATACCACAACACTGGTTTTATCAATATGGTTTGGTGCAAATCACTGTCATAAAACTTTAAAGCACATATGGTTCTTCCTTTGTTATGTCTTTCGCAATAATGTGTGGCCTAGCTAGAATTCTCTCCACATGTTGTCAGGAAAAACAAACTTGGTCGAAAATTTCCTTTGAACTTTGCCTTTCATTAAACGGGCAAAATTATCACCCAGTGTGGAATTATGGAATGTTAAAAATCTCTAAATGACATACGAAATGACGATAGTCGGAATTAGTATTCAGTTCACATATGACGTTGAATTTCATTAAAGAAAAGATAACACTGAATTCCTCAACGAACCCAAAGAAAAACCAATTACAATGTTGTTTTCGTGAAATAGGTAAATGTTGTCGAAACAGGGGGCACAAAACAGTCGCTGGAAAACCATTGAATTAATTTACGTCAAAAAGACAAAGAAAGATTGAACAATGAACACATGATATTATAGTAAGAGGTACAATAACAACGGGTCGTTCCTACCTGTAATATCGACTCTGAAGGTACGTCGAACACACAGTCTTTGAAACGTGAGTGGCAGAACCGAAATCGATAACCTTTACTCGCAATGGGTATTTCTCCGGATCCACAAGCATTATGTTCTCTGGTTTTAGGTCTGCATGAATAAGTCCAAGAGTTTTGAGTTTGGATAAAGCCATAAGCACCTGTTGTATAATTGGCCTGATTCGCCTCAGCGGCATCGGACTAAACTTCGACTGTTTCAAATAATCGTAGAGATTTTGTTGTAGCATTTCGAAGACTAGGCAAGTATGACCCTTGTGTTGAAAGCACTCTATAGCTCGGACAAAGTTGTAAGCCTCGGAATTCTCAGCTCTTAATCTGGCCAAAATGCTGATTTCCACTTGGCCTTGGCGGACATAAGACGGGTGGTTTTTCAAAATCTTTATGGCCACCAATTCATGTGTGCCTTGTTTCCAACATTTCACCACTTGGCCAAAAGTCCCGCGACCCAAGAACTCCAGCACCTCATAACGACAATGCGATGAGGGCGAGCAAAGAACTTCATGTTGAACCAATTTGTAGTCACCCTCTCCGCTATCCGAGTTGAGTTTTTTGCCTTCTTTGCGCCTCTCATTTCCGTGTTTACAATGCTTTCCCATGGCTCATCGCCTGTATACACAGTTCAAATTCACAGTCGTCTGTTTAAGTATAAGGCCTTTTTCGTCCTGAATTATGAAGTAAAATTCTGAATCCCTAAGCGACGTGATACCACAAGAGCAATGCAATGTAGACCTTCCATTTGCTACAAGATCCTAACTCTTGGACTCCTCGTTTAATGGAACACACCATAAAACCTTTCTGATATTAATGTTTTCCCGAGTGGATATAAAATCTATTTCACTGAATTATGCCATGGATAAACGTATTCGGGTATTCCTAGAGTAGCATTGTCTGTTTTGGTTAATTTCAGCTAACGTAATTCCTTCACTTGGGCAAAGAGAACCACCACTCGAGGGCCATCGTCTGCAAGAGAAAGTATTGTTATGTTGATTCCAGAGGAACGTCAACTTAAAATTCGTAACTCATTTTTCCAACTGACTAGATCGTTTAAACGAATTAGCTAGTACTGAACTTTTTTGCAAAATACGATTGGTTTTCTTAAGCCTTCACAAACAAGATATTCATTACAAAACATTGAAACGAAAACAGACTAACTACGTCGACGAAATTGACATGAAATTGATGACTCCGGTGTAGCATTGTCCCAGGCCACTCTCGCTAGTTATTAAAACAAACTTACATCAACTTCTTTCAGTCCGTAAATGCTGCCTAACTGATGCGAGCCTGTGCAATCAGACGGACGGGTATACAACTACAAGACATCGACGACGTCAATAGTCGCCATTTGAGGGTAAATACTTCTCGTATTAAACTACGTTTGGGGTTTACGTACTTCCGAATGCTGGGAACTTAACAGATCTTCAGGTTCACGTAAAAAGTTGCCCGACAAATGTAAGGAATGGCCTAGAATATTCTTCTGGCTATTTTCTTGATGATACTTAATGAATATTTCTGTCATCGGCAGTATTAGAGCAAGCCGGCCAGCACTCTACGGTATCAGTATTTTCTTTAACAGTCTCGCGATCAAGCCTTATCCAGCCTCAAAAATTGTACAAGCAAAATTTAACGAGTGTATTCTTTTTACCTGTTTTGACGTTGATGAAATAAAGCTTGAAAGACGACTGGAAAATTATCCAAGGGTGAAGAAGGACCAAATACAATTCAGTACAACCACAATTCCAGATTAACTATTTCCCGTCTCAAATTCCCAGTGGGTTCTGTTCCTTTAGCTATTCAGCAACGAAAGAGTTATACCGTTCAGAATGACTTCTCCAGTGTTTCGAACAATTGGTGGAAAACCTTCGAGCCAATATACTTTACCCCCATTTCTAATACATTGCTTCCCCAGTGATTATGGCAACAAAGAAACTTCATTTCACTTATCGACGTCAAACAATAAGCCAATGAAAGCGAGTTTCTTCAACTCGGAACACAATCGTAATACGTCGGTACGTAGTTGTTGTCGTCCCTCCACGAACCAGTGCCACGAACCTGGCAGGTCACCAAAGCTCACCCACGAAGACCAATGGGCCATCAACATTGCTTATGATTACCGTTAATTACAGACCTCCCTACCTTGTAATTTTTGCTATATTTAAGACAGACGGACCTACAGTGATGAAAACTTTGATACTCTCAAACGTCTAAAGCAGCATATCCTGCATTTTAAGTGATATTTGAAACACGACCATAGGACTTTATCAGATTTAAAATACAGGGAGACATCCACTGGATCAGAATCTGACCAAGGACGTGTTGCCAGTTTTTTAAATGACTTCAAAAACGTACCCTTTTATACGCCAATTCACGATGAAAGTTTGTCATTTAATGTTTCCCAATTCGCAAAAATTTTACGACAAAAGTAAGCGTGCGTTGGTTTATCAGACATAAACAGGGCCGTAATCAGAAAATTCCACAGGGGGTGTAAGCTCACTTCAACCGACTGACGCACGAGCTTGTACCGACTATATCCTGTCAATCGAAGCTTTTGCCTTTCGGTCGAGTGCCTACTAAAATGACGCTTGTCAGCTAGAGAAATGGTCAATTAGTCCTACGTTAATAAGTACGCACTATCAATACGGAATGAAAACATGATGGCATTTTAATAGTAATATTCATGTCTTTGGTGATCTCTAATTGATTACATGTAAGCAAAACATTTAACATCAACTTTAGATTTGTGAGTATTAAATTTGGTAGTTTGAAATTAATTTGAATTGATAAGTGCTAAAAGTTAATGATTCCATTTGTCCGGGCTTTAATGATTCTACTTATCCGTGTTAAATCGAACACGTCTTTTCTTCAAATGAACCCAGTTTTGAATAATGGTGTTCAGATCTAACCCCTCTGAAAGATCTCTTTCACATGAAATCAACATAAGAGAGTCCAGGCGATCTTGGAGCATAGTGCTTCTTAGCTTGTTCTTGACCACTTTCAGTTTGCTGAATAATCTTTCATTTGGAGCCACAGTGACTGGTGCCGTTTGAAGAAAGGTGAACGCCATGTTGCAGGTGGGGTAGACAAGCTTTCTCTTACTGACGAAGGCAGCAACTTCACGGACTGATTTGGTTTTCAACGGCTTTTCATCGACAGACGCTTCTCTCAAGACAATGAGCTCTCCGACAAGGCTTTCACTTGTTAAGCTTCCGCCCAACAACTTGCACAAACCCTCTGCTAATTCTTCACTGATTTCTTCCCACGGTGGCAGCAAGACTGAACTTCTCCTGTGATGATGACTGAATTCTTCTTCCGGGTCGCATCCAACATGCCTTGCCATCGCTGCAGCAGCCTTCACCTGCTTATCTACATCAACTTCATTGCAAATCTTTTCCAAAGCCTTCCTGAAGCTGAACGACGAGCACCTTGCAATGACGCATAATAAATCTCATTATTTCCAGGCTGAAAATGAAGTCGTACATTTTCATGTTCTTCAAAAGTGCCTTGGCCTGATCACGGGTGTTCGTGTCCGAATCCAGCTCTTTGTTGATACTTTTCTGAAGCAGAGAGACTATCGACTCAAAGGAGATCCAAACACTGTCGATGGACTCCGATCTGGCTATCCACCAAGTTTGGGAAAGATTTCGACGCTCTCTTGGGCTTTTTTAAGTGCTTCAGACCGCTTGGTGCTGCTTGAGAAAAACGAGTACAATGATTGTAGGACGACAAACATTGATGACACGATGATACAAGCTTTGCAACTTCGCTCTACAAATGTATTCAACCGATGAGCTTGGCACGGAATGTAAGGCACTTCCTTCTCTAGGAAATGTTTTTTGATCTTCTCATTAAGCTTCTTGTGACAACCGTTGTACTCTCCAGACATACACGCCGTGAAGTCATAGGACTGGAAAAAGAGCTTCCCCACATCGACACTATGCTCGTCGAGACATCTCAATATCTCTGTTGCATGTCCATCACCAGATTTATTTCCAAACACTGTCAAAGAAAGCAAACGTTCCACCGGTTTGTTATCTGCAACGTACATCACAACGATAGACATCTGGTCTTTATTGCTCGTATCGGGAGTCGTGTCGGCCATCACCAAGAATGCTGGTGCTTCTTCTAATTCCTTGACAACTCTAGTAACACGGCTTTCAGTCGGCAAAAATTATGTTTTAGTCGGCAGACTGCCAACCAGAACATAATTTCTGCCGACTGAAATTCGTGAAAAAAAATTTGGGGGGTTGTCGCACCACACACCCCCCCCCATACCCCCCATAGCTCCGGGCTTGGACATAAACAAGACACGATTATGATTTCCTTTGAGTTTTCTCCATTAATTTTGGACGAGTTTATAAGGAGAATTTTTAAATGGAATCTAAAGATAATGTGTTTTGTAGTTTTCAAGTATTCACCACAAAATTTTAAAGTTATATCGCTAACAGGGTATACCAATCAGAGTTCAGTGTTGAACAGTTGAACTTCAGTACTAAGAATTACACGAATTAAAGAAACCTTAGAAAACATTTCCCAAGATGCCTACAATTTTACTTCACTCCAACTTTTATAATAGTGAATGCATTGCATAAATGTTAATGGCATTAGCGGCCAAGCTGTGTTACATACACCTGAATTTGGAAAGTTTTGTTCCTGTTCAAAGTAGTGTAACAAGAGCTTTCTGGTTAAAACTGAGAAATTTCTTGCAAATAAAACTGCTTTACACAATATGAATATTCTGAACATCTATTTTACCATATAATGTATTGGTTAATGGTCGGAGTCTAATGCATAAAAATCTACAATGGCGTAACCAAGGGGGTATTCGGGGGTTCAACCCCCCCCCCTAGCTGCAACGACCTTGAGTTTCCAGTTCCATAATGAGTCATAAGACCGTATGACAATCTGGCCAGCTTTCATTTGCGAGTATCAAACCACTCTTGTCGTCGCGATAAATTGTCGAAACGTATTATCTGAAGTGCTGAACTGAGGGTGTGAATGTTAGGTCAGTTGCCAGCAGAGTATTGAAATAACGTTAATCGCCGACGAATGTCGACTGTCGGACAAACGCGTCTGCCGGCCATTGAGTATAGTCAGCGCCAAAATCAGTCGATTGTGGTACTTTTACGTTCTATATTAATCACAATTTATTGAGCATTATTTATTGCTGACATTTTTAAGGAGAAAGCGTTACCAAAAAAACCATTCTCTTTCTGTAGAAAAACAAAGTTTTCCCTAGTGGTGTTTGATGGTGTTACTGTCGATTGCATTTATCCGTCAGTACAAAAATTAATCTCCAACTTTCAAGTTTAATCCAGTGAAATCCAAATTAGACCCTGCTTTTTCAAATGCAATAAAATGTCCGAAAGCTGGAATCCCCAAAATCGGCCTTAGTTCAAAACAATAATTGGAGTGAGGCGAAAAATGCGAAGTCATCATATATTCGGGTCTTCTAGTAAATAAAAAAAATTCTTTAAATGTAAGTGAAATACACAAACGAAGGGCTTTAAAAGACACGGTCATTAGCCTAACTCTCCATTACCATGACGCTCACGTAACTTTCTTATGTGGTAAACTAGCATAGAAGAAGGCAGCACACCTTTTTGGAGTGTTGTTTTGGTGTGTTCCTGCGGCAAAAGTTGCACGACATTGCCCCCCCCCCCTCCCCCATTCTCCTAAAAAAAATTCCTGGCTACGCATCAGAAAATGTACAATAAATCATCAAATGTTTTGTGACTTGACAGTAACAGTTACTGAAAAACAACAGTTTGTTAAACAAAGGGTCCTTAAAAAGGTTTGTAACCGAAAGCGCCTATTGCGTGAGACTTACCAAGAGCTGCGTGAGAGCGAAATGGAATGCGTGAGTCCCCTGCCAAATGCAAGACACTTGAGAGGTTAGTAACTGGAGGACAAAGGGCCGATATACAAGTACTTCGCCCACCAGAGCGGATTTAACGCTTGTTCCGAACGCCAGTTATGGCGGCGCACAATTGTTTACCTGCTGTTTTACTAAAGTTAAAATCCAGACATCCCTGTGGTCTTCATTTATGATCCCGTGTGGTAAGGAAATTACTTAAATGTTACCAGCTTTCCACATTCGACAGAAAATCACTTTTTGTGCGGACACATTTTCTTCTGAAAAACCACCTCCCAGTCGAGCTTCCAATCGGACATTCCACACATCTTCAATTTTCGAAAAAAAGTGAATTCAAACAAATTTCTCCCATTCAAACAAAAGTCCGTCATTCATTAAAACTCCTCCCAGCACGCTAGTCTTCATCATTACCTGGATCGATTATTAAAAAAGACCAACGGGTTTTAAAGTCGCTTCTTTGTCGGGTTTTTATCATCGACATGAAAATTGAAACCGTAAAATAAGAAAAAGAGAAATATCAAAATGAAAGTGTACCCCTTCAAATGTAAATTCCTGTACAAACGACAAAGTTTTTCTTGACAAGTTTAATTTGTTCCTGTGTACGACAAAAATTGACAAGTTTCCTTGACAAGTTCTCATTATGAAAAGCTGGCACGACCAGCTTTTCAGCAGGGTTCCTTGTCAAGGAAAATTGTCCAGGAAACCTGGTCGTGTGTACGGGGCTTAATGTGATCTAAACAACAAGTCCGATGGACCAATGTGGACTACAACTTTAGAAGCGAAGATTGGCTTAGCATTACAGTTCAGATGAAATAGAATATTAAACTGTAGAAGTGACTAGAAGGGTTCTTAGATCTATTATTTAAGCGTTTAACGACTGTATTTCACTTCTAGGAATAGTATTCAGGTTCTACGAAAAACGTAAATTTCAAAACACCAATATACTGAAAACATGAGACGGAAAGAGGAAAAATCCCAGTAAAAGGTTTCAATTTGCTCAATATTACTCACCGATTCCTGGTCATTTTTGAAATCATAAAGTGAAACTTGCTTCTTTCATTGCTTCCATGGTCAATGCTTTCGAATCTCTCTTGGTGACCCCAAAACTCAACTCTTTGTACGCCTCTTTGTACATTTTGGTCCCTTAATACTGAAACATTACGACAGACTAAACCGAAGTGAAGGGGAAACTACAGAAAAAAATTTGAAGTATGGAGCGTGAAAGTCAAACCAGCAAAAATGGTTATTGAATTAATTTTTTAAGAGTAGTAAATAACCCGAGCTTCTGACCACCTGAGTAATAGAGCACAATCCATAACGAGCAGATTTTGTAACAGCCATACCATCAGGTTCACTTTTCAACATTCGTGTCCAATGTTTTTAAAAGACATGTGATCCCCTCAATTCTGTTAACTGACGAACTACCATTAACCTCAAAAATATGTCAAAACAGGGCGAGACGTAGGTCTACTACCGCTGGGGGGTGATTTAACCCTATCCCTAACCTTATCCAAGCCCTGACCCTAATCCTAACCCTTATTTTTTCCCGAGTTTCCGTTAGAAAGATGATATTCATAGACGTCGCGGGAGAGTGCAAGGGACATGCCCCCCAAAACGTAAATTTGGGGGATGCAGGTCGCCCATTTCATGCCATAAATTTCATAAATTGCCACTTTGATCAACGACTTTTGTATGGAAACGCGCGCTGGATAAATTTAATCATTAAAAATCTGTAAAACTTCAGGGTATGCCACATTTTTGTCCCTCCCCCAATAAATTAACTCTAGCAACGCCACATACTGGTCATATTCATCTATTTAAGCACAGTTTTAGAATTGATGCTGTTCATCTTTTCGCAGTTGAGACAGTTGGAGGAACAATAAATGTAGATTAAGCTTTCCGAGTTAGTCAGCAGAAGCAGCACTTGATGCATATAAGAGATCTGCTGAAATGTTATTGCTTTTCAAGTTTTAAACTTCCCCTGTTTCCGTAGCATTGTTTATCGCCGCAGTTCGTTCAAAACTAACTTAGATATCTGCTCAAACCATTCACCCTGGTTCAAACACTAATTAAGGGTATGTTTAAATTTGTCATCAAGACCGTAAAATCATTATTTTACTCTCGGAACACTTCGATACATGTTTAATAGAATCCCAAAAGACATGTTTATCATGCTTCGATTGTCTTTAGGTGTGCAACGTATTATTTGATCACATGGTGTACTTTTTCATTCAGAACATCGTCTTTTGAACTTTCAAAAGAGAAAAAAAAACTCGGATAGGGCAGCCATTTCCGAATTCCCTAGTAGAGAACAAAAGTATTAGCACATGAAACAATAAATGTTTCCTCAAATTTAATTGAACCTAATACAATGAGGTACTGTTCGAGGATTCGTTTATACGTTTCAATCCAACTTTTTCTTCTTCGTGGCGACTGAACAGGAATGATATCATTCCTAGAAAGATGGAAACTTTGGAGATGTTAAGTTGCCAAGTATATGGCTGAGACACTATATTTCTGCCCACATTACGAAGCAGTTCCACAGGGATGCCGTCAATTTGCCAATGTTGTTCTGTTTGATGGCCAGATGTACTTCATTGCGAGTAGGTAAACGATCCATCTGATGGAGTATATCCCTTTGTGGTAAATCCTTAATTACAGAATCATTCACAACAGAGGGGTTGAAAAACAGGTTGGTTAAATGTTCATTCCAGCGCTGCATCATACCAACTGGATCTTTGATGGTGGAAAATCCGGTGCCAGCGGACAATTTTATGAAATAAAGTAAAACACAAATTCCGAAAAACAATGACATCTTGAAAACCCAAGATATGAGTTAAAAACAAGACGACGAATGATTCCAATGATATTTCGACTTTATTGCAAAGTCATTGTCAAATCGAAATGAATTACCTTACATTTCGATTTGACAATGACTTTGCAATAAAGTGGAAATATCATCGCAATCATTCGTCGTCTTGTTTTTAACTCATATCCTGGGTTTTCAAGATGTCATTGTTTTTCGGAAATTCTTTGATGGTGGCCTGGCCATCTTTGGATTTTAAAGGAACTACTGGAGATGTCTGTGGACCAAAGGTTTCACGTAGAAGGCTGTACAGTGTTCTAGAGTCACGCTTATCAGAAGCGTTCTGAACTTTTGAGAAGATGTCTTTCCACCACCTGTTTTTCATCTTTCTAAGCTCTCTTTCCAGAATTGCTTTGTGATCTTTAAAATACTTTACAACGGCCGATCGATTTTCAATATGACGGTTTAGCAAAGCTTCATGGAGAAAGTGTTTAGTTTCCAGGAGTTGTTTAATAGCGGCATCGTTATCATCAAACCAATCTTTATGATTTTTTCCCTTGTATCTTAGTACTTCTACTCCGACTGAATATACCTGTTCTTTGAAGTTTTCCCAGGTACCATCAAAGATGACGTTATCCAACTTGTCAGAAAGAGTTTCCCGAATTTCTGCCTGTGCTAATTTTTACACATCGAAGCGTTCGGGAACTTCCACTACATTCTTGCGAATCTTTTTACGAATTCTTAGTTTAAATTTTCCCCCTAACAACTTATAATCTGTATCACACTCTGCACTACGTAGTTCACGTACATTACAAACATCTCTGATATCTTCTTTACAAGTAATTATATAGTCAATCATGTGGCCATGTTTGGATCTAGGGTGAATCCAAGTAAACTTATGTTTCTGTTTCTGGGGGGGAAAAGGTGTTACAGATGGCTAAATTGAATTCAGAACAAAGTTCAAGTAAGATCAAACAACTGCTATTCACTTTGCCAATGCCATAGGGACCAAGTGCGTCCCAGGTTTCATGCTACTTCCCAACACGTGCGTTGAAATCCCTTAGGATAATCAACTTTTCCTCCTTCGGGACTGATTTAATAGCATCTCGAAGGGAATCATAGAATGACATAATAATGTCTTCCCTGGCTTGAAGAGTGGGGCATAAACAGGAAAATGCCCGCGCTCATTCTATCCAAAATAAGAACGGACGACCTGCCAACTCAACCGTGAAGTGCAACTGTTCCTAATGAGGATGAATGCCCGATTCCTGGAAATTGCTGAGCGACTACTCCGACAAGCATAATTTATAAAGCTGAAGTGACCACAACCGACAACGCAGAGACAAGGCAGTACATCGGGATGACATCGGGGGCATTTAAAACGGGATTCAGAAAAGAACCACGTAAAAAGCCTTCGGGAAGAAAAATACGCCAACAAAACATAACTGTCTCAATACATATGAAACCATAAGTAAAATAGCTGCAATTTCAGTTTGAAATAGTCAATCATTAAACACTCTGCCACATATTACAGATGAGCGAAGCGTTGCAACCTTTGTTTGGAGGAGAAATTATGTATCCTAAATGCGAACAAAACGCGCGTTTTAAACAAAAACATTCTCGAAATGCCACCATATAAACAAGTTTTGTTTATGGAACACGCACTTCTCAAGGAAAAAATTACAGCAATTACCCAACCTCGTAAATATCATAAAACGATTGTTCAAATGAGCCATTCTCGGTTACTTGAAGATCGCCGACAAGCGTGAAACTCAGAATAGCGACGAAAAGATCACTTTAAGTTAGACTTATTTATTATTTAAGAAATACCAATTGGATTCCTGTGTTTGGATACTTTGACCAAACACGCGGAATGTTGCAAGACTTGATTACTATACAGATCGGACGCCAATGTTGTCTCAGTTTCTTAAAATATGAACACATTAAGGCCATCTTTACCGGTTACTTTAAAGTTTCAGTAAATTTTAACATAGAAAGTTGAATAGAAAAGTTCATAATTCCAATTAATATTCTGTATCCGATTTACAGCATACTAATTAGGAGCGAAAATATTTTGTGTATTTTTTATGAATTATTAATGAGTTATATATATATATATTTATTTATTTATAAAAATCATTAAAAATTCATGAGGAAAAGATAAAAGAAAATCATAAGCATGTTGGATCTATATATGTGCCTTTATATGTGCCTTTATATGTGCCTTTATATGTGAAGAAGTTCAATTTTTCGGCTTACAAACGATAAATTCCCAAACTTTCTTCACGAATTAGCGTATTAAGAGGTGAATTTCATACAACATTTAAAAAAACTCGCAGTTCGTGCTTTATCCGATCTAAAACACTCGGCTATCGCCTCGTGTTTTAAATCCCGATAAAGCACTCCTGCTCGGTTTTTAAATATTACATATGGACAGATAGATAGATAGATAGATAGATAGATAGATAGATAGATAGATAGATAGATAGATAGATAGATAGATAGATAGATAGATAAGTAAGATTTTGTTAAAAATCGTACGAAGAGAGTGCTCAATACCAGAGTAGAGCGAATTACAATAGCAAGACAAGGTAAACTTAGGTTACTTCATAAAGATTTATTACAAATTTGTTTCGTATGGCAGGCTGAGCCTGCCAAACTCGTCAGGTAGTGATCGCGTGTGATATAGTTGCCTAGGAGACTTGATAGTGTCTATAGAGGTTACGTCATGCAATAAAAATGCGGGGTGAATTAACAAATATCACAGAGCAAGTGTTTTTTCCTATGTCTACAAGTAGTGATTAGTTCGTTTCTGAAACTTAATGAGCTTAGCTCAGGATGGCAGGTGATAAGGAATTTTTCATGCAAACATAAATTACATTTTTTTGTGCTGCTAGAATACGCTTTACACCGCCTGATAATTTGCCACTTCAACGAAAATTTGATGTTGTTGTTCCTTAAGTTCCAAATGTATTTGCTTAGGGCCGTGCTATTTCTCTGAGTCGGGTTTCTAAAGGAGCTTGTGTGATTGTTATATCGGGACTTGAAGGTGCCTTCAGTGATACCGATGTAGGTCTCAACTTTGCTGTAACGGTAAAGAGAGAAGACAACACCAAAGTTGAGACCTACATCGGTATCACTGAAGGCACCTTCAAGTCCCGATATAACAATCACACAAGCTCCTTTAGAAACCCGACTCAGAGAAATAGCACGGCCCTAAGCAAATACATTTGGAACTTAAGGAACAACAACATCAAATTTTCGTTGAAGTGGCAAATTATCAGGCGGTGTAAAGCGTATTCTAGCAGCACAAAAAAATGTAATTTATGTTTGCATGAAAAATTCCTTATCACCTGCCATCCTGAGCTAAGCTCATTAAGTTTCAGAAACGAACTAATCACTACTTGTAGACATAGGAAAAAACACTTGCTCTGTGATATTTGTTAATTCACCCCGCATTTTTATTGCATGACGTAACCTCTATAGACACTATCAAGTCTCCTAGGCAACTATATCACACGCGATCACTACCTGACGAGTTTGGCAGGCTCAGCCTGCCATACGAAACAAATTTGTAATAAATCTTTATGAAGTAACCTAAGTTTACCTTGTCTTGCTATTGTATTATATATATATATATTGTATATATATATATATACATATATGTATGTATATCTTAGGACAAATATTAATGCCCAGCACAAAACACGGAACAAAGCCATCGAATAAGATAAAATTTATTAAACTGACTAACGTTTCGTCGCATCTCGCAAGATCATCCGAGAGGGGAATAGTATTACAAAACCATGAATATATATAAATAAATGAAGGTATCAAATTACAAGGAATGTGGTAGCGGAAATGAAGAAGAGAAAATAAGAACAAAGACGAGGGAATGGAGCTGAGATTACCATTCAAAAAGGGTTTAACTTTGGAAATTATGAGGCTTTCTCTCACGAGAAGTTCGGAGGGCGAAGAACAAGAGGAAAGAATTTTAAAGTCGTCAAGAGATTCACTATAGCCAGTTTCAGAAAGGTATGCTAAAATACTGGATGAGGTGGCAGTGGTACATTTTCTTTTCCCAGTAAGAGCAGAGACTCCTAAATGATCTGGGACTCGTATATGTTGATGGCGAGCTGTTTGGGCTGTCCAACATGGGGCCCGCGAGCCACACGTTGCGCAACTGACTTCTGGCCCATTTGAGATTTCTGAAATGAGTTAGTAGGGAACCATCTTGGAATTTTACTTGTCCAATTAATTGAGATAATCGAGACATGCAATTCATATTAATTTTGATCGCCTTCTCATTCGAACTCACAATCCTTGTAACGCCACATCGTTGCCTGGCACGACACCTTACTGAATTTTCTTCAGAAAACTATAACTGCGTTCCTTCGTGTGGTAAACAACGAAAGAACACTTACAATAGTTATCATCCTTGGCTCAGTTTCTTTTGTTCTCCAGAGGTTGATAACCAGGTTAATAACTTGAGTACACACGTGTATCAAATTTGGTAAGGTTTTCAACAATTCCAGGAGAATTTGGGGTGATTGTCTAGACGTATTTATCCATACAAAACTCAGAATATAGTTTTAACTGTAAATAACTGGGCACCTGATAAAGCATAAAATACAATAGTGCTCAAATACTCTAACCATTAAAAGCAGTCCTTTTATTCATTTATAGTTGTGTGAACTAAAATGGATTCCTATTCAAAATCTAATCAGAACAAAAAAACTACTAATTGTGTTCAACTGTTTACGAACTTCATTTCCTATCGAAGTTGGCAAACTGTTTACAAGTTCACGTGATGTACACTATGTTAATACGAGATCCTCAACTTAATGATACCAAAAGTAAAATCTAAATTTGCAATATCGAAGCTCTCATACAGCAACGCAATTCTCTTTAATTCATTGCCTGCCGAGCTAAAACAGATCGACAATTACAGTTCTCTCAGCTTTATCCTATTTGGTGGGCTGTTTCATTTGACAGTGTTTGACAGTGGTGTGACTGGAAGCTGACCAATCAGATGCGTTTGGACCAAGTCTTTTTCTCCACCATGTGAAGGCGTTGTTTGGAATGTGATGTTTTCAGCAAGATCGTTTCAAAAAGATATTTCGATACTAGATGAATATGATTCTGTACCAAACTGACATAGTACGACAGGAAAGTAACTGTCTTCCTCATGGTTGTGTTATTTTACAGTTTCATACCAAGTTCAGAGCTTAATTTTGGCCTGAATTCAATAATTATGTTATACCAGGAATTCAGTAAAGTAACTCATAGGTAGGCTGGACTGATAAAAATCCAAGCAAAGATTTAACAATAATGACTTTGTACTTTAAGCTCAAAAATTCGATGACGTAAATAAAAACAGTTTAGAACTACACTGATAATATTGTTCATAACATCTTCAAGAGGGATAACAGTTGTGCTACGATAAGAATTTTTGATTATAGCAAAAGAAAATAATTTTGTAAACCTTAACCCCGACAAAGCTCAAACAAACCGTACAACTTTCATTATAACTTATAAGGTCGCCTAAATATGGCTTAGGTGTTGATTTTTTAATAGATTACTGTGGCATTCAATAAATTACAATTCAGTTCATGACAACTTACGTAGCACAAATTACTTGCAGAGATGATAAAGTGTGTTTCATACCTTCAATTCATAAGGTACCATTAAAAACGTTCATAATATTGCACTATCACTTCGACCTTATTGTGTTTCTCTTCGAAGCATAAATAGCGATCGCGTAACTTCTGCAGGGCTTATCTGGTCTTCGTACAACCGGATCGGAGGATTGCCCTACAAGGCTAAGAACTTCTGTAAGTAAGGCTATCGTTTAACTATATAAAACGTTGTATTCCTCTAAAAGCGCTCGCAAACCTGTCGTTTCGTAAACGAACCTTATTTCCGCTCGATAAGAAAGTTTAGAGAATCATTGACTGGGAACTGTTCGAAATATCTTGGCACATAGACTATTTAAAGTGGGAACAAACTCAAAGAATGAACGTACCAAACAAAGTGTCAACACTGCAATGAAGCTAAATTCTTGCTCAGTTCCTTGTTCAAACAACAAACGTTCTTGATTCACGGATAGCAAATGAAATGATGTTTTTGATTTTTGGACAAATTTATAATTTAATGGCACACCAGAAGTCACATCACTATGCAAGGATTTCAAATTATTTCTATTTTTGTACTGGGTGAAAAATGCAATAGAAATAAAACGGATATATGAAGAACATATTTTTTAACCCCTTATCGTACACATTTCTTTTTGTTTTGTTGTTTGTTGTATTTTATTTCGTTTTACTAAGAAACGACTGTGCTGTGGATTGACCTATAGAAAATTGAACTGCTTTGCCCCACTGCGTTTCAATTGCGAGAAGTGTCTCCAGAATTCGAATTTATGGGTTCATCTGCTAATGGTAATGACCACTGTTCAGGGTTTTTAGCAGAATTGTGGGCGATTTGTGAGTCCTTTCGGAAAACCTATTTTGTACACTCAGTGTTTCCTTTCTTTACACCGTTGGTTATTACGGAAGATGGAACCAAGGAGTTTAAGAAGTATTCGCCTAAAATTATCACCAGCAAGCAAAAAGTTTTTTAATTCATTGCTTTGCGCAAAAAATTTCTGTAATGTCAAATACTCGTTTGATTTTTAGGTGTCAAGGGATTGCTTAAAATCGCTTCGTTCTGTAAAACGGGTCGTCCCGGATAGTATTATACGACATCTGTTTGGTGTTTGATAATAACCAAGCTCAGCAATATTCATATTGATCAGAGGTCGTATGGAGCACTATATCGGTCAGTATCCAGTTAACGACTTGAGTTCTCAAAGTTGAGCTGCCGGGGAATCAAAGACGAAACACAAACAGCATTAAATTTGAAACTTGCCCATTATAGTTCAGGAAGGCAAATAAAATACAAAACAGTCAAACAAAATTGGAGCTTCCAGAAGATAATCTGATCCTGCAAAAGAGCAGTCGTACTAACGGAACACAATTTGAAACAATAGGACACAATTTGAAACAATAGGACACAATCTGAATATTTCTTTAAACCCGTTATCATGCACATTGTTTTTCCCTTTTCTTGTTTGTTCCATTTTGTTTTGTTTTTCTAAGAAACAACTGCACTGTGGATTGACCTATAGAAAACTGAACTGCTTTGCCCCACTGCGTTTCAAATGCGAGAAGTGTCCCGCCAATTGAAATTTATGGATCCATCTGCTAATGCCAATGACCAATGATCAGGGTTTTTAGCAATGAGAAGGGCTTTTAGAAAACATATTTTGTACACACAGTGCTTCCTTTCTTTACACCGTTGGTTGTTATAGAAGATGGAACCAGGGAGTTTAAAAAGTATTCGCCTAAAATTATCAGCAGAAAGCAAGCAGTTTTTTAATTTATTGCTTTGCCTAAAAACGTTTCTGTAATGTCAAATACTCGTTTGGTTTTAAGTGTCAAGGGACTATCCTAAAATCGCTTCGTTCAGTAAAACTGATCGTTTCGGATAGTATTATGCGACATTTGTTTGGTCTTTAATAATAACCGAGCTCAGCAATATCGATATCGATCAGTGGTCATATGGAGCGTTATGTGGGTCAATATTCAGTTAACGACTTGTGTTCTCAAAGTTGAGCGGCTGCAGGATTAAAGACGAAACACAAACAGCATTAAATTTGAAACTCGCCTATCGTAGTTCGGGAAGCAAAACAAAATACGAAACAGTTAAACGAAATTCAAGCCAGGAAAAGGTAATCTGATCTTGGGAAACAGCGGTCGTACTAAAAGAATATAATTTGAAACCTCAGGACACAATCTCAACTCGTGGGTCATAAATCCAACTTGCAGAAAGCCATTCCAACAGAACAGAATTCGAGTCAGCAGAAGTCAGCAGAATATAACATGAATTGAACTCTAAAATAACTGAAACGATAATTCAGGATTTCTCAGGATGGAACAATAGATTATAGTCGGAGACCGCAGGACACATTGAACTGTATGACCGTGCATCACAATTGCTCTTAAGAAATTTTAGAAAATGAAGGCTGCTTCCTCCCTAGTGAAGTCATGAATAATTTTTGCCGAATTGCTACGGAAAATGTACTTTTGAAATCGAAATGACCCTGCCAACATGGCTTTTTTGTGTTTCTTTGGAGTATTTGCCCGACAGCTATAAAGATTGTCGAAATACAATAGAACCTCGCTAATTCGAACTCAGTTAATTCGAACTTCAACCTAATTTCATTGAATTGATTGAAAAACTTCATTCGAGCAGGGTAGCCCATTCAGCTACGAGGCTGATATCCAGAGAGGGCCTGTATACATGATATAACTAATTATTTACAATATTAAAACCTAATAATTAAAACTATAAAGATACAAATAAATAAATTTGAATCCAAGCCATATGCTTAAATCAACATCACCAATTAAGAAAATGTTCATAAACGAAACTTTTAAAAGTACAAAGAGAACGCGAATGTTTAACTTCATCAGGAAGATCATTAAAACAAACAGTTCCAGTGTACCAAAAAGTTCTCTTTCCCAGATTGATTTTTGGCTTTGGAAGATGTAGGTCATGTTTTCTTCTGGTATTATAATTATGGAAACTACTATTTTTAAAAAAATAGTGCTGAAGATATTCCGGTACAAAGTTATTTTGACATTTAAAAACTAGTATACATTTATGCATTTTTCTTCTGGATGCTAAATTAATCCATTTTAATAAACGAAATGCATTTTCGGAGGAACTGCATTGAAGAATTATATGGGCAGCACGATTTTGCAGGCGTTGCAGTTCTTGGCTACATCTTTCAGATTATTCTTCCCAGGCAGTATCAGCATAATCAAACAAGGGCTGAATGATTACATTGTAGACACACTTACATGCTTTCAATGTAATACATTTCCGTACATGACATAGCAAGAGCAGACGTTTCCACACCTTCTTACTCACTGACTCAGTATGTTACTTCCAGGTCAACTGCTCATCTAGTAATACTCCTAGGTATTGGAATTTTGAGACATGTTCTATATTTTCCCCATACATCTGTATTAGCAGATCATCGTTTTTCTCAAGCTTTTGTCTTGTACCAAATAACATCGATTTTGTTTTAGTTCGATCTAGAATTAACCTGTCTTTTCCCATCCATTTTCTCACATTGTCCATGTCATCTTGAAATACATTTGTTATCTCTACAATAGAATGTCCCGTACAATAGATAACAGTATCATCTGCATGCATATCTATGGTACAGTTGATAAGGGATTTCGGCTGATCATTTATGTACAGAACAAATAATAATGGCCCTAATAGGCACCCCTGAGGCACACCATATTCCACAGGCAGACTTGGGGATAAGTCTTTCCCAAGTTTAACCTTCTGAGTTCGTGTAATGAGATAATTCCGAAACCATTTTAGGCCGTCATCTCTTATCCCATAATGCTCAAGCTTATAAAGTAAATATCTATGTTCAACTAGATCAAAAGCTTTCTTTAAATTAATAAACATACTACCTGTTAACATTCCTTTGTCCATTTTTTCCGGTATATTGTCCACTAGATGTACAAGTGCTGTTTCAGCCGAATGGTTCTTCCGAAAACCTGATTGACACGTAGATAAAGCTTTGTTCCCTGTAAGGAAAGTCACAAGTTGTGTTAGGATAGAACGTTCCATGATCTCGGATATAAGCGGCAATAAGGAAATCGGACGATAATAATTCTCATTATCTTTCTTTCCTGATTTAAAACTAGTGGTAACTCGGGCTTCTTTCCACGGTGAAGGAATAACTCCTGTTTTGATTGTTAAGTTTACAAGATATGTAACTGGCCAAGCAATTTCTGTGGCTGCATCTTTCATGAGTCTTGCAGTAATTCTACCTACACCAGTAGATTTTTTCGTCTCCAACTTTTGTACTTGTTGATACACGAAGTCGATTAACATGGTTTGCATAACAAAATTTTCTGCAACTCTTGGTGTCAAAATATTTGGCATACTAAGACCTGCGTTAAAACAACTACACAATCTTTGAGCTATTATTACGAAGAATTAACGTATTTAATTTAGTTGCTGACAGGCGAACATCAATCTGAACATTGGTATTCTTGGACAATTTTTCTTTTAGAAAAATACTATTAATAATTTTTCATGTTTCTTTAGAATCCTGCTTCCCTGCTAGTTGTGTCGAATAATAGCTGGCTTTTTCTTTTCTCATTTTCATTGTAATTGCTTGCACAATCTTCGATAATTGCTCCAGTGAAGCTCATTATTAGTTTTTATGGCTTTTGTATGATGGTAATCACGCTCTTTCACTAGGTCCTTTATACCTCGCGAAAGCCACGGGAAAAATTTTCCTCGCACCCTTCGGGTGATCACCGGTGCGCGTTTATCCGCCACAGACAAAATCAAGTCCTTGAAAGAATTCCATGTGTCATCAGAGTTCTATTTTAATTCCAGAATGTCCCATTATTCTTGGACAATTTTTGTTTTGGGAGAATACTATTAATTATTTTCCATGTTTCTTTCGAGTCCTGCTTTCCTGCTAGGTGTATCGAGTAATAGCTGGCCTTTTCTTTTCGCATTTTCATTGTACTTGCGTTGCGCAATCTTTGATAATTGCTCCAGTAAAGCTCATTTTTTAGTTTTTATGGCTCTTTCATTAGGTCCTTTATACCATGCAAAATCCACACGGGAGATTTTCCTCGCACCCTATTGGTGATCACCGGTGCGTGTTTATCCGCCACAGGCAAAAACATGTCTTTGTAAGAATGCCATGCGTCATCAGAGTTCGATTTTAATTCCAGAATGTCCCGTGCGATATAACTAAGATCCGACTTAACTAATTCTCGATCATAACTTTAATAATTTCTCACTTGAACAGCTTTTGGCTGCGGGCATTTTATTTTTTTAATACTCACGCTCTCAAGCTGTTCTCTCAGAAAAACTTTCTGAGTCCCTGACGGGAATCGAACCAGTAACCTTCTGATCGCCGATGAGACGCTCTAACCATTGAGCTACAAAGACTCAGATGGTGAGCAAAGGTTAAATTTGTGTACTGGTTCGTATAGATAGTACACAAACCAGTACACAAATTTAACCTTTGCTCACCATCTGAGTCTTTGTAGCTCAATGGTTAGAGCGTCTCACCGGCGATCAGAAGGTTACGGGTTCGATTCCCGTCAGGGACTCAAAGTTTTTCTGACAGAACAGCTTGATAGCGTGCGTATTAAGAACATCATTCCCAAGCTACCACAAACACATCATCAGGGATTTTATTCTATGTAACTCTCTAACGCCTCTGAGTGATCAGATAAACCAACTGGCAATACCCCAGATAGGTAAAGTTCAGGTTGAGATGTAAAAAATAAATCAAATTTCATACTCCCTTGGCTCAAATTTATACCCGTTCATCCGAACTCTAATTTGGTAAACCTGGAAGTGTCAAGGCGTAGCTGTTTGACCAGTCGGAATCTTGAATCTTTACCGATAACGTGACAACGTATCGAAACAATTCGACCCCAATAAAGACATTTCCAGAGCGATTATCCTTTGTGAATAGTGCACGACTATTCTTAAAATGTCCCACAAATAGGTCGTAAAAAAGACTTCATGATTGTTGTAGTTTATCCAATTTATTTCGTGGGGCTTTCAGAAATTTGTACAGCCGCATGTAAAAGAGTTAAACATTCACTGAACATGAATATGTAATATGGAATAGTCATTTCATTATAAACAGTTGTCCAACTGCACAGGGGCAGACATTGCAGTATGGTTATATAATATTGAGGACAAAACAATCAACTCTATGCATAAAGAAAAATAAAAGTATTCTTAACTGACTGTACCGAAATGACTTGAAATAGTGAATAAATCTTAAAACCACGATACCTTATAAATTGTTAACAGGATATTTGAAATTTCATGCCCTCCCTGATAATTCGAATCCCAGCTAACTCGAACAATTTCTCGTTGCCCTTGGTAGTTCGAGTTAACGGGATTCTACTGAATAATATTTCGCATGAAATTACATTACAGGCTTCGATTAAGGTGGTTCTCCCAACTTCATGAGCTTTTACGAATTCAAATGTTAAGATGGTAACCAGATCTCATGTAAGGAAAATAAAACTGTGGTGGTGCATTGTTTCTTATCGGTAACTCTAGGATTGGGTTGTTCTGAATTCATGTAGCTTCAAAAATCGTGTTTGCATTAGTCAGATCAGCCACATATTGTTATGCAGCCTTTGATCCACTGTTCGATCCATTGAGCGCTTAGTTTCGAAGATAAATGGTTTTACCAACTGTCTTTTCCTTTTTCTTTGTTATTTTTTTTTGTGAACATCAAAGTTCTTTAAATTGATTTAAGATTGGCGTTTGCGGCTTGTTTCACTTTTGAGGGCCATCTTGGTAACTGGACAATTTATGACTTGAAAGAGCAGTTCTTAAAGTTAGCTCCTTGCAATATGCATTGACCAACTGTTCATTTGTTGCAGCAACGTTTTGTCTTGGTTCTTTCCGATAAATATGAACAAAAGACGTAAAGGAACTGGCTTGCTGTCAGGACATTTGCGAAGCGACTAAGTGTAAACGACATTCTTCATCGAAGTTGAATACATGATGATTTGAATAAATCTCGAGACTTTGCACGTTCTGGTAACCACTTACCAGACCTACACAATCACAGGCCAGTCTGAATCGAATAGCTTTGAAATACAAGTTCTGCGAACGGAACTGTTTTGAGCAGCTTTCAAAACTGTCTTCCGACTTCATTCTTCCCCAAGAGAGACTTTTTGTACCAAATATTATCGCCTGGATTTAACTGGTGCTTATTTGTAAGGTAGAATGAAGATTCTGGTTCATTCATCTCTGCACGATGATGGCTTTTGAATATTTTGTAGTATTTAACCGGACAGCGTTCAAAGTCAATTGTTTGAAAAGTGCGATAAAACACTTATCGTCCAGAAGACTTGTCTAGGCCGCAATAGACTTTGTATGTTCTCTCCGCTTTCCACACAAGAATTTCACTGCTTCATTCAGTATTGTTCTCGGTAGGAAATGTCGCCCCCCCTGAAGACGTCGGGATGTATATGTGGCTCGAAATAAAAGGTAAACAGCCACTGGGTAATACGCTGCAAAGCTACTTGTTTTTGGTCACCGAACTATCCTACGGCGAAACAGTTGTCCACTTCAGTCTTTCTCACTTCTCGGGTGATTTGTGAATGATGAACTTTACCGTATTCGACCAGTAATGTTTTCATAAAAATTTAAAACACCTGTCAAGAAAGTTTAAAACTTTAAAGCAATCTTCTTTTTGCAAATTCACTGTTGAATCCTTTGGGTTGAGGTGCCGTTCAATCCTTAATATAACATCCGTAAGAGTTGCAGGTTTGTACCCTACGCCAATTTTTTTCACGAAAGTTTTACAGAGGAAAAATGTACGTATTTTACTTCTCTCTACTCGTTTTTCTTTCGAACAAAACTTACACAAGGTTTTTTGCCGTATTTTGTTGTATGTTATACATTTTTCTGACTTTTGGTCAGCAATAAAAATGCAGAACTCGTTCATGTTTTCTTTGTTTATTTCATCCTTTTCTTAATTCGTTTCATCTTCGTTAACAAAGTCTTGTACCTTCGGATGAATACTTAGCATAACTCTTCATCATAGCACTTCTGATAGACATTTGCAACCAACTTTTAGATAATACAGCATTTACCAGTTTTTTAAGATAAAAAATATCGAAAAATTTTTCAATCACGAGCTGCCCGTAATGTTGGTAAAGACCAGTAACCTTTGAGGATGCTCCAATTTTAAGACAGAAAGCCTGGCCAACTAATAAAAAATCTTTCTTTAAAGCAACATGAGTGAAAAGTTTGACTGGAAAACGACTCGAAATACCTCAAGATCGTAACTAATATAGGATCTTCATACGAACATCCATTGTTTAGCAGTAGAATTGTGAGAACGGATCTCTTACCATTTATTAAACCGTTAAAGGTTATTCTCACCAAACGTTTTGTTTTAATAAAACAGTATCGAAATTTTAATCATAAATATGACAACAAGCAGCTTAAATATAAGCTATATAGGTTGTTAATTTGAGGCCGAATTATGGGTGTTTTTGTTTTGTTTTGTTTTTATTTATTATTATTATTTCATTCCATCTTCTAGTTATAGTAAGGACGATTTTTCTGACAAGTTGGAAAATCATCAATCTTACTCGAATTCTCGAGTGATATTTTAGAAGGGTGGGCGAGGGTTTGTTTCGTACACGCATTTCTAGTTATATATGTATTTATGTACGGAAGCATCTGAAATTTGTGCTATGCATGAAACACAGTGTAATGACAAACCTTAAATTTATTAGATAATCTCAAAAATCAAGATATATACATACATACATACATACATACATACATGCATTAATACCTACATACATACATGAAAATTTGTCATGAAACACCAATTGAATTTGGATTTTTTGATATCAAGACTAAAGATCATATCATTAATTATAGCAAAAGGGCTCGACAGATATAATACACATTGACCTCAATGACTCTTGAGATCAGGGAAGTCAGAAGTGGTGGACTTGGGGAGCTATGGTCCCCAAACATTCTTCGGTTGGGGATCAGGGTATGTGTGGGATCCTCCACTTTTTAACAGCCTATATATATCAAATTACAAACTTATGATTGCCAAATGAGATCGCCATTGAATTAAACGTTATTTTTTTCTTTAGAACCTTTAGAAAATAAGAAATTCGCCTTCGAACAACATTCAAGTTATCGTTCTGCCACATGCATAATCAGGACAATTGATAATTGCAGTTTTTACCCTTGCAGCACACTGTCATGCAGACACTCGGTAGAACACACCAATGCAGAGATTGGAATCTCACCGGGCCAACCCACTCTTATTGTCGTTCCAACACCTCTACTTGATATCAGAGAAGTTTTATTAAGTAATTGTTGAGTGCGATGGGATCTAATACACGCCGCAGACATTTTTGCTCCTGGAGAAAAAGCGGAGTGATGGCAGAAAAA
Source organism: Heliopora coerulea (assembly GCA_030142905.1). Classification (NCBI taxonomy): domain Eukaryota; kingdom Metazoa; phylum Cnidaria; class Anthozoa; order Scleralcyonacea; family Helioporidae; genus Heliopora; species Heliopora coerulea. Next base: position 871,587 of record JASJOG010000070.1, on the reverse strand, counting down.
TGATCCATTATTCAGAGATCAATCTCTCTCTTTATACTTCTGTGCATATTGAATAAAGAAAAACATACTTACCAAGTACATCCATAGTCTTTATTCTTCAAAGTGTACAACGTATTGTTTGATTACTTGGTGCATTTTTGTTTTTAAAACTTTGTCTTGTGCTGTTTTAAAAGATAATTAATGCAGGATAGATCATTCATTTCCTAATTCCATTGCAGATGAAAAAAGTTTAATGCAACTCAAGAAATGTTTCCTTAAATTTAACTAAACCTAATACAACAAGTTGCTTTTACAGGTTCCGTTCATATATATCAACCCAACTCAGTCAACTCGGTGAACATTGATCAAGAACGTTATGATTCCTAGAAAAATGGAAATTTTGGAGATGTTAAGTTGCCAAGTATATCCTAGAGGAACCATGCCTGTCCTCCTTCTTTCCAGAAACTTAGGAAATTTCTCGAAGTCGTCTCCTCTTGTGGTCAACGTGTAGTTGTCGTTTGCTGTTTGGGATTGTTCGTCGAAGTTCGAGGAACCATGATTTGGTGACTCCTGTTGACTGGAATTTGGCACATTTGGAGGCTGGGATTGTATACCTTGTTGACTGGAATGCGGTCCGTGAACGTGTTTACGCAAGTGTGGACAAAAATCATTGATTTTTTGTAGGAAATTTTCCTCTTTCCATCTGATCTTCTCTGCGATCAAAATTGGCGCCAGCCATATGATGAGAGCAAAAAGAAAGAAATAACCAGTTTGCGGTAGACGTTTAGGGTGGTAAGACCCACTGCCTATGGCCATTGCCAGCTCGTAGCTGTACAGCGGTAGAGTAACTACAACGAAGTTACGCGAGAGAAACCACCAGGAAATTCGTTTCCAAGAGTGTTCAACCATTTGTGAGTATTGAAGCTGGAACAAATTAATTGCATCTAGCACAGATTCATCCCACTTCAGATAAACCTCCCTGAGGGCTTTGAGTTTACTTGTTAAACAAACATATAATAGTCCCATGGTCCAGGCCAGCGCCAGGCCGACCCCATCATAGTAGAAAAGGAAAATGATTCCACCAATAAAAAATAAAACATCCAGCGTGCCATGGACCTTCGCCGGAACACTCGACGAAAACTGCTCTGAGCCTTGGCTCCTGCTGATGTGTATTCTTATGTAGATCCCGAAATATGCGATGAAGAGCAAGAAGAAAGACGCCGACATCTGCTTTCCGAGTCGTGTGAGCTTTCCGTTGAGGTGCTCTATGCTGTTGGGCCGCTGTTTAACTTGTCGTAAGACATTCTTCTCCAGATATTTTCTACGGAAACAGAAATACGCGAAAATATGTCCAAGCCATATGCTCATGTCTTGAACAAAGTAGACGCAAAAAATGCTCAGCGACAATTTATCGCCTGTTACATGTACGATGTCGAGGATTGCGCCAGCACCAAAAAGTAACATATTTACCAAAACTGGATATAGCCAAGCCTCAAACCACTTCGCTGACTTTGGTCTCCACAATGACATCAGCCACAAAAGCTTTCGAATCCACAAAAATGCCTCGGACTCGAAAGTAGGAATGTCAGAACGGGACTGGCCTTCCTCATCGGGCACTTGTTGAAACCTTCTAAATGTAGGCGATCCGCGTTGGAGCATCATTTTCTGCTTTTAGAGCTCAACCTAGGAAAATTAAGAATTCACCTAAGTAAATCCCTTTATAAATTTGTTTGGAATAAGCATTCGTTTTATTCTAACGGAAGAATTACCTTGCGTCGTTAACTTTTGCAAGTTAATTGTGCTGTTATCTAGTCCAGGAAGATAAGGTTCTCAGAAGATTTTTCAACCATCTTCCCAAATTTACTTAAACGTGTTAAAGGGGTAGGCCTGGGGATCCGAGTACCAAGAGGGTTACGGTGGCAAACTTCTTTAGAAAGTTTTGAAAATTCATGTCCTCAGAGACCCATTTTGGAGCACGAACGTGTGTGCAAAAGCCATGTACGCTTCTTTCACAAGAATTGCTTATACATATTATTCAGGTGTAAAAACGAGCTTCTTCAAATTCAGATGTTTAAAAGGCAATACGGTTGACCTTAACCGGAAATAAGTGATTGCCATGTATACGAAAAATATAGTAAGAAATAGAGTACTAGAAATACGTGCACGCAACAACCCCTCACCCACTCTTCTAATATATCGCTCGCAAATCCAAGTAACATTGATAATTCTTCAAAATGTCAAAAAGACAAATCCCCCCTTACTATAACTAGAAGAAGGTATAGAATATAAGAAAAACACAACATTTGGACACGAATAGTAACAACCCAAACTGGAAATTGTTTTACATCTAAACTGTTCGTCGTCATATATACGTTTAAAATTTTGACTCTGCCTTAATATAACAAAACGTTTCGTGAGAATAACTTTTAACGGCTTTACGAATAATGGGATCCATCCTGACAATTATACTGCTAAACAATGGATGTTCGTATCAAGACCCTATATTAGTTGTGATCTTGACGTATTTCGTGTGTTTTTTTATACGAAACTTATAACTTGTTTCACTTTGAAGAAAGACACTTTAGTAAATGGCAAGACTTTCCATTTTAAAAGCGAAGCATTCTCATAGGTTACCCGTCTGATATCAGCACTATGGATAGCTTATGATTAAAGAAAACCTTTTTTGATATTTTTTGTATTAAAAAACTAATAAATCCTATATTGTCTTGAACAAGATCGCCTTTGTTACCAATTATTACAATTATTACATTGTAAAAGTTATCAAAAAGATGGAAAAAGTTACTTTGAATAACATAAGTTAAACGAGCTGAGTAACAAAATTAAGATTTAAGCTAAGTATTCATCCAGCTGTAAAAGATTTTGGTAACAAAGATGAAACGAATTACAAAACCGACGAAATAAACAAAGAAAACATGAAAGAGTTCTGCACTTTTATTGCGGACCAAAAATCGGAAAATACAAAACATGCAAAAAAATACGACAAATAAACCTTGCGCAAGTTTTGTCAAGAGAAGAACGAGTAAAAAGAAGTAAAAACGTACTTTTTTTCACTGTAATACTTTGGCAAAAGAGAAAAATGGCGTAGCGTACAAGCCTTCAACTCTTACGTATTTTTAACGAAGCGTTCCGAGGAGCCTCAACAGAAATGGTTCAACGGTAAATTTACTGAATGAATTCGGTTTTAAACTTTCTTGCGAGGTGTTAAAATCCTGATGAAAGCATTACTGGTCGAACATGGTGAAGGTAATCATCCACAAACCACCCGAGAAGTGAGAAAAACTGAAGCGGACAACATTTTCGCCGAAGGATAGTATGATGTACAATGATAAGTAGCTTTTCAGCATGTTTCCTGGTGGCCGTTTGCCTTTCGTTCTTGTTTACAAGCCATAAATAGATTCCAATGTCTTGAGTGGAGCGACATTTCCCAGGGAAAACGATCCTGAGAAAAGCAATTAAATCCTTGTGTGGAAAGCGGTGAAAGGATCCAAAGACAGTCAGCCAAGGACAAGTCTTCGGGACGCTGAGCGTTTCATCCCACTTCTCGAACAATTGACCAAGAACGAAATCCTGACAAGTAATACAAAATATTCAAAACCCATCGTCCTAATGAACCAAAATGGGTATTCTACTTTGCCATTAAGCACCAGCAAAATCCAGCAGAAAATATTTTAACCAAGAGGTCTCCCTTAGCAAAAAATGAAGTCGGAAAGCCACTTTTGAAAGCTACCAGTGGCTTAACGAGGGAGGTACAATAGGTCCAACTGTCCAGGACGGAACCTCTTTCAGGGGCAGCACCTCTTTGAGGGCAGCATTTTAGGCCACTAGAGTACTGAAAATGTTGAACTACAACTGGTTAAAATAAATATCTACTCGGCGTTTGCTTCATGTTTCCAATTTTAGATGAAATGTAAGTCAATAGACATTGCCTTCCGGCTTCGGGTATTTTTGTCGACACTACTATATCAGAACAACAGAATTGTTGTTGGGATTTATAGGTAGACAAGTTGATTTAATAGTTGAAAAGCAAATCTAGATGAAAATGAACCTGTCTAGTATCGCCTATCTCACCCCAATTAAAAAAAGAGGCATCCAAGGAGTTATTGATAACTAAATCTGTTTTTGCCCAGCAGGCCTCAACGGAGTTTTACTGAGACTGAGGAAAAATCATAAAACACAAATTTTTCTGATGTTTTATATGCAAGTTCTCAAGCTATTCTACTCAGAAAAACTTTCTGAGTACCTGACAGGAATCGAACTCGTAATCCGATCGCCGGTGAGATGCTAAGGTTACGGGTTCGATTCCCGTCATGGATATTATGTCTATGCTGCTCGATATCTAATACTTGGCAGATATCTAGGGATGCCAAATAATAATACGGTGGAATTTTTTTTACCCAAAAATTATGCTTGTACATCTTTTGCTGTTCATTACCAGAAAAAATGCTGTCATTAACGCCAACCTCCAACTCCTCAACTCAAAAATACATTCATTTTATTCAATCGACATTCATTAGTGTAGACACGCAACCACTTGCATCGAAGGGCATTCCATAGCGCCAACAGACGACCATTGACACCATTCTACTATATGTTAGGGATAATAAAATTTCAATCAGGCAAGATATTTCTCTTGGTTTAATATGCATGTTTACCTGTATCTGCATATCTGTGTCTTTATCCTTACCCGTATTTATCACTGCATTTCTTTATTTGTATCCATGATTCCTTTATGCCTCTAATACGATATTTATACATGAAAATATAATATAAATAATTGAATTTGAATAGATTTTACAGACCTCGATCTTAGATCACGATAGATTAAGCGATAGATATTATAGACATTCTTGCTCTCGGAGAAAAATCCGTGATGGCAGAAAAAGAGCTTATTATTCACATAACAAACTTTCTCTCTCCATGGCATACACTAAACTGACTGTTTTAATAAAAAGATATGCTTATCGCGGACTTCGATAGTTATCCCTAAAGGTTTACAACAGTGCCCTACGCGATAAAACACGCAACCTATTGCGAAAAACTTAACCTAAATTTCGAGGATTTTATAAAGTTTTTTTTTTAATTATTATCTTAAGTAAGTAAAGGAGCAGGACAATATCCATACTGCATATTTGTCAGAATTAACCGTCTATGAAATGTACACCTTTTGCTGTTCATTGCCAGAAAATATATCATCATTAACGCCAACCTCCAACTCATTAATGCGAAAATGCATTTATTTTATTCAATCGACCTTCATTAGCGTACATAAGCAACCATTTGCATCAAAGGGAATTTCATAGCGCTAACAGACGACCATTAACACCATTCTACTATACAGTAGGGATAATAAAACTTCAATTAAGCAGAACATTTCTCTTGTGATATTAATCATCACAAGAGGAAGGTTATTCATCGCTCTCAACCGGCTTTCGCCGAGAACCCTACATAAAAACTGCTTAAATTAGGGATGATACCTTGCCTAAAAGTACATTGCCGCTTAGGACCGACCTGAGAAAGCTAGGAATATTAAATTCCAGATCGGCTTCCAAATCATTTTTCACATCACTGGTTTGATGAATACCTCAATTACAGGAGCATGCTTGCGACTTCTTTATTGTTATCGTCACGTCTAACACATGAAATTTGAATGCATTATGGTTAAACAGATATCATAAAGAGATTGTTTTAGGACTCAAAGCCTCTATAAAGAGTATCGAAAGCATTCTAAAATATCAAGTGAACAGATCTTTCTTGTTTGGCTTTACAAACTAACAGCCCCAGTCCAAAAAGTGAAAACGAAACCACCAATATAACTCCTGGAAGTAGGGAAACTGAGAAAATACTCGGCGTTTGCTTTTCGTTTCCACTTTTTGGCAAAAGACTAAGTTAATAGACATTACCTTCGAACATTTTTTTACGAGACCATGTGTTTTGAAGTTATCGTTATCTTTTTTATTTTCTCAACATCCTGCATGTTTGCGACATTTTAAAAAACAACAGAGTTGATGTTGTTGAGGTTTAACCCTAAGCAAGTTGATTTAGTTGCAGAAAAGGTTAATCTAAAGAGGTGAAACTGAACCCAGCTTGTCTCACCTGTCCGAAAAAAGAGAGCTGTCCATAGATTTAACCATAACTAAATCTGTTTTACACAGCAGACCTTAACGCACTTTTACCAAGACAGGATAAAGACCATGAGAAATAGATTCTTTTATCATGTAAACGTTCATCCAATTTAACTCGATCTTACAAACTTTAGAGTAAGTTTGTCGTGGTATCAACTCATTGCTTTTGATCCAGTCATAACTCGTCCTGATTTTACTCAGATGTAACTTTGTCAAGGAAATGCAAATCAACGAACGCATAGAGAATTTGTATCAGAGTGTATCAAATATTTTCCTTTACCTCAAGAAGTGCGACAGTGACGAAAATCTTTACCAGCTGATGTGCTCAAAGTGAGCTCTCTCAAATTAACCTCACGTTTTATCTCCCTACGACACAGACAGTATTAGCTTTGATCAACGCCTTCTATTAGGTTCTCATTAAATCTTCCTATCCCGTCGACTCAAACTTCCCTCGAGGCATAATTAAAACAATTTAAGACATTTAAAAGATTTCCTGTGTTCCCATGGAGCCATAGAAACACGAGTAAAAGATTGGTAACGAGAAGTGGCGGTGCGAAACCAAGTCCGTAGGGTGACTGTTTCTAACACCATTTAGAGTCCTCCCGAATTTTCATATTAAACTTGAAAAACTAACTCACACCAACTCGTTTCTTACGAAAAAACAGAATAATTTGTGACAAATTTCCCTGAGATTATAGTTGTTGGGTTTTTGCCCTGGTCACTAACACTCTATACATTGGCGAAACTATGCACTTTATCCAAAAGCAAGGGTAAAGCCTCAAAGATTTCGCTCCCCCGGAATGATCTGACGGAAGCTGTTTTCGATTTTAGAGCCCCAAAACTGCTCTAAAAATGTGTTTCCAAATCAAAAATATTGCGAAAAAGAGACGAGTTTCGTGAAAAAGATATGCAATTTCTTACAGGTACAAAAAGTTTGTTTCACTCGTGAGAGGATCAGTTACCTCCACTGTCGCCTTGGTTGAGTCCTTCATACGAAAAAAATTTCTGATGCATGATCTAACTGCAAATTGGCAAAATTTTACAAGTAGTATAATGTTAATGTTGCCATCTGATCCGCTACATCAGTTGACGTCCAATTATCAAATACTTCTAAGTACCGCGACAAGAACGAGTTTTCCATCAAAATACTATACGTATACCTAGTATTTTTTAGTAAATATGAACCAATGACTAACATCAATTCGTTTCTATGATCTCATAATTTTCTAGTTGAAACATGGCCTCTGGCCAATCATCGAGAGCAATTTTGAAATGCCATATCATCACATGTGATTGTAAGACTGACACCGTAAACCTCTGTAGGTCGAAAGTTGATGTGCGAGGAACAACGAAGACTTATGTTAAAAGGGAGTAGCAATCATCCTCTGTCAGGTCCAAACAAGTGTAAATTTTATTAAGTGTTTCACCTCATACAAACACTACTTATTTAACTAAGTGCATTTTTATAAAAGTTGATAAAATAGGTCAATTGCATTTTGATATCAGACGACTGCTATAGTCGACATAGTGAAATTCCACTGCTTCCCAGTGATCTGTACCTGATGGAGTCCAGTGCTTATTTAATCACTTCTGTCCCTCTTTCTCATCCTTAGTAAAGGATAACCTTTTAGTTATAGGGTTAAGGTTGCGATCAATGTAAGTTATACTTCATATTGAATAAAGTTTAGGGGTCATTCATCCCATGGGATGACCTACCAGAGGTCACCTGTACCTGGGGATTATTAACCGGCAGCCAATCACCACAGGTGAAAGGTCATTCATCGCTCTCAACCGGCTTTCACCGAGAATCCTACATAAATACTGCTTAAATTAGGGATAATAATATCTTTGCTCAAAGTACATTGCAGTTTAGGACAGACCTGAGAAACATCGGAACATTAAATTTCTAATCGGCTTCGAGATCATTTCTCGAATCACTAATTTCATGAATACCTCAATTACCGGGGCTTGCTTACGACTTCTTTTTCGCCATTGTCACCTCCGGGACATGAAGTTTGAATGTATCATGATCAAATAGATGTCATAAATAGGTTATTTTAAGTCCCAAAGCCTTTATTCAGAGCAAGGAAAGCATTCAGTAATATTAAGTAAATATTCTTTCTTGTTTGGCTTTATATTATTATATAAAGCTTTACGAAGTGAAAACGATACAAAGTGAAAGCGAAACCACCAATATTACTCCCGGAACTGGGGTAACTAAGAAAGAACTTGGCGTTTGATCTTCCTCTCCAAATTTTGGAAAGGAAAATACAAATAACCTTCCAAGATTTTTTTACGAAACCATGCATTTTGAAGTTAGCTACCTTCTTTCTCTAACGTTTTCTCAATTTCCTGCATGTTTGCGAGATTTTAAGGAACAACAGAGTTGATGTTGTCGAGGTTTAAAGCTGAGCAAGTTGATTTAGCTGTTGAAAAGGTTAATCTAAAGAGGTAAAAATGAACCGAGCTTGTCGCACCTGTCCGAAAAAGAGAGCCGTCCATAGATTTAATCATAACTAAATCTGTTTTACACAGCAGATCTTAACGCAGTCTTACCATGACGGGATGAAGACCGTGAGAAACAGACTCTTTTACCATGTAAGCGTTCATCCAATTTATCTCGATCTTGCCAACTTTAGAGTAAGTTTGATCCAGCCATAACTCGTCCTGGTTTAACTCCGATGTAACTTTGTCAAGGAAATACAAATCATCGAACGTAAGGATAATTTGTATCAGATTGCATCATATGTTTTCCCTTACCTGAAGAAGTGTGACAGTGACGAAAATCTTTACCTGATGTGCTCAAAGTGAGCTCTCAAGTGAACCTCAAGTTTTATCTCCTTACTGATATATCACTTCCAAAAGCACCAGAAGAAGAGAATTTATTTTAACGAAGAAGGTTCTTATATACAGATTGGATGCATATGTAATGAAGGAAGCACTAAAGCATACAAAACTATACGCACAGATGAATTCGAATTAATACATAATTATAACACTCGCCCTTCCTTCCAACGGAAAAAAATTTTTTTTTTTAAATTTTCAAACCTACTAGAAATATAAAACTAATTCAAAGTTTTTAAGCATTTAACTAACATTGTTCACCATATCGTTTTGGTTTAGTCCTTACTCTTAATGGATATCTTTGCTCTAATGTTTGAGTATCTAGTGTTTGATCTTTTTGCAATTTATCACTCCCGGTGGTTAGTGAAGTACTATCTCGCACTTCTTCTGCTGTCTTAGGAACATCTTCAGATAGCGCGGACTCTGGTGAACTGGTTTTTTTCTACTCTTCCCGTTTTTTGATAATTTGATACTGGATAATCTGTTCTTGGTATGAACGGAACTTCGGATGTAGTTAATTCTTCAGCACGGTTATCTCCCTCAGCTTTACTTTGATCAAGTCGACACATTTGATCAATGTGCCTCTTCCATAAGTAATCACCAACTTTGTAAGTAAGAGGCCCATATTTCTCCACGACAACTCCTCTAATCCAAGTGCCATTTCGACTACGATAATCTCGGACCTGCACAGGTTCTCCTATAGCAAAGAGGCGTTGTTTGGCAGATAGCATCACCGTGTTTTTCTTCCTAATAACGTTGCGTAGGTCAGGACGCAATAAGGTTAATCTGGTTCGCAATTGTCGGGCCAAGAACAACTCTGCAGGAGTACATTTCGTGGTACTACGAGGCGTTGAACGGTAGAACAGCAAAACGCGGCCATCTTTTGGTTAAGATTATCCAATTCAGCTTTCTTCAATTTCATAGCTTCTTTAAAAATTCTGACCATTCGCTCAGTTTCACCGTTAGAACTTGGATGATAGGGTGCTGATAAAATATGGGCAATTCCATTAACTTTAAAGAATTCTTTGAATTCGTACGAGGTAAATTGTGGCCCATTATCAGATACCAATTGCTCAGGTAATCCATATGCAGAAAAGAGGAATTGTAATGCATTAATAGTTGAAGCTCCCGTTGTAGTAGACATTCTTAGGACTTCTGGCCACTTAGAATAAGCATCCACCACTACTAGAAACATTTGATTCATAAAAGGACCAATAATATTCATATGAATCTTTTGCCACAGTCTACTTGGCCACTGCCAGGAATTCCAAGGTGAAGAGAGAGGCAAGGTTCCAGCGCATTGACAATCACAGCAATCTTTAACACATTGTTCAATATTAACATCCAAATTTGGCCATCATACAATGCATTCGGGCTAGGGATTTTATCCTAACAATTCCTGGATGATTCTCGTGCAAGACCTCAAGCACTGCTCCTTGATACTTTTCAGGAATAATTACTCGGACCCCACGCAAGAGAGAACCTTCTTCTATATAGTCAATTCTGTTTGTAAGCGATAATACGGCAACAATTCGGGGACCAAATTTTTCTCATTTGGCCACCCGTTTAACAAAAAGTAGCTGACTCGTGATAAAATCAGATAATTCTGAGTGGCCTGTCTAATATGGCGAGCAGAAACAGGCAACGTATTTATTTGCACGAGGTTAAGTCGGGAAACTTCCTCCTCACTTCTCAACCTATTCTGTGAAACATCACTTTCTTCAAGGGGTAATTTAGATAAACTATCAGCATTTCCATTTCGTGTAGTAGACCGATATTTAATATCATATTGATATGCTGACAATTTAATAGCCCACTTCTGCAACTTGGATGCGGCCAAAACAGGTATTCCTGTTTTAGGGCCCAAAATAGTTGTTAGTGGCTGATGGTCTGTAATCAATGTAAATCGCCAACCATACAAATATTCATGAAATTTCTGGATACCAAAAATTACAGAATGGGCTTCTTTTTCAATCTGCGAATAATTCTTTTCAGCCGTCGACAATGATCGAGATGCAAATGCTATTGGTCGCTTTTCTCCATCAGGATAAACATGAGATAATACCGCTCCAAGTCCCCAAGAAGAAGCATCAGTGGCCATCACTACAGGTTTCTGGAGGTCATAATGAACCAATATATCGGCCGTAGCCAACTTCGTCTTCAACCTTGTAAAAGCCCTTTGGCAACTGGACTCCCAGGACCACTCTAGACCTTTCCCCAACAAACGATTTAAGGGTTGACGGATGCTGGACATATTAGGAATAAACTTTGTATAATAATTCACCAATCCAAGAAAAGACTGCAACTGCTTAACGTTCTGAGGAACAGGAACCTTGGTAATTGCTTCTATTTTAGCAGGTGAAGAATGGATACCAGAAGCATCTACTATATAGGCAAAATACTCCACAGATGATTGCACAGAGCACACTTCTCTCTCTTCAACTTAATACCATATTCACGTAATCGTTGTAGTGTGGCTTCAAGATTCTGGAGATGTTCTACATCATCCTTTCCCGTAATTAGGTCATCCGAAATACAACCTACGCCTTGCAATCCTGAAAAAAACTTTATCCATAGTTTCTTGGAACACAGCTGGGGCCGATGCAACTCCAAAAGGCAATCGAGTATACCTATACAGACCTTGATGAGTATTAATGGTCACATAGGTTCTTGATTGTCTACGAGTGATTGTCCAGGCGGAAATCGTAATTTTAATATAAATAACAATGCCCAGCAGATTGTGCGAAGTATCGCCATATGTAAACATTAACAATTGCTTAAACAAAGAAGGCTAGAAGAGTTTAAAACATATTTATTGACTAACGTTTCGTCGCTACAAGCACCATCTTCAGAGTGGAGATCAGGGACTACAACGAGATATATTTATATTAAGCAAACAGTATCGAATGACAATTAAGATGATATATTTACAACAGTAAAGGAAATTGACAGGAGACAGCAGTAAGGTGATAGAACCAATATTCACGTTAAGAATGGGTTTTAATTTATCAATTAGAAGACTTTCTTTAAGGAGTAGTTCAGAAGCAGAAGGCGACGAGGATAATATTTTGAAGTCGGAAAAAGAAATGGGATGGCCAGTTTCAATGCGGTGGGAAAGGATACTAGTGGGAGAGGGATTAACTCTTCTGTTACCTGTCAAGGGTGAGATCCCAATATGATCTGAAATGCGTGTGTGTAACTGTCGGCTAGTTTGGCCAACATACAATGCCTTGCAGCATTGACACGTAAATAAATACACCACATGCGATTTCAGGCCATCCGGGATCCTGTCCTTGACAGTAGGACCTGCTGATAGGCATGCGACAGATCCAACTTGGAAAACTTTTTACCTCCATTTAAATTAGCAAATAATTCTTCAGCTTTCGGTAACGGACACTAGTGAACTTCAAGGTCATTATTCACTGTAACTTTATAATCCCCACAAATTCTCACCGTCCCATAAGGCTTTAAAACTGGAACATTAGTGGCTGTCCACGGAGAATAACTAGCCTTTTTTAGAACACCCAGTGTCTTTAATCGTTTTAGTTCATCATTAATCTTACCTTTTAAGGCATATGGCATAGCACGAGGCTTAAAAAACTTGGGTTTAGCATCAGCCTTCACCTCTAATTTGGCGTGTATACCTTTTATAGTACCCAATGTATCTTCAAACACATCGGAATACTTTGACACTAAACTTTCCATTCTATAATCGGGGGACAATTGCTTGATTTTTTCCCAGTTTAATCGAATTTTTTCCAACCAATTTCTTCCGAATAACAACGACCCTTTACCACGAACTACAACCAGTGGTAATTTTTCCTGCTGATTGCCATACTGCACTTCTACGTCGATCTGACCATCTACTGGAATGATTTGCCCTGTATAAGTCTTCAAGATTGCATCGGTAGTCTTCATTGGAATATCTTTAAACTTTTCTCGATACAGATCTTCTGATATAATTGACAAGGAGGCACCGGTATCCAGTCCCATTTCACAATACTGTGATTCTATCTTTAACAGAATAAGTATTTTTGCTAAAGAGTTGGAAGTTACTGAGAAAATAGACCATTGTTTACTACCATCAAGTTGGATTGGAGCTTCGCCATCCCTGTTAACTTCGCTTTCCGCTGCCAGTAACCTAACTTTTGACGATTTCTTCTTTAACTTTCCCTTCTGGCAACTTTGAACAACCCGAATTCTTTGGAAATCTTCTTTTTCCTCCGGTTTTAAACATTTTTGACAGAGATGGACAATTTCTTTACAATTATAACATCGGGATTCCTTGTAATAAGATGACTCAGGGTTATGCTTTATGCTACCACAACGAAAACACTCTTCGCGAGGCACTCTCTCTCTTCGAATTCCACCACTCATTCGGTTTACACGATCTTGCTTGAATTCGTTTTCTTGTTGCTCGGCTACCTCCATAGTTTCAGCTATTTGAATCGTTTCTTGTAGATCTACTTCTTTCCCCAGCAGTTGTTGTCGTATCGCATGTGAGGACAATCCACTCACCAGTCGATCTCGAAGCGCTTCATTAAACAAATCACCAAAATTACAATGCACAGACAATTTTTGCAACGCTGCTACGAATTCCTTGACCGTTTCACCTGCCTTTTGTTGTCGTTGGCTAAATTTATATCGTTCCGCTACAACCAAAGGCTTCGGATTGAAATAATCTTTCATTAAAGCTGTCAAATCAGCGAAAGTCTTATCGGAGGGCTTTTCAGGCGATAGCAGGTTTCGAAGTAAACTATATGTTTGCGAACCACACCCTGTCAGGAACATAGCTCGCTTTTGGGCGGCACCATCTATCGAGTTTGTAATAAAGTATATCCCAATCCTGACCAAGTCAATATTCATCGATGTGCCCATACGCCGGCATAGTATCAGGAAACTCGCCAAGTCCTTCAAGTAAATCCCATCCTCTTCGCCAAATTGTTAGATATATCACTTCCAAAAGCACCCGAAGAAGAGAATTTATTTGAACGAAGAAGGTTCTTGTATACAGATTGCATGCATATGTAATGAAGGAACACTGAAGCATACAAAACTATAAGCACAGATGAATTCGGATTAATACATAATTATAACACGACACTGACAGCATTAGCTTTGACCAACTCCTTCTATTAGGTTCTCATTAAATCTTCACATTCGTCTTCTCAACCCCCCGTCTAAGCATGGCTCAAACAATTTGAGGTATCGAAAACATTTCCTGTGTTTCCATGGAACCATAGAAACACGAGTAAAAGATTGGTGATGAGAAGTGGCCGGGAGAAATCGAGTCCGAAGGGCGAGTTTTTCGAACATCATTTAGAGTCCTGCTAAATTTTCATACTCAACTTGACAAACTAGCTTACACCAATCGCTTTTTATAAAATAACGGAATAATTAGTTATAAATTTCTCTGAGATTACAGTTTTCGGGTTTTTGCCCTCGTAACTATCACTTCATACAGTGGCGCAACCACTTTTTCCAAAAAGCAGAGTAAATTCTAAACACTTTCTCCCCTAGGGGAACTACCTCACGGAAGTATTTTTTAATTTGAGATCCCTATAATGCTCTAAGGATGTATTTTCGAGTCAAAAATATTGCTAAAAAGACACGAGTTTCGTGAAAAAAAGATATCAACTTCTTACCGTTACAAAACTGATTTTCTTCCACCACATTGCAAAAATATAAAAATTATTATTTTAAGAAAAAAAGTCCTGTTTTAAGACCACATTTCTAAAATTAAGATATGTGATCTTGTCCCGTAGACAGGATAATTTTTCTTTATAAGCTATCTTGATAAGAAAAAATTTCTTGAAAGACATATTTTCTTGAATTAAGAAAATATATCTAAACTAGACAGGAAAATATTCTTGAATCAAGATATATTTTCTTGAATTTCTTGAAAGAAGATAAACTGAATCTACATGGCTTCTCTTATCAAGAATTTATTTCTTAAATTTAGCACCTTAATCTTAAAACTGGAAAAAATATCTATCCAAGATTTTAAATTTTTGCAGTGCAATGAAAGGATCATTTGCTTTCACTGTCACCTTGGTTGAGTCCTTGACATGATAAAAATTTCTGGCTCATCATCTAACAATTAATTAGCAGAATTTTACAAGTAGTCTAATGCTAATGATGCCATTTGATCCGCTACACTAGTCGATGTCCAGTTATCAAATACTTCTAAGCACCGCAACACGAGCGAGTTTTTACACCAAAATGTAATGCTTATACCTAGCTTTTGTAGTAAACATTAAATAATGAGTAGCATCGATTCGTTCCTACTACAACAATTAGATTAGTCACTCCACATTTCTATGAGACGGTAGTTGACGAGAGCCTCGCCCTCCACCATCCCATAGAAATTTTGATCTCATAATTTTTAAGTAGAAACATGGTTCATGGCCAACTATACTGCGTATTTTTGAAATATCATCTCATAACATGTGATTTATTGATGTTCTTTTTGAATTGATTGAATTTTTTAATAAATACCAGGATAATTAATCAAACAGAAAATTTAGTTGAGTGTCTCTGTGCTGAGATAGAAAAATGAATGACGTCATTTCAACCGCAAAAATGCCTAGTCAAAACACGCGGCGTAGCCGGGTATTTTCTGGTATATTTCCACTTGAAATGTCGTCACGTTTCTATCACAGTAGAGAGACATGAAAGCTATTTTCTGTTTGTTTTATAAAATCACCAAAGTTTTACGAGTTTTCCTGACGTCATCCATGTCCCTGTATTCTAATACAAAATGAAAACGTATCTCAGTAGAGTGAGAGAAAATAAGGCCAGCCCAATCAGAGCATGCGTAGGGTTCGTGTTATTTTATAAGTTACTATTATAAATGTACAATGCCTACACACGGGCAAATATCATGTGCTGTAACAAGGTCGTTCAACAACGCTTCAGTCCTTTGGATGTTAGTCGGCTTTCCCTCCCAATGAATGAAATCGAAGGGCAGTATTTAGTCGAAGCAAAATAACCTGGTGTGAGCCAGACCAAAATCAGTAAAGTCCTCGGAAGTCGACTTTTGCAGTCACGTTCAACAGTAATATTATCATTGATTTGCATGACCTGTCACCTGTATACCATGGTAGATTAGGTCAGGAACGAACGGCTGTTGGTATAACATAAGATTAATGATGATAATTTTAAAGATAATAATAATCTCCACAAAGACAAAGTTAATTGAATTATTTGTAACTCTTGGCGAACGAAAGTCATTGTTTCTACATTCATTTCTATATCTCTTCCTATACCTTTTATACCATTATTTATTTACCTGCATCTATGTTTATAACTATTGTACTTATGCAAATTATCTATGTCTATCATATGTATTATTCTATAATACTTGTATGTTTACCGGTATCTGCGTACATATCTTTCTCCGCACCGCATTCTGCATTTATCTGTATCCATCATTTGTATAACCCTCAGTATCTACATCTCTGCATCTGTCTGTGAATCAGTATTTTATTTGTGTGCACTTCTGTCTCTATCTGCATGTATTCCTACCTCTGTGTAAAAATATCTGTCGTCGTCTTCGTGTTCGTTCATGTCGTCGTTTCTCTCTCATCGTAATCACCTTTATCTTACAACCTAATAGCTGAGAAGTAAACAAGTCAAGATCTGGTTTATCCATGGACAGAAAAATCAAGACAGTGTTATAATAGAATGGTAGCTGAATTATGATATACGATATTTTACATAAAAATGTACCATAAAATAGTAATTTGAACTTGACTTTTGTGATATCAAGACTGATGACTTTGAGCCGCTATCATCAACCACGGCCAAGGACTGTGAAAGATATCACGGATTTCAATCTCTTCTGTGTTCCTGCTTTCAGGGGTAAAACGAAGTGATCGCAGAGTAGGGATTCGTTATTCAGTAAACGAACTCTCTCCATACACTACAGTACATGTTTAATATAAAAAGGCAAGTTTATCATGTACCTCCATTCATAACCTTGTCTAAAGCTGTACAAAATATTGTTTGATTATATGGTGCATCTTTACATTCAAAACATCGTCTTGTGTTGTTTTAAAGGGAAAAAAGTACTTCGACCTGATTCCTAAATAGAGCAAAAAAGTATAAGCTACTGAAACCCCCCCCCGACTGTTTCTTCAAATTTAAACCTAATAAAATACGGTGCTGTTCGAGGCTTTGTTTGTACATGTCAATCCAACTCTATCTTCTCAGTGAATACTGAGCAGGTATGATATTATTCCTAGAATGATGGAAACTTTGGAGATAATAAGTTGCTAAATGTATCCGTAAGTAACCAGGCATAGCTTCCTGTTTTTCAGAAACTGAAAATATTCCTGTAGCTCCTTTCCCCTGCGGGCCAACATGTGACTGTAACGGTTTATGGTATTTGGGGGTTTCCTTGGAGGTTTGAGACACTGGAAACCAAGGATCATGGATCATGCTGACTGAAATGCACTTCGCCGATTGGTGCTAGTCGATGAGCATCAACTTTGGCAATTTCATCAAGCAAACCTGGACAAAATTCGTTGATCATTTACTGGAATTTTTCCTCTCTCCGTTTGATTTGCTTTGCGATCAAAATCAAGGCAACCAGCCAGTCAGCACGAATACCACGTAACAGACAATATGTCAAAGATGTTTGGAATGGTAAGGCCCACCGCCCATTGCCTGAACCAGCTTGTAGCGGTACAGCGGCCCGGCTACGACAACGAGGTTATAAGCGAGAAACCACAAGGATATTCGTTTCCAAAAGCGTTTCACCACTCGCGAGTATTGTTACTGGAAGAAATAAATTGATTCTACCACAGGTTTATCCCAGTTCAGATAAATCCATTTAAGGGCTTCGAGTTGACTTGCCAAACAAACACATGATATTGCCATGGTCCAGGCCAGCGCCAAGCCGACTCCAACACTGTAGAGAATAAAAATGATTCCGACAACAAAAAAAAACATGATCTAGAGTGCTATGGACGTACAGAACATTGGACGAAAATCGCTTTGAACCTTGTTTACAGTTGAGGCGTATTCTAACGTAAAGCGCGGAAAGTGTGACGAAGAATAACAAGAAAGACACCAGAATGCTGATCTTGAAGTATTTCAGCTTTCTTTTGAGGGGCGTTACACTTTTCGACAACTGTTCAACTTGGTATAAGAGATTTTCCTCCAGATCTCTTTTACGGAAATAGACATCGCCAAGGAGGTGTCCAAGCCACATGTTCAAGTCATGAACAAGGTGAACATAATAAATGCTCAGCCACGTGTTCTCGACTCTAGCACTTCATATGTTATTGACTGCGCCAGAAGCCAGAAGTAAGAGATTTACCAAAGCTGGAGAAAAAAACCTCTCCAAGATATTTGCATTGTATGGCCTCCACAATGACAGCCCGCGCAAAAGATTTCGAATCACTCGAAAATCCTCAGAAGCGAAAGTCAGTGTTCCTGAATGAAGCACACCATGCACATTGAGCAGCTGTTTGGACCCAATAAGTGTACTCATTACGACTTCGACAGGGACACCGCAGAGGGGGGCGGGGGGCGGTCGCTCCTCCTGCCCTTTTCTAAGGGGGGCAAGGGAAGCAGACGTGCCTTGTTAGAAAATCAAATCGTCAGACAACGTATATATCGAAAGCATTTACACTTCTTTGTTGTTGTTTTTGGAGTATCACCGTGACCTACAAAGCTTTATTCAAAAAGATACTGCTGTTACTAGGAATAACATTTGCGGTAATATTTTGTACGAATTTTATGCGAACCGACCCACTCAGTGCCTTTATTATTACTGTTACCGACATTATAGCGCATAATATGAAAACAGAAAGTGTCATGTTTAATAGCAACATAGCTGAAAATATAGAAGAGCGGTCAGGTAAAGGTATTATTGAAATAAACAAAGACGTTCTCTGACCAGAAAGATATTTAATTTGACGAGCTTTCGGCCACTAGACTGTGGTCTTCGACAGGTACAAGAGGAATGAGATTAGCAGTATTTATATGTTATCATCTTCCGCACGATAACATATACAGTAGAACCTCGCTCACTCGAACTCCCAAGGGAAACGAAAATTAGTTGGAGTTGGCGGGGGTTCGAGATAGCGAGTTTGGTGTTGAATTTCAAAGTACTGTTAAAAATTGATAAGGTTTCGATTTCATTTCATCAATTTAAAAACACAAGTCATTTTAGTACCCTTTGATGACTATAATGGCTCTACCAGAATACATGTGCAGGTTCGGTGAATGTTTGGGTCGTGTACATACGGCTGTACAAATTTCTGAAAGCCCTACAAGATAAACTGGATAAACTAGAACAGTTGCTACGGGCCACTCAAGACTAATTAATTTGTGTGACAATCTAAGAATCATTTCATCGAATTATGATTGTGTGCGCGATATTTACCCAGGATAATCAATTGGTTATGTGGACTTTAAACTGCGTCACTCCGGAAAGATGGTCTTTTCTGGGTTTGAATTACGTTTCCATACATTGTCACGTTGTTATCAGTAAAGATTCAAAATTCTTACTAGTCAAAGAGTTACGTCCTGGCACTTTCAGGTTTATCGACCGACGTTTCCAAAATAGAGTTCGAGTTAGCGGGGTAAATTTGAACCAAGGAGTATAAAATTAGTTCGAGTTAGCGGGGAGTTCGAATTAACCGAGTTCGCGTTATGCGGTAGTAAATGATAGGGAAAATTTGATCAAATCCAGGGGAAATTGAATTTAGTACGAGTTAGCGGGGAGTTCGAGTTGACCGAGTTCGAGTTAGCGAGGTTCTACTGTATATATGTATATATATATATATATATATATATGTATATATATATATATAGATAGATAGATAGATAGATAGATAGATAGATAGATAGATAGATAGATAGATAGATAGATAGATAGATAGATAGATAGATAGATAGTTAGATAGATAGATAGTGTGGAAACGATTGCATACATCCAGAGTGACAATCGCATGTAATAAAACCGCCTGTATTAACGGATCTTTAAAAAGACACTCCTGGTTTTACTAGAGGTAACATTTTTGATGACGTTTTACGCAAATGTAATGATGGTTGCAAAAATAATTTCCGACTGACTGAATGCCTCAATTTAGACCAGTGGATTACCTAGAATCCTTTGCTTAGTTTATGATGTGGTTGCCCTTTGATTTCTGTTTGCCCCCCTTGCCCCAAGACGGCTCCGGCGTCCCTGGACTTTGAGCAATGACTTATGCCTTCTGAAATCAACCTAGGTAAATGAAATGTGTACGAAGGTTAATCCTTGCATAAATGTGTTCGAAATAAACGTTCGTTTAAACGTTTACTTTATTTCGTAATTTTATCTTTTTAAAAGCAGAGCTGCCGTTTCTGCCGCTTAGGTGGGAGATCTCCCTATTTCGTAGCGTTGTTGATGGAAGCTCCAGATCTCCCGCTCAGTATGTGAAATCTCGAATCTCCCACTTGCTTTAATTCTAGCCATACTGTCGATAAAAATTCATGTCTTCTTTTACGAATAATCGAGCATTTGTTTATTTACCGCCATGCACCGCAGCCACCGCGATGCTGATATCACCACATTATAAGGACAAATTTGTATAACTTTGATTTATCAGTACTGAATTTTATAATTTTTATAATTTATCTAATTAATAAGGACTAGTGTCTATAACTTTTATAATCATAAAACTAATTTTTTGATAATGGAATTATACAATTCATTGACGACATCATGATGATTTTAGCAAAATCAGGATCAAATCAGGTGGCCTATGATTTATATTGCAAACCTCCCGCTCAGAGATGCCTTTGAGAGAGATTTCCCTCTTATAAAGGTCATCCTCTTAGTAGCAGCTCTGTAAAAGTACTGCTCAGCGTCGTTGGTTTTCGTAAGATACTTGTGCTCTTGTCTAGTCCATGAAGATATGGTTTTCATTTGATCGTTCAACAATCTTCCCAAATTTATTCAAATGCGGCAGGCACTCCCAGAAAAGTTTGAACATTAAGGACCCCAGAGATGCATTTTCGAGCAGGAACGTGAGCACTAAAGTCATATGTGATTAGTTCAAAAAAATAACTTATAAATATTACTAAACCAGCTTCGTGGAACTCAAATTCCTCGGACGCTATGTGGTTTACTGTAACTGGATTGGAGAAATAAATGATTATGAATGCAAAAGTTGAAGTACAACTCGTTGGTATTAAGTAACATTAGTTAGCCACCTTGCAATCTGAACGTTTACACTGCGTTATTTCAGTGGCGCGGCGGCTTTAAAATTTCAGGTGGGACCAACGTTGGTTTTGGTGCTCTTGAGGCCAGTGTTGATACCGGCACCCCCCCAAGTTACCACTTTAAACAAAATATCCCGGTATTAGAAAATATTTATACACATTTAACAAAATATTCATTTTTTATTAAAATGAAATGTTAAGTTGCTTCTAAAGCATCAATTTTTCGAATGTATCAAAACTGCACTCGTTCAACGTTTTTATAACCAGTTGTTTTCTAAATTAATGGTTACGAACTTTTTGTTAAAAATGATGGATGTACCACTCAGGTTTTTTTAACAATAATGACAATGAGCCAATTTCAAATGTTGTAATATTAATTTGATATGAGATAAGAGCTTTCTCATTAAGGTTGTCGACACGAAAACAGTATCAAGACATATACATGTCTTATAATAACGTTAACGCACTAAAGGAGAGCTTTTGACGGTTCGAAGAATATCTCTCCATACGAATTGATGAGAGCATGAGACGTTCTTTGTCGATTTACAGCAAAATCTTACGCTTGATTGCAATTTCCAGAACAATTCAACTCTCTCCAGAACCATAAAGGAACGAATGCGAGTCTTCACCCTCTTGAGCGTAGAGAAAGAAGGTTCTGCGGTCGCAGCGCGAACTAGGATGGCCGCAGCGATGTAGTAAACTTGACAAAGTGTTGGGTGCGTATCAACCAAACTGTACTTATGGTCACAAAGAACTGAGAGAGTTTTACTGAAGGATGCGACTTTCCACTTCGTTCGAGTTTTATTTTCGTTGCATAACCGCTGTCACTGTTCGTCATCAACCATCTTGTGAAAACTGCAGTTTTCAGTAAGCTTCTATTTATAAAACAGACGAACTGTTTGATTTCGCTCGATCGTTCAAGAGATTTGACTAAACAACGATTTCCAAGTCGGGTGACGAAAACGAAGAAGAAAAGGATGGTACGGTGATGACGACGAACTTTCCAGCACACATGTGTATGTAGTGTCGTCATCACTATCATGAGTATCATCCTCTTCTTGTTCCTTGTCTTCATGAAGTCAAATTTCTTGAAAGATCAAGCAAAATTAAATAGTTCGTCTGCACATCTAAATGCATCCAAATTTTAAGTTTCATCAAAGGTATTGAGGTATGGTTGCAGATCGTGAGCAGTTTTAAAATTCTACACAAGCTCGGAGAAGCGACGTGCGGCAAACAAAGAAAACGCTTTGAACTTCTTCCGAAACGATGGTCATTGAGCTCAAGACCGTGTCGAAAGCAACGTAAAACGTTTCACGTTTCCAATGATTTTAATGGCGTTTCTGTTGGTTTGTCTTCTCCAGTTAAAAATCTATCATTCTCCGGCGTCTCGATCTTGTTTCTGATCAAGTCAGACTGAATCGTGATCTTTTTCCATGCATCTGACGATTCGCTATGGCTGACCAGGAAATTTGTTGAACTGGGCAATCGATTATACCAAACGTTTTCCCTAAGTCGACGTTAACACATTGCTAACATAAGGCCAATTATTGCAAATATTTCTCGGAAAAGGTAGGCGCTAGTCAAGGATTGCTTTGTTAATTTGAAGCTGCGTCAGTAATCCAGCTGCAGTATGTCATAGATTTTCTTCAAACAAAATTTCCAGTGAAACGATTTCCAGGACATTTAAAATCCATTCATAAGGGAGGAAAATCTTCAGACAAAATTCACGCGAACTGCTACGAGCGGTATTCAACTTGTTGGTTTAATGCGCATTAATCTTTCCTTGGATTTTTAAGTTATTCATCATCTTTGCTTGCATAAAAATTCAATTCAACTAATACATGGCCCAAATATCAAAAACAACGGTTCATCAAATCTTCCGCTTGACGTCCGTGACTCAAGAACGTCGACTGCTTAAGGTCCTTATTACTTGAACAGTAACTCCTGCCAAGTCGGCAAGACAAGATTGAGTGTATGGGCGTAACAAAGGACAAAAGCAACGTCGTTTCCAACTTTCTCTTTGATAATTGCTTGCAAGCCGTTGTGGCAGCAACTCATATTGGAATGCATCATCGTAGGTTTGTGTCACCAGTTTTTCAAAGGACAATGTTTTCGTCATAAGTGCTGCTTAATATTCATTGTACAGCTCCACTGCAGTAGTACCTGAGACTCTTCCACAGGATAGCAAGTGTTCTGAGCATTTACCACTGCGATTTATGATTCTTGGACAAATACTTAGCTGCTCATGGTGACTCATATTCGGAGTGGTGTCCGCTATTAATAACTATGCTCGCCAATCGCGGACTTCTTTGACGATTTCTGAAGAGATTTCTGTACCTAAGATGTTGATGTTATTTTGCGTATTGTTGCTTAGGAAAGAAAGCTTTGAACCCAGTATTTAAGCTGTACTATGGCTCCTTTTATCGTTCTTTATAATGGCGGTCTGATTTCCCTACATTCCCCTCTTGATGATTTTAGCGCTCCGTCACCATTTCGGCGCCTCCTTAAAACACCCACTGGGGGAACCATGGCCCCCCCTGGCCCCCAAGCCACCACGCCACTTCGTTATTTTATATCTATCCTGTCGTCAACAACGCATCGAAGTAGACTTACACAAATTTTAAACCTCAGTCGATCAAAAACTGAGTTTGGTGGGGAGGAAACAACGATGAATTCTTTAAGGTGAGTTGAACTACCCTATGTCCTGACCAAACAAGTGCAGATTTCAAGTGCATTAGGTGTTTCGTAAATGCTCATTTTACGTAACTAAGAACAGTTCCGTTTAATTTCAGATCAGACGGGCTTCTTTATTCGACACAGTGGAATTCCACAGCTTCCCGTGGTCATACGCATTAGGAAATCCAATGTTTAGTACTCCTAATAACCCTTTCTCAATCTAAACTAAGGGAGTTTAGGAGTTATTCATGCCAAGGGATGAGTTGCAGGGGACATCTGTACGCGGGCATTGAGCGGCCACCTATAATCACGAGGGAAGAGGCACGGCTTACGCAAAGAACCATGAATAAAATAGAGACTATAATATATGCGCCAGAGTGTTTATTCAATTCAGATCGACCTTAGCCAACCAGAAATATTAAATTTCGCATTGGCTTACTACTCACTCCTCGAATTAATAATTCAATGAACAATACTTAAATTACTGTCCTCCCTTGTGATTCGCTTTTACGTTACCGTCTGCAGGCACAGTCTCTGGGTAAGTAACGCCGATCTATCCCGCTTAACGGGATAGACTGGCAAGCAAGATGTCACAACAGTTATTTGTATTTTAAATTCGTTGGGTTTATAAACAAACGAGCTACAGTGGTGAGCGGAATATCGCTTGGATCATATCGTGAACGTCAAGAAAATTTCCAATTTAAACACTCATTTGCCGACTGGCCCGGGGTTACTTGTATGACTTCTTCAAATGAATGCAATTGTTTCACACTCTCATACTGTCAAATCATACCGGTATGTGAGGTCAAATTCGCTGACATAAACGCTAGGCAGAAACCGTGTTTGTTTACAGAGGTAGTTCAGAAAGCGAGATAGCTTGGCTCCAAATAAACACTTCCTAAAGATAGTGCTCATAAATAAACATTACACACGCGCAGTTGCGCTAATAACTTTCTTTACAGACGTCACCAGAACGACGATTTTGCTTGACTAGGAACTCGAGTTTGGCAAACGATCAAACTCACTCCGGCGAAATATGCGGGAAAAATTCTTTACACTTGTTGACAATGGTGCACTTCGAACTTGTCAGATATTTTTATGATTTACAAGAATCGTGATGAGCTTTCTGTAGACGCGTCTAACGAATTTTAGAGAGAGTCTGACGATAAATTAAGCTCACGTGGTAATTAATTTACCATGCGAGTTCCAAGTAAAATGAAAGCAACGAAGCAGAAGATAAACTGTAAAAGAAAGAAGTGTCACAATGTCGGTGGTCTCATTTGACAGCCACTGTCGAGTATTCTTTTCGCAGTAGCTGAGCTACAGTCAACCACTCACTGTCGCCCTCGCCATATTTGAACGATAGTCATCTAGAAATCTGATTGGCTTGACGCTAGTCACTGTCGCTCCCAACATGTTTGAGCGATAGCCAATTTAAATTTGGTTGGTCGAGCTTCATGGACTGTCCGTCAATTAAAATCTGAGCTACAGTGATGATCACATGTTGGTTGCGTGTACAGAGTCACAGAGTGGAACTGTGAAATACGATACTGGTCATATTTTGAAGCAAACAATGAAGGGGTTGGTGAATAATATAATTTTATTCTGTTCGAGTCATGAAATTTTTTATTTCATGCATCTTCCGGCATGTTTGGGACATTTTAAACAATAATGGAGTCATTATAACATTATTAACATGTAGTGGCTTCCGCTTAGGTCGCGCATATGTCGAACTTGCACTTTAACTCACCATCCAAGTCTTGATAACTCAATGGTTAAAGCGTCTCACCGTTCATCAGAAGGTTGTGGGTTCGTCCCCCGTCTGGGGCTCAGAAATCGTTTTTCTGAGGATAGAGCTTGACGAACGTTCACCTATCATTCAATAATGGAGTTGATATTGGGATTTAAAGGCAGGCAAGTTGATTTAGTTGTTGAAAAGGTTAATCTAAAGAGGTGAAGATGAACCTACCATGTCCTACCTATGCAAAAAATGAGACATCCGTAGACTTCATTGTAAAATCAATCTGTTTTTACGCAGCAGGCTGTAACGTAGTTTTACTGGGTCAGGGTACAGACGATTAAAGCCAACATTAACTTTCGAGTCAGGAATCTTTGAATGCAAGGATAATTGATGTCGGGAACTGTATAATATGTTGCTTTACCTGATGAAGTCTTTTGGCGGCTGCTGTGCTCAAGGTGAGCAGTCAAGAAAACTAACGTTTTTCCTGCTAATAAATAAGACAGCATACTAATTTCACCAGCATTCCAATAGGTCTTACGTCATTAAATCTTTAAACCTCCAGTCGAGGCATGATTAAAAAAAACTGAGAAGTAGAAAACATTTCCTGTGCCGCCAAGGAACAGTGGAAGCACAAGTAGAAAATTGAGAGAGAGCGAGGAGAGGCGGTTGGAACTTAGTCCAAATGACAAGTGTTTCCCACTCCATTTCGTGCTTAAAGGTGAATCGCCACTAGGCGGAAAATGTCAAGTGACTCGACTTTTTCCGCCGCGATTAATTTGTATATCCAATCAGAACTACTCTACGCATGTGACGATGCGAAAAAAGTCGAGTCGCGCGACTTTTTCCGTCAAGTGGAGATTCGGCTTAAGAAACCTTGTAATCGAATCCAAATCTTACGATGTGATTATGACCATGTTGCTATATGTTGATGGCACATAAGGCAATATGGCCAAATTTTCCACCCAAAAATTATGCTTATACTAAATTTGAAACTCAAAATAATGCTAATTAGTTTCTGCCGAAACAACTGGATTATTTGCTGTTTTTCCCGAGATTATGGTTGTTCAGACTTTGTCCTTGTCAATTATCACCTCGTACAGAGTCATAACCACATTTTCTAGAAAGGACCTAACATGCAGGAACAGGTTTCTATTCAATAGCTTAAAAAAATTTCCAAAAATGAGCGTGTTTCCAAGCCAAAATATTGTAAAATGAGGCACGATTTCCTTGAAAAAGAAGTGCTCTGATGGATCATATACCTCCTGTACCCGGTACGCAAAGTCTCGCGCGGTAGGCAAAATGACAGAAAGTCCGATGTGCAAAAACATGTACAAATAAACTATAGAAGAAACTTGAAAAACTATAAAATTGAAAAATCACATGTAACAAACTTCGACGTGTAAGATTAAAACATTTCAGCTTTGCACGTGTCATCACATTTGATCACAAGAAATCACACGTGTGAAAATCATGTGGAATATTCCTAAATGTGAGGTAAACCCAAATACATCGTAACATATGTTTTCCCTCTCTCTTTTTTCCCGACTGACCAGCGATCGGTGGAAAATCCTCATCACGTTCAGTCCTACTCGTTCATGTGCAAATTCATGTTATTCGAGAAAACTTGTGATGCAATTATCCAAAGGCATTAAAACCTACGACAAACCATTTAAAATTTGTCAGTCAACATCTTGAAAGACATAATTGAAGAGTAATTCACCACCATGCATGCTGGTTTGTTCTGTGCAATCCATAGCTATTTTTGAACTATCTTTTCTCCAATTCTACGGTGCGTATTGTTCCAAGAATATCTGTTATTTAGTTCTTAGATGTCATTACAGAACATACGACTTACAGCTCAATTATACCGAGTTTCATTTGCACGATTAATCTCCGGTTCTTTCTCGTGGGAAAGGAGCACCACTACGAGAAGGTAGGACGTTTCCTACTGTATGGCACAATGACCAAGAGCATCCACGAAGATAAAGGACGATTGCCTTCACACATTCAAACCCTTTATGTGAATGTACTGTTCAAGTTTCCGTTGACAGGTGTTAACCCAATGCAGTATTCTCTGTGAAGACTAAACAAGAACGACACTATTCCGAAGATGAATGAAATGAGAGAGAGATTCAATTGCACAGAGTACCAGTTGGAAACCAATCCTAATGGTCTGTTTTTCAGAAAGTGAAGAAAATCTTTAAGATCTTTTTCCCTTGTTACTAGTGTGAAGCTCTTAAAGTTTATGACATTCTGGTGATGTTCCTCTGGGCCTGACCCACTTGAAACAACAACTGTTGTTTCACTTGATCTGGAACTCAGTCCATTTCGTGCGGACCATGCTTCACCACCGGCTTCTAATGTTTCTTTCAGCAACCCTAAACTGAATTCGTTGACTCGTTCTCGGAACTTCTTCTCTCTATGTTTGATCTGTTCCGCCATTACTATTGGAGATAACCAGATGATGAGTACAAACACGAAGTAACAGATAAATTGTAACAAGTGTTTGGAATCCTTGCCACTAACCACTAACGCTAACCCGTAGCCATACAGAGGCACGGCCACGACAACGATGTTATGCGCGAGAAACCACCAGGAAATACGTTTCCAGGAATGCTTCAGTGGTCGGGAGTATTCCTTCTGAAAGAAATAGACTGCATCTGTCGAAGATTTCTTCCACTCAAGGTAAACCCCTTCTAGTGCCTTGAGTTGACTTGCAAAGCAAACATGCAAGAGTGCCATGGTCCAGGAGAGCGCCAAGCCAATACCGAGGTTTGGAAAAATCGATAGCACATCGACAACGTACAAAATAAGATTCAACATGCCATGACAGTTGGGAAAACCGGAAGAAAACCGGTTTTCTCCTTGGTTCCAGCTGAGTTGCGTGACTATAAAAAGTGCGGGGAGCATGATGGAGAAGAGCAAGAAAGAAATTATCACTACTGCATTGAGACGTATTACCCTTCGTTTCAGAAATCTTCTGGTTCCAGTCAAAGGTCCGATTGCCGGTAAGACGTTGGTTTCCAGGTCCCTAGATCTGAAATAGATGTTTCCAAGAATGTGACCAAGCCATATGCCGAGCTCATGAACAATGAAGATAGTCCGAATGCTCAGCCACGTGAACTCATCTGTCACCAGTATTATGTTGCGGACTGGGCCGGTAACTAGAAGTACGATGTTGATCAAGAATGGATAGACAAAACGCTCGATGAAACCCGCGGTATGGGGTCTCCAGAGAGACAGCAGACGTAACAGGAAGCGGATTATTCGAAATTCTTTGCCAGTGAAATCTGGTGCTTCGACGTGAGTAGAACCCGAGATATAGCCCAATTGTCTATACAAACTTTGTTTACTCATTTTGTCCAAGTGTTCTCTTTTGTCTCACTCTTTCTAGAAAGACAACCTATTTGTAAATGAGACGTTAAAGTCGGCCAACATCACAATGAACGTAATTCTGAGTAAAAGAAGATAGCACTACGGAAACTTGAAAAATAAAACGCTCATGAAGCATACATGTTCATACAAGAAATAAAATATGAGGGAAATTCGAAGCTTTTCATTACATTCCAGACCAAGGTTTTAATTTCTTTAATCCATATTTTAGAATTTTGTTTATCAAATTAAATTCGGTTAGTCCGAGTTCAACTGACTTTACCATTCGCTTGAGCTTAGGTCTCAAGGACAGTTTTAATTAAAGCTTTTGTCCCATTGGCCGAAGTTTCATTAATTAGCTAAACTGAACTAATGTTAATCATCTATTTAAAAGGACTACTGTGTATGCAGTAATGCATCAAATAGAAACAGCTAAAGGGTTGCGTACTGCCAAAAAGATATATAACAGGAAAACTGACGTTTCAAGCGAAGGCCCTTAGTTGGAGTGAAAAGCACCTTATTATAGGAAATTAAGATGCACTTTATTAACGCGAATTTTAAAAATTCGTGTTATTTTAATCTACTTTAATTTGCGACATCGTTAATTAAAAGCATGCATTTTTTCAGCATCGTTGATTTAAAAGACCATTATTTCCAAAATAAAGAAAGGAGGTCATCTTGAACAGATGGAAAGTCGCAAGTGCAACATTAGCAATACAAAATGCTAGAAGCACGAGAATCGTTCCAGCATACGACCATTCATACGCATACAGTTTGATGTATGCGTATGAATGTAGTATATTGAAATTGCCGTTCTATTTGTGAGAAGTTGCTGTTTCATTTTCTTGGGAGAACTTGCTCTTTTGGAGCAGATTTTCCGATTCTCGACTGGCGTTAATTTCATTGACTTACTTTACCGAGGAGACCAAATTCGCGTTAATAGAATTAACTTTACAAAGACTTACATGGCAATCCGTGTTAATTAGACGGGAAGTTGATTTAATTCGCGATAATTAAGTACATTGTTAATTTCCTATAATAAGGTAAAACAGAAATAAAAACTAGGCGAGGTTTAAAGATGAATATTAAGGGCCAGCTCAAGATTCTAATATAAATAGCCATGACGGGATAAATCAAGACAAATAACAAAACATATTAGTTTACAAAAGCTTTACCGACGTTTCGTTGCTGACCAGCAAAATTTTCAAAGTGAATTACATGATGCATAGGTAAGGATACTAAAAAATTTATAAGGTGAGAAAACATAATTAGCCAATGAGGGAGAAGGAAAGGTGAGAGAACAGTAGAAGAAGGGCAGAAAGAGAGAAGACTAATTAAAATAAGGCAAGTGGAACAGATCTGATGTTTTCGTTAAAGACAGGCTTAAATTTACTGATGAGTAAACTCTCCCGAATGAGTAACTCTAAGGGCGAATTACAGGACGAGATAATAAAAAAGTCATCGGCGGAGATGGCGTGAGGAGAAGCTCTAGTGTGAAAGAGAATGCTAGATAGCAAGTGTAAGATCTTTTCTTCCTATTTAAAGGCAAGATTTCTCGGTGTGCCGAGGTGCGTGTGTGTAAAAGGTGTCGAGTTTGCCTTATATACGATGCTCCGCAGCATCGACACGAGTATTGATAGATAACATGCGATCTCATTAATTTAGGAACAGTATACTTGAAACGGAAGAAACTAGACAGACGTTTGCCAGACTTAAAAATAACCTCCAGCTCAACTTGAGGAAAACAGGAAGAGAGAAATTTTGTTAGTTGCGAACAGATTTGAAGGCAACGTTTCCCCGTAAATGGCATAGAAAAATAAATGACTCGCTTCGAAACATTGTAATTTATAGCGGAAATTGAAAAAACCTTATTAAAAAATTTACCAAGACAGTGGTCAAAGAAGGAAATCGGATACCCATTGTTAGAAGATTTTTGAGTTTGGCGACTTCCGAATGAAAGATACGGTAGGATGAGCATATCTTAAAGTATCTGTCGAGAAGGGTGTAAACAAGTCCACGTTTAAAACTAAGTGGCAGAAAGCTGTGAAAATTAGTGAAAAGTTCCGAAAAAGTAGGTTTACGATAAACCGAAGTGGAAAAACCGTTGTTACGTTCAATCAAAACGTGAAGAAATGGAAGAGTATTATTTACCCCATTCCCGCTTGAAAATTTAACGCTGCCGTGTTGCGAATTTAAATAATCTAAAAAGGTCAGGAGAGAATTGTGATCATGAAACTATCTCGCCTACTTCTAATGCTACCGAAGATTTCGTCAAAACCAAGCTAAAAGATATCGAAAAATGGAGGATTTGTTTGTCGGTTCAGTGTATTTAATAATTGTTTAAGAATAGAAAAAGAATAGAGGAATAGAAAAATATGAAATAACTATTAAAAGATATCGCTTTGTCGGGCTATAAAAATTTCCCTCCACCTAACTTTTTACTAACACGGGACGATTTTAAGACTTTGAAAGGGCTTAAAGATAAAAACATCGTCTTAATTAAAGCTGTTAAGGGAAACGGAGTTGTTATTCTTAGCTGTTCTAACTACACCAGCAAGATGGATGCAATCCTAAATGACGAAACAAAGTACAAATTGTTGACATCCGATCCGATCAAAGCCACTCTAAACCAAGAGAACAAACTTCGAAATTTCGTCAAAGAATTCAGGAGAGAATGCTATCACTGGTGAACTTTATGACAAGCTCTGTCCAACAGGCTCCAGACCTGGTGTATACAATTATAGGTACATAACGTTAATGTCCCTCTAAAACCTATTCTTTCTTCTTTGGGCACCCATTCTTATAATATTGTTAAATATCTTGTTTCTTACTGGAGGAAGATCTCTTTAGGTCAGTATACAATTACTGACACTTTTTCTTTTGTTGAAGAGCTCCGTAATCTTAATCTTGACACCAACAATATCTTTGTAGCATGTTTTGACATCTCACCCCTCTTCACCAATGTCCCAATTGAAGAAACTATTGATATTATAATTAATAGGCTCTTCCCTAATTCTGCATAATTTTCGGGTTTTTCGCACGTACAATTTCGGAAACTTCTTTACTTTGCAGTTAAAAATTGTCATTTTCTTTTTAATGGCCGTCTCTACGAACAAGTTGATGGAGTAGCTATGGGGTCCCCCTTAGGTCCTTCATTTGCCAACACATTCTTATGTTATCATGAAAAGGTCTGGTTGGATAACTGCCCTAGAGATTTTAAATCTTTCGTTTATCGTTGTTATGTTGATGATTGATTTGTAATATTTCGCTCACCTGACCATGATAAGCCCTTCTCAAAATATTTAAATTCACAACATAGTAGCATTAAATTTTTAAGCGAGAATGAGGTAAATAATACTCTTCCATTTCTTCACGTTTTGATTGAACGTAACAACGGTTTTTCCACTTCGGTTTATCGTAAACCTACTTTTTCGGAACTTTTCACTAATTTTCACAGCTTTCTGCCACTTAGTTTTAAACGTGGACTTGTTTACACCCTTCTCGACAGATACTTTAAGATATGCTCATCCTACCGTATCTTTCATTCGGAAGTCGCCAAACTCAAAAAT
Source organism: Heliopora coerulea (assembly GCA_030142905.1). Taxonomy (NCBI): domain Eukaryota; kingdom Metazoa; phylum Cnidaria; class Anthozoa; order Scleralcyonacea; family Helioporidae; genus Heliopora; species Heliopora coerulea. The sequence goes on along the minus strand of JASJOG010000070.1, from coordinate 839,044 downwards.
CTTCTAACAATGGGTATCCGATTTCCTTCTTTGACCACTGTCTTGGTAAATTTTTTAATAAGGTTTTTTCAATTTCCGCTATAAATTACAATGTTTCGAAGCGAGTCATTTATTTTTCTATGCCATTTACGGGGAAACGTTGCCTTCAAATCTGTTCGCAACTAACAAAATTTCTCTCTTCCTGTTTTCCTCAAGTTGAGCTGGAGGTTATTTTTAAGTCTGGCAAACGTCTGTCTAGTTTCTTCCGTTTCAAGTATACTGTTCCTAAATTAATGAGATCGCATGTTATCTATCAATACTCGTGTCGATGCTGCGGAGCATCGTATATAAGGCAAACTCGACACCTTTTACACACACGCACCTCGGCACACCGAGAAATCTTGCCTTTAAATAGGAAGAAAAGATCTTACACTTGCTATCTAGCATTCTCTTTCACACTAGAGCTTCTCCTCACGCCATCTCCGCCGATGACTTTTTTATTATCTCGTCCTGTAATTCGCCCTTAGAGTTACTCATTCGGGAGAGTTTACTCATCAGTAAATTTAAGCCTGTCTTTAACGAAAACATCAGATCTGTTCCACTTGCCTTATTTTAATTAGTCTTCTCTCTTTCTGCCCTTCTTCTACTGTTCTCTCACCTTTCCTTCTCCCTCATTGGCTAATTATGTTTTCTCACCTTATAAATTTTTTAGTATCCTTACCTATGCATCATGTAATTCACTTTGAAAATGTTGCTCGTCAGCAACGAAACGTCGGTAAAGCTTTTGTAAACTAATATGTTTTGTTATTTGTCTTGATTTATCCCGTCATGGCTATTTATATTAGAATCTTGAGCTGGCCCTTAATATTCATCTTAAGACTACGATTTCCGCCTGGTAAATCTCTGGTCAATACTTTAAGCGACGTTTTATGTAGTGTAGTCCTGTGACAAATAAATAGACAATCAACTGCGAATATCCATATCAAAATAATTAATGAGATGTACCTAGGGACAGTCATTTGCTATATTAATCATGGTCTATTTTAAGTAGTCATACACATATTTAATTGACATTTAGATCGGTTACCAATAACTGTGTTCTGGAAATGGAATTTTGTGGATTGCTTTCCAGGGAAAATCCAGAAATGGGTCTTAAAAATCACTAACTTGTACCGTAAAAATAAAACCTTTTTGTTTTTGATTATTATTAAGTACCGTACTTCGATGCGTTACAAAAAGAACAAAGAAATATAAACCAACTTTTAAAAGTTTAATATTGTCCAGGATAAAATTAAAAATTTTGGTTAAAATTAAATGACTGCAAATAAAACACACTATTGCAATGATTTTCTTGCGACACACACTTGAAATGGGATATAATGTTAATTCTTCGAATGTTTGCGTGGTGATGACAATACAGAATCGGTCTTAAGAAGCCCCTCATTACCTGAATCTAACAATGAAACAAGGTCTCCTAAATACCCGCTACCAATTTACTCTGCTTACGCGCCTGGTAAACGATATATGGTTCATACAGCAAAATATTATTTTAAATTCTGAGTCGCTTGAAAGGATTTCTGACTAAAATTCATTGACGAGAGTGTTACATTATTATTTTAGACAAAATTTGAGTATTAAGGCTGGTTCACACTTGAGCATACGCATAAGGACAAAACAAAAGGCAAAACAAAGGAATAAAGTCAAGCCTGCGACATAAGGATCGTCGTAAGCATCAGCATAAGATCACAGTCCAAGCATAAGCGAAGAGCTGAATGAAAGACAAAACAAAAAAAATAATAAATGTTGATTTGTCTTTGCAATTCCCAGAAAACTTTTTTCGTATTGAGCTTTGTCCTTATGTTTATGTTGCTAGTGTGGACTAGGCTTTAACCTTTATCTAGTTAAAAATTACATTGCTCTTTAGCAAGCTATACATTCGAAACAAGGCAAGACTACTTCATTTTATGACACAACAATAAACCTGCATGCATTACAAATCTTTTATAACAATAGTTACAACATAAAGATCCAAATATAATCTCGTGATTCGGGCTGTAGAATAAACAGTAGTTAATTAAAATAATATAAATAACTTATCGATAAATTTACAGCCCAGTTTAATTTGACCGCGCACTTTCTAAAATGGATTTGAAACGGGGTTGACCAGACGAACTTGTGATCAATTAGCGATCTGGTCTGGCTGCTGGCGTAAACACGGGATTTTTTTTAAGTCTTGAATCTCTCAAAAGCAAAACCATTACAGTAATACTTTATCTAAAATGTTCCCTTACCTGTAACAGGAAAACGACGGGTTCTCAGAACAGATTTACTGTATATCTTTTGCGGAAGTATGAAAGTTTCTTTGACGCTGTTCATTCTCACACAATTTAAATTCAAATGTTTTCAAGTGACTCAAACATTTTGACATGCGTTTCCGAAATACTTACATGCTTCAGAAGCTATTTTGTATGCCCCCATTTATTAAAACAGCTCCCGCTGTCAAAGAAAGTCAAAGAAGGGTGACGATGTCAAATAGAGTAGGCCGCAAAATGCGAGTGCTTTTTGGGCAATACAGTGGAACCCCGTTAATACGGTCACCAACGGGCCGTAAGTTTCTGGCCGTATTAACGGGATAGGATCAAATTTCATGGCTGGTCTCTTTCAAGTGACGTCATGACAGTCGTATCACAACTGCACCCATAAACAACTGTCCTTACGCATCTAGAATGCAGATATAATTTAATTGAAACGGAACAACACAGTAAGATAAACATAACTGAATTTTATAAACAGGAACAATCTGCTATACATATTGTCCTTTTCAAAACAAAGGCTCCAAACTCTCCAATTTTGCGTGTTATTTTCATTAATTAACTTTCAACGGGATTTTTAAAAAAAATGTGACTTTCAATTGACTTGCTCTGTGTGCAAAAACAATGACTTAATCGTCTTGCAATTTAAAGGATAATAGTGTTTGTCAAGTTTTATTTTCCTTTGTCGTTTAATGGGGGTCGTATTACATTCCTGACTTAGTAAAGAAAATGGCTGTTTTAGAAGTCAGCGATATGACACGTCACAGATATTTTCAAATAGAAAAGAAAATCGTGATTGTTTCTCGAGATTTATTTTCGTTTATCACTAATCGGTCCTTCGTAATGCACATTTGGTTTGAGTGGCCGTATTAACGAGGTGAATTTACAAAGAATATATACGTTGGGATTTCCCAATGTGGCCGTTGGCCGCATTAACGGGGCTTCCTTATAAGAAAATATATGGGCGTTTCACCCGGGACAAAATAAAGTGGCCGTAATAACGAGGTGGCCGTATGTCGGGATTTGACTGTACAAGCATCAATAGTTTCAGACTTCTGCAACGCGCGTGGTGCAATGTGGGGTAGGCTTAAAGGTCCAGTGAGCACCAATTCGATGAGCGCCACTGTTTGGAGCTTGAATATTCATTAGGAAGGTTAAGGTTTTCGCTTTGTATTCGACAAGATTTGTGAACTGCATCAAATTGACACAAGAAGTTTACAGGAGTCATCAGCGGAGTATTGAACGACAAGTAAACGTGCTATCCCGTTGTGTAATTTTATATTATGACGAACGTTTTAATGCCTATATACTTGCCTACTCTGCTTCGAGAGTTTCTGGATACAATGGTGTTAATAGGGAATTTTATTCAAATTGTAGGCTTTTTGAACATGAGTTCACTAATGAGCAGAATTTTGATCGACGAAGTTCAAACGTGGCATGTCGATGCTTTAAAGGGTTGATTCAGGAAACCTTAAAGTGAGTGGCAAGAAGGATGAACTAGCAGCCCGTGTGTTTGCTGCAGCTGAGTTGAGTATTTCGGTGTGCCTAACTACCGTACAAGTATGTGAAGGTGTGGTTAAATATGTTGGTGTTCGATCATTTAAGTGCTCCAATAACTTTAAAAACACGAAATGAAACTAACTCCCACTATGATCAACGAGAGTCAAACCTATACAATAATCTGTTCTATGAAACGTCTTTAGTGTTTTTCTGTCTACCATTGACTCGAAAGGGATCAGCAGGCGAAGCTACAGTAACATGGATGCATAACATCCAAGTGCACATACCCGTAACAATTTCATGACTAAATAAGAGAGATGACACGTCCGAACTCCAGACACGAGTTAAGTACATTAATCGCAAACTTGTGTCACTACACTTCTTAAGCAAATTGAAGACCTTGTACCGCTGTACGAATCTGGTGTGCGAGCAAGTCTGAACTAAGAGAAGTGACAAAGTCACCAGCACACGTATATTAATCCATCACACACCGCTAAAATAGTTTTGAAGTATAACGAGCGACTTGCAACGCCTGGAACAGAATGACATAAATTCATTAATTAAAAAATGAAATAAATTCATTCAGGATGACAAACTAACAAAGGGATGTCTAATGGTTTATCTAAGGGCGTAGTTAACCTATATTGATTGGGGAGGATGTCCAGCTTAATTTGCCCTAACACTGCAAACTTTCAAAAATTGCCCGAATTTAATTTGACGCGCATTCAGGCCATGTATGTAGTACCGTCGCTTCCTCAACCCCAATACGTAAATTAAATATAAACTAGTAGCCAAAAGGGATTTTGACCTACTTTACCCTACCAAATTTCGCTAGAATTTTCTACTTTTTTGCAAACTTTGGGGGGTGTGTCGCCCCCCTCGCAGAAACAAGACAAGATGCGGGAGAACCAAAACATGTCAGAGACCAACAAGGTGAAACGATAACTACACAGAAGGAAGTAAGGAATGGATGGTGACAGTATTTTACCACCCTGCTGAATGTCGAAAATGAAAGAGAGGAACTACAAATAGTTGAACCAACAGCGACCAGTTCAAAGGGTAAGTAAGAAGGAAATCAGGAAAACAGTTACAGGGATAAAGTCAGGAAAAGCTGCAGGTTACTCGGGAGTAGTTGTAGAATTAAAACTTTGGGCGAAACAGGTGTAGATATGGTCCTAAGTATCATCGAGAGTATTTGGGAAGAGAAAACTATGCCAGACGACTGGGAAAAAAGCATTATAGTACCAATATACCAACAGGAGGGAGATCCAATGGATTGCGGAAATCACAGAAGTATAAAATTACTGGAACATATAATGCGAGTATTGGAAAAGATTTTAGATAAAAGGCCAAGAGACATCATCCCGATAAATAATATGCAAATGAGTTTTATGCCAGGACGAGGAACAAAGGATGTAATATTTATAGTCAGACAACTGCAAGAAAATTTCTGGGAAGTAAAGAAAGATTTATTCTTCTGCTTTGTCGATCTGGAAAAAGCGTACAATCGAGTATCAGGACAGCTAGCATTCTGGTGCTTACGTAAAAAGAATGTGCCAGAAAATCTTGTGAGGCTTGTGCAGGCAACGTATAGAATTGCAAAAGCAGTGGTACGAACACCGTATGGGCAGACAGATGAATTCAATATTGACGTGGGACTTCATCAAGGATCAGCGTTAAGCCCATTCCTATTCGTAGTGGTACTGGAGGTGGTCACTGAGGTGTGTAGAAAGGGCACGGCATGGGAACTTCTGTTTGCAGATGACCTAGCTCTAATTGCAGAAAGTGAAAAAGAGTTACAGGAAAAATGGTAGAATTGGCAGGAAAGCAAGACGAAAAAGGGGCTGAAAGCTAATACCCAAAAAATAGAAATGTTAGTTAGCAGCAAAGAGAAGACTAGAGCCAACATTTTGAACAAGGAAAGTAAAGTAACACTGTCATGAGACAAGTGGGGCAGTTTAAGTATCTTGGGGATATGTTCAGCGAAGATGGAGGAACAGAAGTGGCTGTACGGGCAAGAGTTACAAAGGCGTGGATTAAATGGAGGGAGATATCAGGGGTAATCAATGACAAGCGGATGCCAAGAAAACTCAAAGTGAAAATGTATGAAACGGTAATAAGACCAGTGTTGTTATATGATTTGGTAATAAGGGCCTTGACTAGGAAGGAAGAAAAGAAATTGGAAACAACAGAAATGCGTATGCTTAGGCGGATTATGAGGGTAACGTGGAAGGAACTGAAAGTATGGGTCATCACAAAAAAGGGAATGCAGGTTAAGATGGTTTGGGCACCTGCTGAGAACGGAAGATGGAACGCCGGCAAAAGACATCATGTCGAGAGAGTGATATTCGGTAAACGAGGACGTGGAAGGCCAAGAACAAGATCGAAAGACAATATCAAGAAATACTTGCGGGAACGAAATTTAACAGAAAACGACGCAAGGGTTAGACAACTGTGGAGAAGCAAGATTCGGGCGACCGACCCTGGCTTGATGGGATTAGGTCTAAGGCAAAGAAGAAGGAGGCATTCGCAACAATTGTTGTAGCTTATTTCTAACCATAGTAAAGCTTTTTGCAAGAACAAATTAGCTAAAAATTGTTTAAAGTGCATAAAACCTCCAAAAGCATTCTTATTACATTCATCTTCAGCTCTATCCCGGCATGATTAGTCTTTCATCATTTTACTCTGGCTAACGCTAAAATATTTTACTCATAAAAGTGAGTCTTCGAAAATACCCTTCGATTCGACAATTTCCGCTTGCTTACTAAGACCAGTGGTTCCGGTAACTTATCAGAAAGCACAGAATTATAGAGATTCGGGTAAAATACTCACAAAAAGACTCGGCCCCAATAAAATGTACGAGAAGTCTAAAACCCCAGCAGAGTGGGAAATAATATGGAAAGTAAGGGCTTAGTGCAACTTATACTTGATTAAATCCGTTGTCTCTTGAGTATTGAAATCAAGTATGTCGTCATGAAAATTCCGTATGCAAGATTTCGTAAGTGAAATTGAAATATTTTCACGAGAAATTGAAATATCTTCACATGTGAAATTGAAATATATTTACATGCGAAAATGAAATATTCTTAATATTTTCACGTATGAACCCATGTGTGTGAACCTATTCTCTCTTTCCTTGAAGGTTAAACTATAAAGCCAGGAACCACTAATTCTAAAGCGGTCGGTTCAATGCGCAAAGCATAAAACCCTGTTGTCTGGTCGTTCCTTAAGTATACGACGGTAGGTTTCTAGAGACAGTAGTTAGGCGCCAGACCCTTGCAGAGACTCTTGGCTAATACAGAACCTCAAAATGATAATTCTGGCCCAAATTGCTGTCAAATGATATCTTCTCACTTTCCACGTCACCATAAGTAAACCAAAGCATAATTTCACTTGCGTTCACCGGAATTTCGAACACCGCTTTAACGTTTTCGTCTCTTTCTACTCTGCCCAGATCCTTCTCAGTGACCGCGCCACCGACCTCGAACATTGCATTCATTTTCAGCCACTTCGTGGACGCCACCTTTTTTGTCGGCGGTTCGTTGAAAATTCGGTTCGTTTCATACCACATGCAGACTTTCCCACCGGCAAAAAGAAAGCCTTTTATGATGGTTTCCATATCTTTGGTGAACAGTAGCTCTCCGTCGTATTGGAACGATTGCACGTAATTTCTCCCGCAGTTCGTGTCGTACGTATCCCCACTGAAATGACCCCAATGTTTGAACCAAATCGACACGAAGTCTGCGTCAGGTGGGATCTCGAAGTCGGTTATCATAATCGGGTCGACGTCGTCGTTTGTCGGCTCCATGACCTTGCGGATGTCGTGACCAAACTCCTTAAACCTCGCCGCAGCCTGGATGTCCCAACAAGGTTGTCCAAGGTAGAAATCCCTTGCTGGTAACCTTCGCGAGTCATAGCAAACCCTAAGGGTCCCACCTGGAGTAAGATATCCTCTCGTTTGTACGACATTGTCGATTCGAAATGCCATGATGGCGTTTCCTCGAACGGGGAACTTGTAGTTCATGCCAGACTTGCTGTCGTACTCGCACTCTCCGTTCTCCCTACAAACCTTAAACCACATTGTTATTTCCCGACAGTAAACAGGGACATCAACGGTTGTACTCAGCACGTTGGAATCGTCCTCAGGAGAAAGTAGTTTGGCAATAGGACGGCCTTTCCTTCGGAAAGTGAGCTCTACGTAGAAGTTCCCGAGGATGGCCGTCGATATGTCTTGAATCAGACGTTGGGCATGATACTTGAGCACGAGTGAGCAGCCCGGGTAAGGTTCTCCGTTGCAGACCACGGTCCAGTCTTCAGTGAAAGTGATTTCTATGTTTGATGGAAGAGTTTGCTCCGTGGACATGGCGATTCAACGTTCGAGTGCAATCTTCGGATGGTCTACAGGAAAAGATTGCGTTGGTAAGGTAAGTGAGGGCGTATAAACTTATATGGTTACTTCACTGGCAAGATATGTGGGAGTGCTGGTGGCACAGTGGTAGTGCACGTGTCTCTCACCACTGTGACTTGGGTTTGATTCCGGCGCCACACGGTTATCTGATTAAAGTTACTTTGGTCACATGTGAGAAGAGTGTTGTCCAGTTTGTCTCTACTAACGATCACCGGTTTTCTCTGGGTACTCCAGTTTCCCCCTGTAGTGACACTGGACCCATGAGGGGTGGCCCTTACTCAACTCTAGAGAGAACAGCTCAGTTAGCTGATAGGATTATCCAGTATAAATAAAGACACTTTACCTTTATAACAAACAACGTTCACATACTGACAGGAGTACTTTCCCATTAACAGATATGGGTGCTGGTTGGCTTAGCACAAACCTCTCTTCACTTAAAGAATCTTCTGAACTAACCCGAACTTTCAAAACTACATGTTTACTAATTTAAGGCCTACATAAAGGTACGAGGAGTTGATTGACCGAACCGTAAAATGTAACCATAACCCTCGACGCACATTAAACGTTGTATCTTGCTGAAATATTGGAAGATAGGACTTCGATATTATTAAATTTGGTCAAATAAAAAGCTCTCACCACGGTAATTCGCATTAACGTGTAAACATTCTTTAACTATTCCTGCACCTTATTCAGGTTTGCAGAACAAGGTGGTCAAATCTACAGCCGCCATCTTACTCGTTGTCGTCAATTGAAAAATATCCCTGTAGCGTTAATGCCTGGTTTTGCTATTTACTATTTTGAAGGTGTTTCTTTCTGAAGCCCTGGCCAAACGAATGCAACATCATTCAATATTATTGAATTCAACTTTGTGGGATGGTGTTAGACTACGTGGCCAAACGGATGCAACATGTTGTGCGGTTCAGATTCGAATTCCGGAGATTAGGGATCTGGGACGAATAAAGATCCCAAATTTTAGGCGAAACTACCCGTTGTCCTTGCTTGAGAGATGACTTACTATGCGAGCGCGATTGCAAAAATGTTGAAGTGCGCGGTCAAACTAGTGCAACTTTGGTCACACTTGAGAACAAAAAGTGTTGAACGAAGTTGCATCAAATGTGTGATAGAAATCAAACTTCGTTCAACATGATACAACATCATGCCACATGGCCAAACCAGTTCGACATGTTGCATTCAACAATGTTGAACGATGTTGAATCGTGAAGTTGCATTCGTTTGGCCAAGGCTTTAGTTGACAAAAATAGTGACATTCTTAATTTTACGAAGAACGCTGAAGCTTTAATGCCATTATCTAGCACAATGGGAAACGAGTATGTCTGCCGTAAGCGTTTGAATTCGTGATGTTAAGAGAAAGATTTTCAAGTTTCGTCCAATTCAATATTGCACTGGCCTGTCTCAGAGTTGGTATGTTGCACGTTTTTAGTACGTATGACGAATTTTGACGCTCTTCAATGACGAAAATTTAATTTTTTCTTTCTAATTTCCTAAAACGAAAAGTCCTGAATCGAAACCACCAGAATTAAGAAATAACAAATGGATTCCAGTGTCTGTCATCCAAACACGAGGAATATTGCAAGACTTGAGAAGAGCGTGAAAGAACACGAGCCGCCACGTGAGTGTTTTTAGCTTTTCGAAAGATGAAATGCAGTTAACTTAATAAACACAATGATGAAGTAAGCAATTCTCCCAAAAATCATCAGCTACCAATCAGAGCCAAGCTTTTGAAAATCGAATCCTTGGTCCGCAAAGTGAAGCAACTCCAACGTAGTGACATAGAGAAAAACCAAGCGTGTTTTTTAAATCTATTTGAATGTACAGTAACATGCCAAGTGTTTGAATCACAGTGTTCAAACACACAAAAGCCATTACGTGTTTCTTTCATAAAATAATAGACTAAATGTGCAGAAAAAATTACAGTACACTTTTGGCGGGAAATTTTCCGTGTTTGGATACCCTTATCCAAACACAGGTAATGCTATTAACCAATCAGAGCACGCGAACGAGTCACGTTATTTTATAAATTAGAAATTCCACTGCTATCAGACAAGGATTCAAACTACTCTGACTTGAAAAGTTTTGAACGTACATTGCAAAGCTAGCGTTCATGAACCAATGTTTCCCCATTCTGATCCAGTCATTCCAATGTCTCGGGCAATAGTTCTGATGATGAGGTTCCCATCTATCCTCAAAGTACCACTGATAACGGTATCTATCCTCGCAAAACAGCTAATGACGTTATCTAAGATTGTATCTATCAGTAGCTAACGTCATCATTGGTTCGGGAGGATAAATAGGGAACTCATCCTCAGAACGATTGCCCCTGCCTTAGCGAAGACACTAGATCGGAGTGTCGAAACATTGGATCATGAACGGTAAACCTAGAGTACGTTAGCTTCAAACTGTAACTTATTCTTCGCCTGGCTGCGTTGGAAACTTCTTCGTACCACTGTTACATTTTGACATCTCGTTACTATATTGACCTCGCTTGTTCGGTCTGTACTCGTGAAGTATCGGACCGATATTCTTAAGTACGGACCGGGACGAGCGCAGCGAGTTGAGGCCCGTGCAAAACCGGAGGTCCGATATTTCACCGGTACAGACCAAACAAACGAGGTCAATAAGTATTTTATGATATGACTTTACCAAAATGTAATAGAAAAGTGCAAAAGTACAGAACGTCAAATAAGAACTTGCAATTCTGTCATCATTTCATACAAAATATCTCCACCAACTTCTCTCTACATGGTTACTTTTCGTTTTCTGATTGCTCGTAATACATTTTCACTTCATATATTGTGAAAAATTTTATTTTTTTTTTCGTCGAAAAAACCAAGGCTTTTCTAAATCATCCCCCCATGAGCAGGCAATACGGGAAATATCCCACCGCTTATGAACCAATTAAATCAAGACTGCTCGCTGCTACAGCCATATAATAAAGACCTATATGAAATTGAAATGCTTCCCTACAAAACGTTTACACTTCAAACATTTCAGCCACGCCTGTATGCATGCGTTATGAGGTGTATGTAATACTTTCATAGTCGTTTATGCTATTTTGACGCACTATATATGATTAAGAATGGCATTAATTGAAGATAACGGACTATTTTGTAAGTTCACCAAGTTGGCAGAATTAAGGTGACTCGCTAAAGTCTCTACATTCACACCCTGAAATTCGTGTGCACTTCATTATTAGCCTATCAATGTTTGACATAATCATGAGATATCAATTGAGGAAGAGAGTAAAAGGCTTTACAAAGATAGGAATGGTCTCAGGAAGAATGAAGGACATTTAGGGAGGGAGGGATAAAGGAAAGGATTTAGGAAAGAAGGGATATAGCTAAGAAGGAAGTTAGGAAGGAAGGGACTTAGGAAGGAAAGCAAGATCTTTAGGAAGAAAATGATTTAGAAAGGGTTAAAGGATTTTTGGAGGAAGGATTTAGGAAGTTGTTTGACAAGGATAGGATTTACGAAGGAAAGGATATAGTAAGAATGACATTTAAGAAAGAGACAATTTAGGAAATTTAACAACGAACAGATTTAAGAAACAAGAAAGAAATTTACAAATCTGCCAAGCAATTTAAGAAAAATCTACGGAAAAAGCTGGACGGAGGACTTAGAAAATTTTAGAAGTTTGCCAACCCAAGTCGTTAAAGCTGGCTATCCCTCTGGTGTGGAGTATACCTAAATGTGAATATTAAGGACTGGAATAATGACAGACCCAAACAACTTTTTTCTGCCTATACTTTTATCTACCAGGTTGCTAATTTCAGACGACTTCAGTAAATCCTTGTTAGCCCTTTGGAAACACAGAAGTTTGAAATATGTGGCAGATTAATTTTTCCCTGAAATGTACCCTTGTTGCAGCTTCTTCATTTCCCATTTAGGCATGATAAACCGACCAGAAAGTATTGGCCAAAAACCTCTGTAGGCTAGTCTTACAAAAAATTTGAAAATTCCTTAAGGAAGCATATTCAAGAAGATTGCAACAGATAGATTAGCAAACTTTTTGCATCTTTTATTAAATTGCTTTGGATGCATCTTCTCCCAGTGGCACCAATGGAAGGATTCACATAAAGAAGTTTGGAGACTATAATTATAATCTGATGAATCATTCAGTATTTCTCAAAAAAGAAGTCAACATTTTACAGATTAGAATCATATGCTCTACTTTTGAATCTCCCATTTTCTGTCATGTTCTGTGACTCAGTGATGAAAGGGTATTTTCAATTCAAAGACAAAGTTCTGCTTTTGTAATTGTTTTCCACACAATTCAAAAATGCCATCTACCCTTGGTGAACAAAAATGTCAAGGTTCAAGTTAAGGGGACTTGGTCACAAACTTGCAAAGAATACTGAAAAGTATGAAAAGGTGCAAAATATGCCCTCAAAGAGTGTTGAACATATCATCCAATAATACTAGTGTCTAACTGGTCAAGTGAGTTTTGTTATCAATCAGAAGATTGATAAAGCAAATGCCAGAAAGTTACATGTTGTAACTAAGGAACTGGAAGCACTAAAGGTCCCAACCATGCATTGATTGTCAACCCAAACTGCAAATTATCAAGTAATGAATCATAACCATTTACTGAAACAGGCTTTGTGATGTATCCAGCTTGTTTTTGATATTAGTTTTTACAACCATGGAATTGTGCCAAGTAAAAAAAAACACATATTGATTGAGGTATGCAGAGTTTACTTCCACCCAGTGCTTTGTTGCACCCAAGTGCTGCACAACATCTTACACTGATCTTTCAATGGTTCTTCAGTCACAAATGACTAACATCAAGCCTTCTTGATGCATAAATTGGGTTCTTTGGCTGTTCAGGTCAGATGTTTGTGTCTGATGTCTTACTGAACATTCAGCAATAGTTTCAAGATTTCTGCTAAGATTTTCACCAAGCAACGTATGCCAGAAGTTTACCTTCATTAACTGGGGGAATAAATGTACAAATTCAAGCTTCCTCAGGGTCAGACATAACAAGCCACTTTTCAGAAGTTGCTCAGAGGAAACCTTATGCAAGTAGTTCTGAATGAATTTGTTAAATAGTAGCTCTTTAAAATTTATTATTTAACCCATTGAGAGGCAAGGGCATATTTTTGAATATATATTAGTGAACACCGGACAATTTTATTTAGCCAAGTGGAGCATATGCACTGTCAATATAACTTAACGTATTTTACCTTCCTTACTTACTTACCCATTATGGAGCAAGGGCATCCTTTCTCATGTCAGGTGATTTTACTCATCAAGGGGATGAGCCCTGCTCCTTAATGAGTTAACATCTATCTCCTTAACTTATCAAGGGTCAAGGGAACACTTTATAATTTAACTCAGGCTAATTCCAGATTATTTTATTCATCAAGGGGATAAGCCCTACCCCTTAATGAGTTAAACCTACTTATATAAGGTGGTCTTTGAGTCAGGGTTGCTGAGAGCCAAGATGGACCCAAGGGATGGTAGGATCATGGGTAGCCAAAACTTTTCTGATGTCAGAGGCAGTGGGGATTTGGGATGAATTGTTACATGCACTCATATTGGATAAGTAGTACATATTTATTGACTGTTCTAAATTATTTGTGTATTTCTAAAGTTAATTTATCCTGTATCATTAAACAAAATTAGCAGAATAGCATGGCAAGGCCAGCAGTGGTCCCCTTGTGTGGCACAGGCCTTGAGGCACTTGCCCTGCCTGCCCCCCTCTCAGCACTCCTGCTTTCAGTTGCCTGACTTTGATTCAGTTGCCTTATTACTGAGGTGTGTACAAGACAGAATTTTATTTTGGCTATTGCTAGATAATTTTATTCAGCATAGTTGGGCACATGCCCTTTAATAGGAAAAAAAAAATCACAGTTTGATGCAGCCCCAGTTTCCCCACTTCTGCAGTGTTTACTGCTCATGTACAGAGCAGAATCCTTTTCATAATGAGCAACAGCTTCAGGTTTTCCAAAAGATGGGCACATGCAACAAAGACAAGCAGGACTTTTGTCGTTTCCCTTGAATCCTGACAATAATAACAAAAATAACTTACCAGACTTTGCTAATTAATCCCTTATTGTTAAAATAAACTATGCCAACCACCAGAATCCAGTGAATTAATGACAAAAACATCATTTTGCCAAAATTTTATTATGATTGCAAATGCCCATGTTTCAAAACTAACCAAATGAACGTAAGAAAAATAATAATGAAACCCACTGTTCATTCCAAAGTCCAATCCATTCATTATTTCAATCAGTTGACTGTTTACAACAGTGGTTCCCAACCTTTTGCTTCCCAGGGACCCCTTCACTGATTTTAAAAATTTTAGTGGACCCCTTCCCAACTGAAACTCCAGCTTTGCCGGTTTCATTACTTAAAATCTCTCCTCAAAAGATGCATTCAGGTTTGCTTTGCTCAGTTCAGCATGGAATAAAACCAAATTTTAAGTACTAAACATTGTATCCTTGTAGTTTAATTTTCCCAATTGCAGATCATTTTGAACTCATGATTAATTTTATGGACAGATAAACGCTGGAGAACGTTTCCTGTATGAACAAAGCTCAGGGTGAACAGGCAAAGCATGGTTGCATGTAACATGAGATGGTGTGACCTGTTAAAACCTCAAAATTACGAGTTCTTATGTTACGCTTGCACCCTTCAGAATTTGCGATATTGACTGATAGTTTGCAATAAAATGTAGTTGAACCAATATTGCAGGTAGTCATTTGCCAAAAAAAATAGTTACCTTCTACAGACCCCGTCCCTTTTGCGCGAACCCCCGGCGGACCCCTTACTCTCGGCGGACCACCAAAAATTGTTTGCGGACCCCAGATTGGGAACCACAGGTTTACAACATGTAAGCACCACGTGACGAAAGACACGCTTTACATGACTCGAATTCATAAATATTTTAAAACTTCATCAATATCTATACAAAAAGTCTGTTTGGTTACATGAATAGCCAAATATGAAACCGAAATACCAACTGCGCGTACGTTCAACTGAAGTATTCGAATCGTTAACCCTTCGGTAGCAGCCATTGCTGTTTGTAGTTATCACCAGCATTCCACGAAGATTGCACCCTTGTCTCAGAACTTTGAGTATATTCAGTCAGTACTCCGTACCTCTGTAAAAACCCTACACTTCTTCTATAAAGGGGCTAAATTCGTTAACTTTTGTTTCCCCGTCTTCATTTACAAGCTTCAGTCGAAGATCACGTCCACCCAAGGTAAACAAAACGCAACACTTCGGTATTCTCATCACAAATAACCTCTTACCTTGAAATCTTGAGGTCTTCTCAAAACCGACGTTAGCTTTAAGCTGTTTCAACCGACAGCTGTGAGCCCCAATTCCAAAAAAATAAAAGTATCAGCAAAGATATTGAGCCAACAAAGGGAACACAAATTCTTTTGTCTCCAAGTCTACTTAGCTCTATCGTAGAACGAATACCCCTTGACACTCGTGCAAATAGCTCCAGGGGCGGTGCTTTAAGAAAATACGAGAAGCCTATCAGGTGATGAAAGTGACATGAAATGACAATACGTGCAGGACCACACGAGAGCGGAATGCACTGAGTTGAAGTAACTGTAAACCGCGTTAAAAGTTCCAGACTATTTAGACATTGTATTTTGCGTGTTAACTTCCCTCCCTCCCGGATACTGGGAACGTCAATAATTCCTGTTCCTGTCGTTAACTCCGCCCCCTCCTAAACTTTTCATACGAATTTAATTTACTGTAACTGCTCGCCTCAAAAAAGCACCCAAAAGTGCGCATGAAATTCGGGCTATCTTGCACGTTTCCTTATCCATTACTTTTAGGATTCCTTGACGAAGTGGGCCATACTTTAAGCCCTCTGACGCCCAGTGTCTGATTTGTTGGTCAGCTAGAAAAAAAGGAAAAATTGGAGTACAAAGCATAAACAAAGACAGAACAAAGAACAAAGAAAAAATTTTCAGGCAGTGGAAAGTTAAGACGAAATCTGACAACTTAATTCTTTTATGTTTCCTTTTGCCATTATTAAAAGAGTAGTTGAAAGACCATCGACAGTTCTCGGACATAATTGAGTAAAACTGTGATGTAACTAAGGTGGGAGGGACAGGGGGCACAGGCCCGCCATCCGACAGCTGGCCAACGATAACAAATTTTTAAGGGGTACTCCACTCAAAATACAAGTTGGGTTCATATGAAAGATCTTACCAACAGGCCATCGGCAAAATTTCTCTGGTTTATTTCATTTAGTTAAGGAGATATTGCACGCCGAAGTTCGAAATTTTGCTAAATTTGCGACGCCATTTTGTTTTTCCCAAGCAGACGCGGATTGTCAGCGGAGTACCAAATATGACGTCACTGAGTGCTTCTTGCTTGATTACCATTGTTGTTTTGAAGTAAATTACAAATAAACGTTGTCGGAGAGAGTTCTTCTGAGGAAGGTTGTTCAAGTTCAAGCCGTTCGAACTCCTCAAATCTGGATGAAGAAGATTTCCTGGAAGATAACCTTAACCTGCATGGTGTTCAAGGTTATTAATTTCAACCTAGACGAAATTAATACACTGGGGAATCGAGCGAATCTGATTACGGCGATGTGGATGAGTCGGTCAACATTGAACCAAGTTCTGTCGCTCGACTGGATAATTTGGACTGGTAAGTTTAAATTGAACTTCTCGTTACTTTTTTAAGTAATGGTATTGTATAAGGAAGACATGATTTCTATAAACTTTTCTTGCCGATATCACCAGAATATTTCGAACCAGTTTCACGGGGATTCGAAACATTCCCATGGCCACTCGAAGCAAAACGACAGCTCCCTTCATTTTCAGGTGTACGTGCAAAAACTGCCAAACGATGGACAGAGAAGAGGAATGCATTTGCTGTCAGGAAATTCAAGTGGTGCTAGATTAGAACGAACGAGGAGGTGTATGAAGTTGAGAGACCGCAAAAGCGCTACTGTTGCATAACAGATAATCCTGGTTTTCGTGCTGTTTTGCTGTTTGTTTAAATCGTTGGAGCTTGCAGGCTGCCTGGTTTCAGTATAAACAACAGTATGGGTCAAAGGCAGTTGAGGGACCAGAACATAAAATCCAAAGTCACGTGGCTTATAAACAGTTAGTTCGTTGGTGTTGGGGTGTTGTTGGGAAAGAGATACGAGTCATTCTGCCATTTGATGTTTGAGAAACGTGAGAGCTTGGATATATTGAGGTAGATGAACGATCTTCAAGCTCGATACTCAGAAAATGATTTCTGAGCCCCAGACGGGGATCGAACCCGCAACCTTCTGATGACCGCTTAGACGCTCTAACCATTGAGCTACCGAGACTCACATGGTGAGCTAAGGTGCAAATTCGATATATATGTGCGACCTAAGCGGTAGCCACTATATATTAATAATGATCGAAGCAGTTTGATGTTTGAGAAACGTGAGAGCTTGGATATATTGAGGTAGATGAATGATCTTCAAGCTCGATACTCAGAAAATGATTTCTGAGCCCCAGACGGGGATCGAACCCAAAACCTTCTAATGACTGGTTAGACGCTCCAACCATTGAGCTTCCGAG
Source organism: Heliopora coerulea (assembly GCA_030142905.1). Lineage (NCBI taxonomy): Eukaryota > Metazoa > Cnidaria > Anthozoa > Scleralcyonacea > Helioporidae > Heliopora > Heliopora coerulea. The sequence goes on along the minus strand of JASJOG010000070.1, from coordinate 821,294 downwards.
ACTCAGATGGTGAGCTAAGGTGTAAATTCGATACATTAGCTCACCATCTCAGTAGCTCAATTGTTAGAGCGTCTAACCGGTCATCAGAAGGTTGCGGGTTCGATCTCCGTCTGGGGCTCAGAAATCATTTTCTGAGTATCGAGCTTGAAGATCGTTCATCTACCTTATTCTGCCATCTTGCGCTGTCAGTTGCATACGATCCCATTTCCCTCCACCCGGTGAAGAAGACTTTGTATTCACTGGATTATTTTTTGCAGATGAATAATGAGAGAAATGTGATGTTATTACTGGAAAAGACAACTCTGTTCTTAAGTAATTAGTTTGTTTATTTATTTAATCATGATATGTAATGGTCAATGACAACTTGTTTGGGGGGCTTAGGGATTGGAGCAATGCATTTTTTTTGGCTTGCTTGGTGGTACTCAATCGTTCTCCCTTCTTGAATTTTGAGTACATTTTCTATCATAGCTTTAACATACTTATATGATATTTGCTCCTTGATAGGTTTTGCTACCCAATCCTTTCGTTGTTTAGGGTAAACAACATTATACCTCTTCTCTCCTTGATTTTCCCCGTTGATGAATAATAAATAAACAAACTAATTATTTAAGAACAGAGTTGTCTGTTCCAGTAATAACATCACATTTCTCTCATTATTCATCTGCAAAATGAAATCCAGTGAATACAAAGTCTTCTTCACCGGGTGGAGGGAAATGGGCTCGTATGCAACTGACAGCGCAAGATGGCAGAATGACTCGTATCTCTTTCCCAACAACACCCCAACACCAACGAACTAACTGTCTATAAGCCACGTGTCTTTGAATTTTATGTTCTGGTCCCTCAACTGCCTTTGACCCATACTGTCGTTTATACTGAAACCAGGCAGCCTGCAAACTCCAACGATTTAAACACAGAGCACGAAAACCAGGATTATCTGTCATGCAACAGTAGCGCTTTTGCGGTCTCTCAACTTCATACACCTCCTCGTTCGTTCTAATCTAGCACCACTTGAATTTCCTGACAGCAAATGCATTCCTTTTCTCTGTCCATTGTTTGGCAGTTTTTGCACGTACACCTGAAAATGAAGGGAGCTGTCGTTTTGCTTCGAGTGGCCATGGGAATGTTTCGAATCCCCGTGAAACTGGTTCGAAATATTCTGGTGATATCGGCAAGAAAAGTTTACAGAAATCATGTCTTCCTTATACAATACCATTACTTAAAAAAGTAACGAGAAGTTCAATTTAAACTTACCAGTCCAAATTATCCAGTCGAGCGACAGAACTTGGTTCAATGTTGACCGACTCATCCACATCGCCGTAATCAGATTCGCTCGATTCCCCAGTGTATTAATTTCGTCTAGGTTGAAATTAATAACCTTGAACACCATGCAGGTTAAGGTTATCTTCCAGGAAATCTTCTTCATCCAGATTTGAGGAGTTCGAACGGCTTGAACTTGAACAACCTTCCTCAGAAGAACTCTCTCCGACAACGTTCATTTGTAATTTACTTCAAAACAACAATGGTAATCAAGCAAGAAGCACTCAGTGACGTCATATTTGGTACTCCGCTGACAATCCGCGTCTGCTTGGGAAAAACAAAATGGCGTCGCAAATTTGGCGAAATTTCGAACTTCGGCGTGCAATATCTCCTTAACTAAATGAAATAAACCAGAGAAATTTTGCCGATGGCCTAATGTTGGTAAGATCTTTCATATGAACCTAACTTGTATTTTGAGTGGAGTACCCCCTTAAATTAGAAAAGAAATTACCGAGTAATACGACATACTGAACCCTAAGGCTAATAAATGGTTAATACAATGGTGTCGGCAGGATTTTCTTAAAGGGCGAGAGGACTTACAGATTGTCTCGAAGACCGACCTCACGACAAGCCAAACGGTCGGTAAGATAGTTGCGAAGCGTTTGAAACAAGACGATATTGCAGGGACGGCGGAGCGGAATTACGAGTGGGGGTGCTTGAAATAAAAATACAGCATTTTTTTATGCTTCTCTTGGAAATTTCACAACAAGTGTTTTAAAGCGTAGTTGTTTCAACATTACATTTGGAAAAAAGTGGGGGAAGCTACAGCCCCCGCAGCCCCCCCGGCTCCGCCGTCCCTGTATTGTAGTTCTGCGGCACGTTTATTTTTAATAAAATAAATTGCTAAGTGTATGGAAGCCGCTCTTTTCTATGTAATCAGGAAACGACTAAGAACAACGATATTGAGTGTAATCAGTTTACGATCAACGTATGGTAACGACTATAAAATCCACATCGGGCGTAAATCCAAGGAAAGGCAAATGCCCCCCTAGCCCCACCCGTACATAAATAATAATAATGATAATCTTTATTTGAGAAGGGTAAATTTATACACCAATTACTTTGTAGCATTCTTCCTAGTGGCAAATACAAGTTCACAAGCAAACTCTGCCGAATAGAAAATACCTTGAGACTGTGTTGTCATAAACGTGAATTACATCATTTCAACCGGAAAAATCCCTGGTGAAAATACGAGGCGTAGCCGTAAAACTCATTAACAATTCATGAGGAAATTCGAGTATTAAGGAAAATCATTACCGAGTCGTGTCTTTATGTCTGATTAAGACTTGCTTACTTTTCTCCAAATTGTTTCGGCTTAGAAAACATAAATTTCCAAACTTTCTTCGTGAATCAGCGTATTAAGAGGTTCGTTTTATAAGACACATATCGCAGCACGTGCCATATAAGGTTTGAAATATTACATTAAAAAATTCGACAACTTTCAACCTTTCTCTTTTTTTCGATCATACTCTTTAAAACGAAACCCACGTAACGTTTCGAGAGAAAACCCTTCGTCAATTAATTTTACTCAGATTAACGGCTTTCGCTCGAAACGTCACGTCCTCGTTCACTAGTCGTTTTTGATTGAATAAAATGAATGTATTTTTGCGGTAACGAGTTTTAGGTCGGCGTTAATGATAGTATATTTGCTGGTAACGAACAGCAAAAGGTGTAGTGACATAAGCACAAGCATAACGACATACGCAAACGCAGTGAGCACTTCATGGTCAATTGAGCTCTTTGTGCTTCACCAATACAAAAAGGATTAACCAACCATAAAGTATCTACTGCGCTTGCGTAAGTCGTTATGCTTATGCTTATGTCGCTAGCGAGAACTGGGCTTTAAAAATCTCGGTTATCACCTCATTTTTCAACAAACTTCTTGGTGTTATGTTGCACGAAGGATATCCGCTTGGAAACCACAGCACTCAAATCACCGAATTTCACGCAGATGTTATAAAATACATTACATATTTTGCTTCTCAATGCTTTTTACAACAGTTTAACTAATAAAATTACAGCAAGAATATCTTGTTGAGCACGAGGATTTCGAACGCCTCGATATGATACAATATTCCAAGTGAGTTCTTTGGCATGTTCTTAAGTAGGATGAAGGTATACAAATGTGAGAAGTAGCAAGACTTGAGAGAAACTGCACAGATGAACTCCTCTTAGCAAATGACCCGCGTCTGACTTTATCTCAAAGTAGCCTGCCACGACATTCACTCGACCCACATAAACAATGAAGGACTTTGTCACGGACGCTGCCAACCTCGTACATGTAGTCCCAGCTGAGCTCAGCACCCGCTTTGATGTTACTATAGCAACAAAACAAAGAAAACAATCGCACCGTATTTAGGAAATAGAAAACATTGTTCGAATTTCCATCTGGTTACGTAAAGGGAAATTCTGGAAAAATGGAAAATGGCAAAAGGAACACAAGTCAGAATGGCGGGCAGGGTTTTATCCAGAGCGGTTTTGAGGCTGAAGACCATAGATATCATATAAAACTAGAAAAGGCACGGAAGGAGGGGGGGGGGGGGGGGGGGCAAAACTTGGAGTCAAATTATACGCCGCCATATTGAGCAAATTGAGAGGCAAATTGTTTTTCTTCACGCTCTTTCCCATCTTTTTGAGAACTTCGAGATCAAACAACTGAAGTTTAGGGAATTGTTTCGTATTTGCTTCTGTAATTTTGGCTGTTATTCTTATTATTGCCATAATTGTATGTACATTCTTTAAAAATAAAAAAAAATGATCAAAGGGAAGTGATCTTTGATCATGACCTTAAACTTTTTATCTGGGCATGTTTGTTTTGGTCCCAGTTTATGCAATATGCCGGTCTTCAATTTGTCGCCTGCAATTGAGTGACATACAGCTACAATACCCCTCTAGTTAAATATATGATCTCTATGCTGAAGACACCAGGTAACCCCCTCATAAAAAAGCTTGTGAATTCAATGTGACGTTTACAGTGTTTTTAAATAAGTGTATCACTACGTTTGATTCAGTTAGTTTGTACGAGGCCAGTCTCATGACTATATATGCCATATGGAAATATCTGGTAAAATATATCTGCATTTGTCTCATGTTGACTGCATGTGATCATTATGGTCAATGTTGTCTCTCAACATGCTCTAGGTTACATTGCAGAGTATGTCTATGGTAAAACTCTTTCTTTGTAGAGGGACTACACAGAACTCTTTTACAACGAATCGAGTCAGACAGGCTAAGCTATGATAATTACTGACCCGCATCAAAACCTGTTGTTTCCACTCGGCATCATACCAGCGAATGCAGAAAGTAAAATTATGCAAGTGGAGTTTGCAAAACTTTGCTGGATGCATTCGCTGATATAATGCAGACAAAACATAATGGGTTTCGATGAAGGTCAGTAACCATTATTGGATAAAATAGTGGCAGCTTCAGCCTGTGGCCTCAGCTGCCTGAGTTATATCCAGTAATGCTGCGCGCCTCAGTAATTATCTATTAAACTAGAAATACGTGCACGCAACAACACCTCGCCCACCCTTCCAATATATCTCTCGAGAATCCAAGTAACATTGATAATTTTTCAAAATTGTCAAAAAGACAACTCCTCCTAACTACAACTGGAAGAGGGTATGCAATATCAGAAAAACACAACATTTGGATACGAATATTAACAACCCAAACTGGAAATTGTTGTACAGTCGCCGCCGCTTATAAGCAAGTCGCTTATATGCAAAAGCCGTTTATATGCAAAGATTTTGGAAATCCAAAACCAAACCTTAAGAAAATTCCTTTTTTTAATCCGCTTATATGCAAAAGTCGGTTATATGCAAAAGAAAAATTGAAAATTTCGCGCTAAAATCGCTTATATGCAAAGAAAAATTTTCAATGCATTGCTGCAAATCCTCCTTTCCTTTCGAAAGTATTTCAACGTTTCAATGATTGGAAACAGTAGAAAACCAAGATGATTCCGCGGTTGCAAAATTTTACCGTGTACGAAGATGCGAGCGAATTTTCCAAGACGTTCGATTTGCTGGATGCTATGAATACGATTGTCGCCTGCTGGTCTGAGATAACCACAAAAACAATCGCAAACTGTTTCCGCCATGCAGATTTTGTGTCCAAATATGATAGCGATGAAGATTCGTGGGCAGAAGATGATGATATTCCGTTGGCTCAACTGTTGGCGGCTCCACGTGGTATGGATCAGCAAACTTTCGATGAAATTATATCTGCACACAACTTTCTCGAAACAGCGCCACCAATTGATGAGAACTCAATAATCAACAAGTTACAAAGCATCCAGGAGAGTGACGACGAGTCTGAACCAAAGCCCGTAATAACTCATGCTCAATTTATTTCTAATTTAGCCGACATGAAGGACTATCTTTGTTTGCACGGCTTCAAAGACTGGAAATCATTCAACTCTCTTTCAAATATTTCCACCGATGTGTGTTCAAATGTTGCAAAAAAGAAAACATTAATTGTTATTTCCAAACCTAAGAACAAATAAATACAATTTTTTCTGGTTTTGGTATTTAATCTTTGGTCATTTTTCTATTATGCTAATGATTTTGCTGGATGCGCGTCCTGGGAACGAATCCGTTTATATGCAAAATCCGCTTATATGCAAAAATTGAGTTGGCAAAAAGGATTTGCATATAAGCGGCGGCGACTGTATATTTAAACTGCTTGTCGTCATATTTACGTTTGAAATTTCGACTCTGTTTTATTAAAACAAAACATTTGGTGAGAATAACCTATAACGGTTTCACAAATGGTGAGATCCATTTTGACAATTCTACTGCTAAACAATGGATGTTCGTATCGAGACCCTGTATTAGTTGCGATCTTGAGGTATTTCGTGTCGTTTTCGGATCAAACTTATTACCTTTTTTTAACTTTGAAGAAAGACACTTTCCGTTTTAAAAGCGGAGCATTCTCATAGGTTACCGGTCGGATACCAGCATTACGGATATCTTGACTGAAAAAATTTTTGATAATTTTTGTATTAAAAAGCTGATAAATCCTACAATATCTCAAAGTCAATTACAAACTCGTAGTAGAAGTGTTATGATGAAGATTTATGCTAAGTATTCATCCGAAGGTACAATATACTTTGGTGACGAAGATGAAACGAATTACGAAACCGAGGAAATAAACAAAGAAAACATGAAAGAGTTCTGCATCTTTATTGCTGACCAAAAATCGGAAAATACGAAACATAAAACAAAATACGACAAGCAAACCTTCTGCAAGTTTCGTCGAAAGAAGAAAGAGTAGAGGAAAGTAAAGGACGTACTTTTTCCCACTGTAATACTTTGGTAAAAGAGAAAAATGGCATAGCGTACAAACCTTCAACTCTCACGTATTTTGAACAAAGCGTTCAGTGGCACCTCAACACAAAGGTTTCAACGGTGAATTTATTGAAATAAGTCGGTTTTAAACTTTCCTGAGAGGTGTTAAAATCCTGATGAAAATACTACTGATCGAACATGGCGAAGGTAATCATCCACAAACCACCCGAGAAGTGAGAAAGACTGAAGCGGACAACATTTTCGCCGAAGGATAGTATGATCTACAACGATAAGTAGCTTTTCATCGTGTTCATGCTGACTGTTTGCCTTTCATTCTTGTTTACAAGCCATAAATAGATTCCAATGACTTCAGTGGAGCAACATTTCACCAGGAAAACGATCCTGAAGAACGCAATAAAATCCTGGTGTGGAAAGCGGTGAGAGGATCCGAAGACTGTCAGCTCAGATCAAGTCTTCGGGACGTGGAGTGTTTTATCCCACTTCTTGAACAATTGACCAAGAACGCAGTCCGGATAAGTATCACAAAATATTCGAAAGCCATGATCCAAATGAACCAGAATCTACATTTTACTGTGCCATTAAACACCAGCAAAATCCAGCCGATAATAATTGAACCAAGAAGTCTCCCTTAGGGAAGAATGAAGTCGGGAAGCCACTATTGAAAGCTGTTCAAAACTATTCCGTTCGCAAAACTTGCATTTTGAAGCTACTCGATTCAGACGTACCTGTGACTGTCTAGATCAGCTAAGTGAGTACTAGAACGTGAAAAGTCTCGATTTATACAAATCAGCATCGTTTCAACTTCGGCGAAGAATGTCGTTTACACTCAGTCCTTTGCAAATGTCCTGGCAACAAGCGAGTTCCTGTAACGTTTTTCATTCATATTGATGGGAAAGAGCCAAGTCAAATCGTTGCTACAGAATGTGAATAGTTGGCCAATGCATATTCCAAAGAGCTGAGTTTTAGAACTGTCCTTTCAAGTAATAAATTGTCCAGTAACTAAGATGTCTTGCAAAAGTGAAACCAGTCGCAAGCACCAAGAAAGCCATTTCCTTTGCCGGTCTTAAATCATTTACTGGCTTCAGTGTTCAAATGATGTAAACAACTTGCTAGAAATCCACACAAGGGAAAAAAAAACGAGACCAAATCGATTTGCTTCAATACGGATCTAAGTAACCTAAGTAAGGTTTGGTCAACAACATACCAGTCCCCAAGATTGCACACGGCGTACTTGAGTGACCGGAATCCTTGAATATATACCTATTTATCCCCTCGCCCACCGCGCGAAGCGCGGTGCGAGGGTTCTAATCTCGACGTGCGTGGAGTCCCTTTACAGGAAGAAAAATTTTCGCTTTGTGTATGTATCTTTATATATATATATATATATATATATATATATATATATATATATATATATATATCCATAGGTTCCGGTCACTCAAAAATGCCGTGTGCAAGGTCGGGGACTGGTATGTTGTTGATGAAACCGTACTTAGGTACCGTATTGAAGCAAATCGATTTGGTCTCGTTATTTTTTCCCTTGTATGGATCTCTCACAAGTTGTTTACATTATTTGAACACTGAAGCCAGTAAATGATTTAAGACCGGCAAAGGAAATGGCTTTCTCGGTGCCTGCGGCTGCTTTCACCACCTCAGCAACTCGACAATTTATGACTTGACAGAGCAGTTCTCAAAGTTAGTTCCTTGGAATATGCATTTGCCAACTGTTCACTTTTTGCAGCAACGCTTTGTCTTGGTTCTTTCTGATTTATATGAACAAAAGACGTAAGGGAACTCGCTTGCTGTCAGGACATTTGCTAAGCGACTAACTGTATTAAAATGACATTCTTCGCTGAAGTTGAATAGATGTCGATTAGTACAAACCTTGGGACTTTTCACGTTCTGGTAACCACTTACCTGAGCTGCACAATCAGAAGTACGTCTGAATCGAGTAGCTTCGAGTACAAGTTCTGCGAACGGAATTGTTTGAGCAGCTTTCAAAAGCAACTTCCTGATTTCATTCTTCCCTAAGGGAGACTTCTTGTACGAAATATTACCGCCTGAATTTTGCTGGTGTTTATTGGTAAAGTAGAATGAAGATTCTGTTTCATTCATCTCTGTAGGACGATTACTTTTGAACATTTTGCAGTATTTAACCGGACAGCGTTCATGGTCAATTGTTTGAGAAGTGGGATAGAACACTCGTCATCCAGAAGGGTTGTCCAGGCCATGACAGTCTTTGGATGCTTTCTCCGCTTTCCACAAAAAGATTTCATTGCCTCAATCAGGATGTTTTTCGCTATGAAATGTCACCCCATTGAAGACGTTAGGATGTATTTTTGGCTCGAAACAAACATGCAAGGTAAACAGCCACCAGGTAACTCGCTGCAAAGCTACTTGTTTTTGGTCACCAAATTATCCTTCGGCAAAACAGTTGTCCGCTTTAGTCTTTCGCACTTCAAGAGTAATTTGTGCATGATGACCTTTACCGTATTCGATCGGTAATGCTTTCATCAGGATTTTAAAACCTCTCAAGAAAGTTTAAAGTCGTCTATGTGTAAATTTACCGTTGAACCCTTTGTGTTGAGGTGCCACTGAATGCTTAGTTGAAAATACGCAAGAGTTGCAGGTTTATACGCCATTTTTCTTTTTAATTGATGTTTTGCCTTGGAAAAAGTACGTCTTTTACTTCCCTCTTCTCGTTCTTCTTTCGACAAAACTTGTACAAGGTTTGCTTGTCGTATTTTGTTTTATGTTTTGTATTTTCCGAATTTTGGTCAGCGATAGAACTCCAGAATTCTTTCATGTTTTCTTTGTTTACTTCGTCGATTTCGTAATTCGTTTCATCTTCGTCACCAAAGTCTTGTACTTCCGGACGAATACTTAGCATAAACCCTTATCATAGCAGATCTTAAAGACATTTGTAACCAACTTTGAGGTAACGTATAATTTATCAATTTTTTAAGTCAAAAACATGTCAGAAAAATATTCAATCATGAACTGTCCGTAATGCCGGTATCCGTTTGATAACCTATGAGAATGCTCCACTTTTAAGACGGAAAGTCTGTTTGGATTGTTGTTTATTTGCGGCCAAATTCCGTGTGGATTTTTTTTATTGCATGTCCTCTTCTAGTTATAGTCAGGAGGATTTGTCTTTTTGAGAATTTTGAAAACTTATCATTGTTACTTGGATTCTCGAGAAATATATTGGAAGGGTGGGCGAGAGGTTGTTGCGTGCACGTATTTCTAGTATATCGACATAAATTATTCAAAAACTGCGAAAATTTTTCTCCCTAGTCACCGCGCGTGTAAAAGGACTCCACGCACGTCGAGATTAGTACCCTCGCACCGCGCTTCGCGCGGTGGGCGAGGGGATAATATCGTACCTAAACCAAACCCTAGACGACAATACATATTGCTCAAAACGGCCATGTCAGACTGTAGCAGTCAATTGTCAGTCTGCCGATGCTGCATCTGTTCGATATGACAGAATCAGACATGTATGTTCTCCCAAAGAACCATATCAGATCCAACGAAGCAACACTGACTGAAATCAGATATATCAACGCCGTTAAATTCTGACGTCATCACGCCGCCATCATGGATCGCGACATTGTTCTAAGAAATCCTTACATCGGGCATCTGAGACAGAGCGCGCGTTTTTACGCTTGGACTTCATAGCATCATCAGAAAGCCACGTTTAATAAAGTTGCAATTTATGAAATCAAGTGTCACATGACGTGGTCTATTGGTCGAATATGTTAACTCGCAATTAAAAGATCCCAACTTTATCCTTTACTGGACGGATTTTCAGGAGGTCTTCCCTCCACGAGTTAGATATAATCATCTGGCGTTAGCCAGAGCAAAATTAATGAGTTACCAAATGGCAACAGCAAGCGTTAAAAGGTTTAGTAAACTTTGTTCTAGGTCAAAAACTGGTTTCTGGTTTCCTGGACAACAGATGAAAAGGTGGTTACTTTCAAAGGGAATGTTGTTTTCGAGATTCTTAAGAGCATTGAAATCGTCCATACTTACTGCTGGGCAAAGAAGGCTACCCAAGGAAACCGTAGATCATGGGTATCGACGAACACATTTTGTACGAACAAATTAGGTGAACATGAATGCTAAGAGAAAAAGAAAAAGCGACATATCAGATGCATGAACAAACACAGCTTAAAGGTCGAAGTGGAAGTCTCATTTGGTGGGAAATTCGTCTGGGTTTAGCCAAAGTAAAACAACAGAAGACTTATGAAATCAGAAAGGCGTTGGTACAAATGAGCTTGGATGCAACCTTTTCGTACACCTTTTGCTGCTCATTACCAGAAAATATACTATCATTAACGCCAACTTCGAAGTCATTAAAGCAAAAATACATTCATTTTATTTAATCGACATTCGTTAGCGTAGATACTCAACCAATTGCATCAAAGGGCATCCCATAGCGCCAACAGACGACCATTAACACCATTCTACTATACATTAGGGTTAATAAAATTTCAATTAGACAGATTATGACCTACGTGATACGTCGCTTAAACTTTCTTTACCAAAACCGCGTACAAACAGCATGAAAAAAAGCTTTTTGTTTGACGGAGCTAAACTATGGAATAGTTTACCTGAGCAAATAAGAAGGTGCACTTCTTTCACGAGGTTTGAAACTAAAATCGCTGCTCACAGTATCGCCTACAGCACTTAACATTTAATTCTGTAAATATACTTTTAATTCTGAATCTATCTTTTCATTACCAAGTCCTAGCTTCCATTGTAAATACCTTAGCTATTAGCGTAAACCTTAACTAACGAATCTCTTGTAATTTGTACACATTTTTTTTTTTTTTTTAAATTTTCTCACGCCCTTCGTGGAAACCAGCTTATGTTGTCGAGGCTAGCGTGAATAAATAAAGTTATCATCATCATCATTATCATCATATTTCTTCTGCGTAATTGAAATTTTATCATCCCTAATGTACAGTAGAATGGTGTTAATGTTCGTCTGTTGGCGCTATAGAATGCCTTTTGATGCAAATGGTTGCGTATCTACGCTAATGAATTTCGATTGAATAAAATGAATGTATTTTTGTGTTAATGAGTTTGAGGTTGGTGTTAATGATAGTATATTTTCTAGTAATGAACAGCAAAAGGTGTAATTTGCGCCAGACCCTGTTGCAATAGTCGAAGTATAGTGGGATAAACGTTCCCTTGCGATCAAGTTCAGTATATCTTTCAGTTAATTTTCCCAATGCAAGGACAACATAAAAATTCTCTCAATGTTGTTGACCGGGTATTATTTCATGCAAAGGGTACTTTAATCTGCTGAAATGTTTGGCAGCAATCAATTTCGTTGGATGAATACCACTGACTAATGTAAGCCCACGCTTTCTTTGAATCGCAACAATATAGGGCGTATGCACTTTACATCATAACTGCCATGTTGTTCCCTAACAAAACTATTTTGATCATCCTCTTTAGCTAGGTAGAACAGCATGGCCGCCATGCCATTTGTTGTTCGAGTCACTGGGAACTGAGTGAACTCCCTCGATATCATGAAAGTGATGAATAGTAGCTTTTGAAATTATCAAGAAACCATGAACCTGACGGGGTTTGGACATAATTAAACACAGTCACAAAATTGCAACTATGCACCGTTGTACTCACGTTGAGAAATCTTCCACAATTTCCGAATGTCTTTGCATCAATGACGTAGCAATGTTCTTCGCCAAAAAATGAACGAGTCTTGACATGTTTTATATGCAGACTACTGTCAAGCTCCGATTTGCCATCTACAAGACAAAAACACATTGCGTTACAGGACTTTGCTTATCAGTTCGAAATATTAGCAAAGTGGGTTGCTTTGCGCAACTACGAATCGAGGGAAATGTATGTAAAATCGGCTTCTCTTTTGACAGTAGGAATGAACTGAATAGTAATTTAATAGAATTCCCTGCCAACTATTTTTTTCAGTATAAACAACTTAAATGTAATTCCAAGAATACTATGCGTAATCAAAGTTAGATTAATTAAACAATTTTAATCGTCAATTTTCAAATACAACTAAGTCATGTTCAGACTAACAGTATTTTGACCCATTTTTAGTCTGAGGATGACTTAAAGGTGAAAATTTTTCATTCCTCAGGATCTGTGTCGAGTCGCATGTATCAAATGTGTATCTTAAGTTGTTACCTTCTTGGGAATCCTTCTCATCGGCCTGTACTTTCCCGGAATTTTTTGTCAATCGATTACTCTCATCTACTGCAGGAGAATTACTCCGACTCGATATCGACTGAGAAATTGAACTAGAATAATATCGAGATAACATACTGGACTCCGACTGCTCGGAGCGTTCATCGTCATCAGCAGCATCCTGTTCTTTTTCATCTGCAAAAACAGATTCCTCAGAAACGTCAGTAAAACCATGAATCAACCCGTTATTTCCCGCACTCTCTTTCGAACAAGCAGCCAACTCAGACAAGTTGTTGATTTGATGTCCCTTAACTATACTTCCTTCATGTAGCTCGTTCAAACTCTCCTCAGTTCTGGTATTCTCGGAAACGTCACATCTTGGAAAATTTGGGTCCGAGGTCACAACTCGTTTTTTCAGTTTTTCAATTGTTTCGTCCAACACAGTTCGCCGATTTTCGCCCACTTTTAACAATACTGGAGGCTCCACGCTCTTGGGCTGATTAGCCGCCAAACGTTTCAGATCATCAGCCGACAACAGTTCAGGGACATCTTCCTTCCCAACTCCCATATCTTCCTCCGCCGCTATAACATCGTTCGTGGACGACTTTGCATCGTTATTTTGGAGTATTTTCATTAACGTTCTCCTTGCTCGTTCGTTTTCATCGGCTGATAGTCGTTTATTGTGTTCCTCGGCGTCCTCTCCTTCCTCTTCGACGCGTAATCGTTCGCCGTTGGCCGGATTCGGTCGATCTCTGTTCCCATGAATGGCGGCTAGTGCATCATCACTCAACTCGTCAAGGTCAAAATCAGAACTCGGGATGATTCCACGCCCCTCTTTGTCGGTGTCTAGTGTCGAAAAAGATATTTGTTCAGTATCCTTTTTTAAACACCCTATGCGTTTGATACTTGCAAAGAAAATCGATATGAATCCCCAATATAACTGGTTCTGGATTAACTCTTCGGTCCGAATCTGATTATTTTAGTCTGGCTAATACCGGACTATTTTACTCGTCAAGGAGAGAGGTTTAGGGACAGAAAAAAGTTAATTTAGAAAATATATATTGGAGGTTTTCTCACAATTTACCCCTAAAAGGTCTATCTGCCAGAAAAAAAGCAAAATTTCAAGTTCATTTTGAACAAATATCACCTATAACCTTCAAACTCACTCTCACTCTCTCCCTCCCTCTCTTGCTCTCTCCCCCTCCCTCCCCCCTCCCTTTCCCCTCCCTCTCCCCTCCCCTCTCTGTCGGTCTGTCTCTCTTAGGAATATGTCAGAATATATTCGGTATATTGCCACTTTCTTTTTCTAGCCTCCTCCCTGTTTGGCAACTTTTGAAAAGTAGGATTGTTCCCTACAGACACAACAAACTAAACTAATCCCATCTGTCCGTCTGTTTAAACTTACCAGTAACGTCGGTCGCACGCTGGGTCGACACTCCGTCGACGGGTGCGTCTTTTTTCTCATGAACGTCCATTGATTCCATATCCACATTGTTACCACATTCCTCAATTTTCTGTAGAAATCGCGCGCTCTTTCCCAAGTCATTACCATTTCTTTTTAGCGCATGAACACACCTTTTAAACAAGACAAAAAAAGGTATTTCAAAGCCTCCCGTAACCTTGGCTAATGAGATGACGACCAGATTTTCAGTAAAGAACGCTAATGATCATTCACCACCACAGCCTACACCTTATCACGATTCGCGACAACGCAGAGCAATGGTTTGCAATAATGTACACCAGATGTTACTTTTTGATCTACCGTATGGAATTCAATCCAAAAACGACTTCCTTCGGATGCTTTGCAAGTTTCACGCATTACAGCTTTTACACTGTCTTGCGCAAGCAATCAGTCGCTACCAAAGTTCTAATACTTACATCAGTGGGTCTGCAAAACGTGATAAAACGTGTGCTTTGGATTCTCTTTCGACGACCAGCGATTCTTCTGAGATGGTTCCTCTGTAAGGACAATCAGAGTTTAGTTACAGAAATAGGGATAAAAGGAGAGGGGGAATTAAGGTAAAAATACAAGTTCAGCTAATCGAAAGAGAGTCGAGTGAAAGTATTCTCAAACCTTTTCTTCTTCTGCTGGCTTTTGAAGAGTTTCTGGATTAGTTCAAAGACGAAAAGGAAAGAAACAACAACACAAGGTTAGAAAAGTAATTGGTGTTTGGAAAAACATCTAGCGGGAACGAAAAAACTAAGGCCCCGAACTAAAGCCCAAAGTATTCACAAAATAGGCGACTGACTACGTCACCTTACCGGACCATCATCCCGATTATTTACCCCCAGTATGAATCAACCAACTGTAAACAGTCTTAAAAACTGAACAATCGACCGACTAGCGACCAAACCAATCAATCAAACCAACTCAACGACCATCCAAACTAACGGAAAGAACGAGTAACCGATTAAACAACCCAAATCAACAAACGTAACAGCCAACCAACCTACCAGCAGCCTACCACTCAGTCAAAAAAACCCACGAAAACAACCAACATGCACATCAAACCAACAAAATCAATCAACCAACTTACCAAGCAATCAACTAATCCGCCAACTTACTTATACTTACCACGAGATGGAACGGCTAGAGTGCAGTTTAGCGGACGCACCTGGATGCTGACCAGTATATTGCTGGCCCAATAGTCAAGTAAAGTGAGATTTGGCGGAAAAATTTCAAGAGACACAACCCAAGGAAAAATGGCTTTATTAAAAATATTATATTGACGTGTATTTAGTTAGGGTTATGGTTAGGGTTAGTACTGGTTGTAGAATAGTACTACAAAGTTTCTTTATTTTTTGTGCATTGAGTGATATCTTTGTTGTCTAAGGCCGATTCACGTACGAATGTGGTCACGCCTGTATTTTAATTTCCCGCGGAAAGTTCATATTTGTTATTGAGTCGACTAAAAAGGTCAGCGGCCAGGTGCGTTCACTAAACTGCACTTGACCCCCATGTAACTAATTAGCTCATCAATCAAACAAAACCACACAGTCCACTAAAAACCAACTAATCCGTCCAGGGGCTAACCGAACAAATAATCAACCAACCAACCCACCACATCAACGAACTAATCCAATCAACAAATCCAAAAACCAACCTACCCAAACAAAGAGATTGGGTGAATAAACCAAACAATCAATTAATCAACCAATCAACCAACCAACTTAACCAGAGAACTAGCATTAGGAATTTCTTCTCATTAGTTCATTTTTTTCCTCAAGTGAACTCACCAGCTTCTGAACAGTCCCAGATTCACGAGTGCAAACTGAAATTGGGACAGTCTATTTTCACACTGGTGAGGAAGGTAAATGTGAAAGCTTCAGCAGCTCGAGTAAGAGTTCAAAGACAATTACAAGTTATGGAAGGCGCCACAATAAGACAGCAAAACGAAGCTGCAAATACTTTTGATCCCTTTAAGTTCCGCAGTTTTCCCCCCCTTGACTCCTAGAGCCTGGAGGACACCTCGAAGGATAGATATTCAGCCATACCCCAAGAAGTTGGTCAAAGCTCTCCAGTAAATACCAACTTGCTGGGGTTGCGGTTAAGTTATGCAGTTTCGACATACGTGCTGCCCAATGCGGTAATGACGACATCATCATGTCTTGGCTTAAGCAGCACAACTCGTCCAGAATTCACATAAGACGGATTTACGGGGATATATTTCGACGAGAAAACCTCTTCGAAGGCCTGAAGTGTGACGAAAATTAAAAATTAACCTTCGAACCTTTGGTTTAAAATATCTTTCACTTCTTCCAGGTATTTCTACGATTGTAAAACCAAGGTAAACCTTTCTCAACTGACGAGGACAGCATTCCACTATTTTACTCCGGCTAACGCCAGACGACTTTACATGCAAAGGGAGGCCTCTAGTCTCGAAAGTGTTAAAATGTTAACTCTTTCCAGGAGGAAGCTCCCCCTGTGATTAGTAAAATCATCTGGCGCTAGCCGGAGTAAAATCATTATAAGTTTTATCCCACCGCGGAAAAGTCACGCCGCACTTTCTCCCATTTCGAAAATCTTGAAAGCTTAAAAACAAGATGTTATTTCCATAAAGAACTAAGGAGTATCTGATGCTCGTTCGTCAATACATGTGTAGCTCGTAAATGGCTTTACAGTATCCTTTCGTGATAGGTTGGTTCCAACCAACGGATGAACGACGAGTGTTCTTTTTAACTAGTCTGCACCAACAATTTCGAAACTGAGGTATTTAGAGCCAAACTCGCAGCCATTTCTCGCATGAGACACGTAAGCCTGCACCCTCGTAATGAACAATAATCAAAAGTGGATGTGGTGAGAACCTTGGAACAGCTGACAAATTTTGAAGGTTAAGAATCCTATGAAGAGCGAGTAGGTTCGAACCTCCTTCCCACTCCAACTTTAATTAGAAATGTGGAAGGCGCGATGAATTATGGGAACAAAAACATGGCTTGAAATATCTCATGAACTAATGTTCACTTGTGCTGCCCAAGCACTTGTACGACTCAAATTCACATGAAGATGAAAAAACTGACGGATGACACATCTGAACCAGGGGTGCAACTAAAGTGGGGGAGGTCTAGGGATGTCTCGACCCCTTCCCCTTTTTGTGAGAAATCTCGCGTGTGCCTTACAAGTGACAGCTTTTTACCCTTATTTCCCCAAGCCATGTAGATCTACAGCACTTAAAATGATCGAAGTCACCCCCAACAGTCCCTTGATATTACCATTCGACCCCCGCCTTTCGAAATTGCTGGTTGCATCCGTCCCTAATTTGAGAACGGCTGACAACAGAGAATTAAGTAAATTTGGTCACTTCAATCTTCGCACAATTACCTTCCGTTTGCTAGATCTGAGTGTTTTACGTCTCTCTCGAAAGACGTTTTCGTCACCGCTGCTCAAGTCACAATTATCATCGGAAGTGCTCGCTGCGTCCCCTTCATTTTCTTCCTCCTCCTCCTCTTCTTCTTCCTCCTCCTCCTCCTCTTCATCTTCATCTTCATCATCATCACCATCGTCTTCATCATCCTCCAAATCATTATCTCGATCAGAGGAATGACCTCCCGACCAGACGCTACGAAATAAAAAGGTACGAAATAAAAGCATGTATCAATGTAGCTCCACATACCATAGAATCTGGAAAATAACGGTCCCCCGAAAGTAACGGCAAATTTAAGACGTCTGAAACTTTTCGAAAGTAGCGGTTCTTTGGAAAATGGTGATGACGATGATGATAATAGTGATGGTGATGATGATGACGATGATGATGGTGATGATGATGATGATGATGATGATGACGATAGTGATGATGATGGTGGTGATGATGATGGTGGTGATGATGGTGGTGATGATGATGGTGGTGATGATGATGGTGGTGATGATGATGGTGGTGATGATGATGGTGGTGATGATGATGGTGGTGATGATGATGGTGGTGATGATGGTGGTGGTGGTGATGATGATGGTGGTGGTGATGATGGTGGTGGTGATGATGATGGTGGTGGTGGTGATGATGACGATGATGATGATGATGACGATGATGATGACGATGATGATGACGATAATGATGATGATGGTGATGATGATAGCTTAAATGGCTTAAAAGAAGGATAACACCCCCTCCAAAAAAATAAAGAATTGATCTTTTTGCTTCCCTCTTTACTCAACACTTGCCAGTGTTGTTTCAATCATCGCTTGAGTAACTAAAGTATTAAGTTTCAAATCTCGATCCGCCAAAAATAAAAACTTTGCCAATTTGCAAAGAAGAAAAAGAAGGCAAATGTGGTAAATATAAAGCCATTAAAGAAGGTTAAGTAAAGGTTATATACTGTAACCGAGGTGTTTAAGCGATATATAGGGCGAAGCCCGAAAGGTTATACATCGCTTGAACACCGAAGCCAAAGGTATATAATCGCTTTATATCACCATTGGTGAGGTTTTCTAAAACTAATTTAGCAAAGTTTAGCTAATCTTACAAGACTTTCGTTCCAGATATTTCCATTTCCTTGAATATAAGACCACTAAATGTTAGGATATCGTGGTAGAGAATATTGAAAGTTTCCAAAAGAAATATTGATGGCGATAGTGGTTACTAGTGGCGTAAATGTTGCCGGTTCATATGTTTTTACGTTTTAAGTCGTTTTTAACAGTTGCAACGAAGTGCCGGGTTGAGCGATCTATACGATTTGCAGGCTCATAACGACATATGAACCTCACGAAAAATTTTATGAGGTTGATAAGTCGATATGAACCTCATAAAGACGTTTATGAGGTTGATACGTTATTTATCAACTTCCGGAGAACAAAAGACACCGAGCCAATGGTGATATAACACACTTTACCACCCAAAAATAACGGCCCCTCGAAGGTAGCGCCCTCCTGACAGTAGCGACCCCAACGGCAGATAAACTTGAAAGTAACAGGGGCCGCTACTTTTGAGATTCTACGGTACTCAAAATCGCAAAATAAGAAAACATAGTCATGGTGATGAAAATATTTGCCCAGCAAATAATTCTTAAGAAGGCCATATTGAACACGAAGACATCAAGAAAGTAGAGATAAACTCTTTAATAAAAAACAGTCGTTTCGTCACCTCACGAGTAACATCATCAGAGTGACAAAGATTTACATATAATTAATTCTCGGCTTAATCGAAAACTACGGTACCTGTTTTCACTACCGGACAAGTTCTCATCAAATTGCAGCATCTCGTTAATCACGTTGTCGTCCTCTTCAAGGTCAGAGACACCGGACTCGTACCCCTCTTTTGCTTTCTCAGCGACCTCTGCGAAATAATAGGATGGTATCATAGGTCAAGCGTTTGGGGAACACTGCGCAAAATTTGTCCTTTACGTCTGGCTTTAGCCGGAGTATAATTGTCTGGTTATAGCCGGGGTAAAATCGTCTGGCTATAGTTGGAGTAAAATCGTCTGGCTACAGTTGGAGTAAAATCGTCTGACTATAGCTGGAGTAAAATCGTCTGGCTACAGTTGGAGTAAAATCGTCTGGTTATAGTTGGAGTAAAATTGTTTGACTATAGCTGGAGTAAAATTGTCTGGCTATAGTTGGAGTAAAATCGTCTGGCTATAGCCGGAGTAAAATTGTCTGGCTACAGTAAGGATAAAATCGTCTGGTTTTAGGAATGAATGAATTGCAGAGCCAAGACACTTACCTATATAATCTAACTCGGCCATATATTCGTCACCATAATCTCTACCTTTCTATGGAAAGGAGTTAAAAAACGATCATTTACAAGAAGCACTAGTTGTTTATAACTGATTGTCGTCTACGATTTTCTAGTCGTTCCATGTTGAAAATAGGTCACTGGCTAGAAAAACTTTCTGACTGTCATATCTTAAAAGATATCATATCATATCATATCATATCATATCATATCATATCATATATAAAGATGTGATATCTTTCTGACTTTTCTGACTGTGATAACACTAAAGTGCATTTCTCTTAGCCATACAAAATTTATAATTTTTTTTCATGTATTTTATCAACTAAACTATACCATGGACTCCTTCATCAAAAGAAAACTATCTTCATTTACTGAGGGTAGTTCTAATGGGGTTTTTTTTGTTTGTTTGTTTTTTTTTTTTTTATTTTTTTCTAAAATGTTTTCCCTTGAGCTACACTAACTTCATGTTGCAGGTTTACAGAAGAAAAAAACATGATGCCAATACTGTTCCCCACAAACACTTACTCTTTGCGCTGGCAGGGAAACAGAGAGCATAAAATATCTGATGCAGCCACTCCTTTACAACAGAAAAAGATAGGTGTACTACATTCAACCCGTGAAGCGCACGTTGAAGGAGCGTTTGGTTTCTTATGATCCAAAGAATTGATCTTTAATCTTCAAGGGCTTTTTGCCAGTGGCTTTAAGTGAGCGAAGAGAAGAGCCTCCAGGAATCAGCCGAGTGTACAGTATGCGAAACGCTTGTAAAACATATTTTCTTTTTGATAGGTAAAAACATTCCTGGAGTGATAAAAGACACTTCACCTCGACATACAAAACAGGGTTAACACCTAAAGTCGCTTTACTAACCCGTGTGGATGGTTAGGTGCAGAAACGGATATTGCCGAGTTTTCGGCAACTGTATGGTTACTTGGATTCAGGTCTAAGACGATGCAATGATTCTCAGCCTTGACCTGTCCGCCACCGTCTGCTCCCTCTCACATCGAGTATTCCGGTAGAATATTATTTATCGCCGTTGTAGATCGATGAGAGGGAGTGGAGGGGCAAAATTTCCTCTACTGCAACTTATTTGCTGCTCAGATAAGCTACTCTACTTTCCAGCCGTCCCAGGACATAATGGAAACCGCGCTGCGACTCTGTCACTTTATACTCGCCCTCTCGAATCCATGCCCTGCGTGCTCCCTTTTTACCTGATTTGCTAATTCTTCGTTCAGTATGTATCCGGCGTAGGTGCATATGAATGTCCCTGCAGGAATGTCATCGACGGCTCTTAATCCCCAACCTCTGAAAAAACACAACACTGACAGTCAACTCCGAAGTATTTTGTAACGCGAGGTTTTGGTTCCTAAACGCAGACATGTCTACCATGTCTTCAGGCGCATCTACATTGGACAATATATATAATTTCACACAATCAGTTTACTCATCGATTCACTCACTACTAACACACTAGTTCATTGTGCCAATACACTAATTGATCCTGAGAAGTCGTTCAAAGGCCTCCAATTCGGACTAGGCCGGGTTTTCAAGTACTCGGAATTCGTTCCAATCCTCAGCTTCGCCTCAGACTAGAATGAATTCCTCGTACTTGAAAACCCCGGTCTAGACCTTATTGTCGACCTTCAAATATTACTTCAAAAACTCATTAAAAAATCAAGAAGAAAACACAAAGAAAAATCAAAACTGTATCGTGTCTTTAAATGTCATCAAAACACGCTTACTTTTCTCTCCAAACTTTTGCGGCTTAGAAAAAACTACTTTTCAAACTTTCTTTGCAAATTAGCGCATTAAGGGCTTCGTTTTCGAAGAATTTTAAAAAGCTCGCAGTACGTACTTTATTGGATCCAAAACACTCGGCTACCGCCTCATGTTTTAAATCCGATAAAGAACTCCCATTTGGTTTTATAAACGCTGTAATAAATAATCAAGAAAGTTAGATACAGGATTAATTCCTTTTATATGTCAAGAATTTTTATAATGCGTTGCATAATAGGGAATTATCAAGCAGTTCAATAGGGAGTTTAAGCAAGCTAGTACGGGGACGGCATTTCACAAAGTAGTTTCACTAAACACAATTGAACAGACTAACATTCTAGTGACGTTGTAGTGAATTATGAATGTTGTTTATGTCTCTGAAAGTCTTCTCAGCAGCTTGGGTCAGTTGGTTAACGTTTAACTCTTTAAGGGTCAGGATCCTGTATACAGGACATCAAGAACAAAAGAAGAAGTGAAAGAACAAAGCATAAACTATCACAGACCAATGAACAAAAGAAAACAATTTTTTTTAAGGGTTAAAGGATCCGAAACGTCTTAGGTATTGTGACTAACGTAGCCGTGAAGCCGTGGAAATGTCTTCGACGACGTACTGTGTGGAAGTAGGATGGTGTTGAAAGTACTCTTAGGACTTCAAATTATTCATTCCTTTTGTTTTGAATGAAAATTTCTATTACAAGAACACGATGCTGTAGACGTTGCCGTAGTGTTTGCTTAAACTTCCCATTGAGCGGCACGGCATGGTTTAACATGGTAGGGTAGAGCACAGTACGTTACAACATGGCATAGTGAACTTTACGGTTCATCACGGTATGGAGTGAGGTCCAAGATGGTAGGGATGTTGAGAGGACAGTATTGTACTACATGGCACCACGTTATTTTCCTTACCTGTTCTCAGTTTTAAAGACTTCCATCCGCATCTGGATTCCATTTTGCACAACTCTGTTTAGACAGCTTTTGGCACAAGAACATTGGGAATTACATTCGTAAATACTAGAACAACAGAAACACTAATTTAAATTTCGATAACCGCGGGGTATTTGAACTAAACACAAAACAAAGGTGACTCAGGGGCTGTTTATATGGTTTTGGCATACCGGGACATCTCGGTCAGTTGGTGATCCTCTTTTGCGGTTTTCAATGTTTTGATTTTGCACGTGAGTTTGACAGATCAATCTTGCCGGCCGTTGTGCTTATAGTTTACTCGGGAATGGATGTTTCAGAATGCAATCTTTGCATCAAGATAACTGATAAACCTTACGAAAGATTCCTTATGGAAGGCAAAGGGTAATTCAACGTTTTATTAGAAATACACACCCTGCCGTTTGGTGAACCGAGAAACAGTGAATTTATTTGCGTAAGGCAATCAGAATCTATTGGATAAAATCATGCAACCTTGCAAGGCCCAGAACACGGATTTGTTCGTTATTATGCACTTTCTTTGACGTGAAAGTCGGGCTGCGACGCAGGCTATATTGATTATTACATCATTAAAGTGCTGTTAAAAGGTGTTTAGCTTCCGCGAAACGGCAACGCAAAGCCATTGCGAAACAAGTTTCACTAACTCTTCTCCGCGTAACTGATTTCGTCGTGCAGTTTCACAAAAATTCGAGCAGCTCTATACACTCCGACTGAAAATCATCTTCAAAATTTAACAAAAATATGGTTCTGAGATGTCTTCAGTTACTGAAATTATCAATGAGACAAGGCCATCATCGAGTAAGATCACCTTGAAACTTGTTTTGCCATGGCGTTGCAGAGCAGTTTCAAATAAACATTGCTGCGTCTAAGACAACCTTCAGTTATGGTTTACTGCCGGCCCCATTAACTCAACGTCCAATCACAGAGAACTAGCACATGAAGAACTTTAAAAAATTATTGGATGAGGCTGAGCATGATATCAAGGATTATCCAGACCGAAGTCAATGTTATCTGCCGGATAACATTAACCGAGGTCTAGATAATTCTTGATATTATGCGTAAGCCGAATCCAATAATTGTTTTATTATACATTCAAAGCAGCGATAGATGCAAAAAAGATTTTCAATAAAAAGACTCGTAAGATTAACAAACTGCTGCAGGTCATTTTTGCTGTTTTGTAATTTTCGCGGCCTTGAGGTGGTTAAGTCTTCAGCATCCAATAATTTTTTTTTCTTTTTCGGACAGCTCCGTCGAATAATGCACGATATTCGGCGGAAATGATATCACGGTTTCCGGACATTGAGAATTAACTGGTGAATGTCGACCAATAAGAAGCAAGAACGAAGTCTGATAGTAAAATAAACTCTATTATTCCTCATTTCCTCTCCGACAACATATACCGTAAGGACAAGACACACGACTACTATCCTTACGACATTTCATACAATTAACATAAGTTGTTTACCCAGTCTGTATGCAGTCTTTCAGTCGTTTGTACTGGTAAGTCGACTTTTCATTCTCCTTTCCCGTCGTTGCTTTACTAGCTTGGATCGTCAGTTGAATACACGCACACTTGGCAGGGTCCTAGAAAAAAAAAGTACTAACCATAAAACTACTGCTCAAGAGTTTGGCGTAACTGAACATCATAACACAACACATCACAGGGGGCTCTGGGAAATAAGTCTCAGCATGCAAACGGAACTTAAATTTTATCCGTCGAGCAGCTCTTTAAGGGCTTGTTTACTCTTCGACTTTTTACCTGGTAGTAGTCATCTTGGTGTATGTGTTGAAACTCACAAGAGCGACGAGAATGAACGCGAACAAATCATGAGCAGAAACCTTGCTGAATAGACTGCAGGGGCGAATCTAGGATCTTCTGTGCGGGGAATCCGGAACAAAATTGGGTATTAGATTCACGAATATCAAAGGACATTGATCATGCCGAGAAATTACTATGATCAGATTTACACTGAAACATTTAAAAATATTTAATTATACATAGGCCCCCAATAGTTAAATATTTGAAGAAGGACAAGATTGAATAGGCTAAATCAACTCTCATTCCAGCAAAGGCTTTCCTTTGATCTCAATGACGACTGAATGTCGCACTTTGTTTTTCCTCGCGGAGTCGACGGATTCAAGGAGGCATACTCACAACAGCATATAAAAGCAAAATGGCGGCCGCGTGAGATCTCGTGGGCCCTAGATCACCATGCAAGTTCTTGCAACTCTTGCCTGGAGCGGATGGTCAAAATTATGACAGAGGCCCTACCCCTCACCCAAAATTTTGCGGAAAAAAAGTCATTCCTTTTGCAAATTTTCTGGTAAGAATATTATTACATTTTGTGGACGTAAAAAAAGTATTCGCGTTGACGTGAGGGGGTCGAACTACCATCGACCCCCCTCTGGATCTACCACTGGGCTGTCACGGGAAGATTGCATACACCAGGATGACAATCACAAGGGACTTCGTAGGTACAAAGGCGCCTTTAGGCGGATAACAGATTAGGATTCGGGGAATAAAATTTGAATTGGGTTCCCCAAAACATGGACAGCGCTGTTCACTCGCTAAAAAAATCAGCAGTATGATCTATCCGGGCTTCGTACCAACGGTCCAACACGTATACGGACTGGAATCCATACAGCAATTACTTACGGAACAATTTCCTTCGCAGTCGCAACGGACCATAAAACCTGGGTCTTTGCACAGCTCCACCTCGGGCGCCATTTGTCTTTGGCTGATGTACTTCACATTAGGAAGGCGGCAATTATCCACGTCATTGACAGCCTAAATCGTAAAAAAACGATAAAATTGCATCCAGTTTCCTGATGGTAAGACATTCTAAAGTAAATGGTCAGAACCTGGGATTGACAGTAAGTGAATCGATTGCAAATGTATTAAATTAGATATTTTCATCGTAAATAGATCAACTAGTAGTAGAGTAGGGTTTTACTCGTAGTACACGGCCCTTTGAAAATCAGATCGCTGGAAGGCAACTGTGCTTAAATGTTTAAATAAGATTAAATATGTAAATAAATGAATGAAAATTAAATAAATGAATAAATAAAAAAATGAATATATAAAAAGTAAATAAATCGACAAATAAATAAATAAGTTAGTAAGTACGTGACTGACCGACTGACTAACTAAACAAACTAACTAACCAAACAAAGTGACTAAACATACTAACTAAACAAACTATATAAACGGCCTCAGCGGCGGCTCATCTTCAAAGTCGAAAGAGGAACAAGCTTCACCTCACTGTTCCAGACTGTTGTACTTACATTACTGTCCCTCTTCTTTCCACTCCGAAGATGACCGCCAATGAGGCCGTCGAAATGTCAGTCACTAACAGTACTTCTCAAGACTACACTAATCTCGACGATCTAGCTTAACCAACAGGTAATAAGACGTCTTATTGATTGTCTACTAGCAATTGAACTTTAGAACTTTGCCCCAAATGCCATTCAAAAAATCAAGAACGAGGCTGTAAAGTTGACACAACTTTTGCTTTATCATGTGTGTCTGACTACTGTGTTGAAGAAATATGAATGAGGTCCGGTATGATTGTGCAAGTTAAATGAATTAGCAAAATTGCTGTTCGTCCTGAGGATTCATGATAGTGTACCATTAATCTTCCTCTAGGTTATCTTTAATCGAACGAAGGATGTTTAAGGGTTAGCATGGGCGCCTAGAGCCGTTACAGTCTAAAACATCTGGATTGACGTCGACAAAAACATGGTTCAAACAGGCCAGCAGAAATTCTTCAAGTATTCTTCAAGGATTTTTCAAGTTCAGCTGACACGTGAGATTTTTTCTTTGCTCTGGCAATGAAAGTTTTAGAAAACCTGTCGCATCTCCAAAGCAAGACGAAAATCGTTCATGGTGCCGCTGTTTTACTGAAGCGACGGCTCAAAATTAGACCGCAGTCACTTCTGTAGTCACCCTGAGACACTTCTTTGGTACAGGCGATACTACTTCACTTTTTAACCAATGAGATGCGTGTGATTAAGAGTGGTTTTGACCTGCTGACCTTACAAAGTCTTCCGAATATGGCACGGCTGATTGAGCAACAATTTCTCGCCAAAATTTATTGCATAGTGGAACTACCCAACATAGTGGAACTACAACATATTTTCAAAATTTGGCATTGTCTGTGCCTGTGTGAGCAAAAAGTCGCACGTGGAACTGCTTTTTCATAGGACAACTATGTGTTGCATGTTCCGGAACAGCAAATGATGCGTCAATTATGGAGAACATCGCCATGGTTGGTCCCTCCAATCTTTCTCACAACAAACGACTTACTGGTAATGGTCGATTCTCCTGTCCATTCGAAATATCATCTACGATAGGAGACTAAAATGATAAATATAGAAATTTAGCTAACTTGGTCAATATATTCCTAGTAAACTTGGTTCGAATAAAATTGCTAAACATGCTAAATTAATACAAACTCATATGTCAACTTTCTCTTGATACACTGCGAAGCACCAGGACTTGTGAATGGATGGATGGATGGATGGATGAATGAACGAATGAATAAAGACAGAGGTTCTCCGGATCTCGGTCATTCTTTCTCTTGAGCTTTCAACTCGATTCTTCGAGTCTTCGCCAAAAGTGAGGGTGAGATGGAGTGTTGGATGTTTTATCGTGGTCGGTCACGTGTCTCTGATTGTAGTCTCTGTGATCGTCCGATTGGTTGATTGTTTGCGGTGATGTGATTGGCTGTTGGATCCGGTGGGTGGATTTGGTTCGTCGTCATCTCGGGGCAAACCCCAATGGTGGGATTTTCTTTCTCCGTAGAACGTTCGGTGTTTGCGGGTTGGGTTGCCCCACGATGATGACGAATCAAATTTATCCCCCTGATCCAACAGCCAATCACATCACCGCAAACAATCAATATAAATATATATATTTATATTATTATAAGTTCAACTTTGAAAGTTACTACGTAGAGTTTCACGCTCTTTCACGATCTTCAGGTAACTATGTAAAACTTGTTTATTTTGTTGGTATAATTTATAAAATAAACACGTAATTAGATGAATAAACGAACAAACCAACCAACTAACAAAAATCAATCAATTAATCATTCAATCAATCAATCTAGAATAAGAGTAATTAAGAAGGACCTAGCTGTCACACTAAACGTTTATTCTTTATTAAACTACTATAATTCGGTCGGAGCTGCCACGGGAAAGTTTTCTCGTTATTTAAGTAGATTGTCCAGGAGCAGTAACTTACCGCAAGTGTCATGTCTTTGGTGCGCACCCTCCAGTCAAAAGTGAACTGATCTATCGATAACCTCGTTTCTTGTGTCAAGCTCAGATAATGCAGTACCTCCGCCATAGTCCTGAGCCGCCTGTTACACGGTGTGCGGTAATACACGTCGCGTTTGTTTGTCTTTCCCCGCCGCTTTACAATTTCGCGTTTCCAGTCCATAAGAATGGGCATGGCGAGAGGATTATGCCGAAGATCGTCGATGGAAACATCTCGGGTGCGTTGGCCACAGGCCGAGCTGCAACTATGAGGGCCTGGAATACATAAAAAGTACAATACAGTCACATAAAAAATTGAGTGCTGAGCATGTACTTCTGAAGGAAGAAGAAAATGTTTGAAAATAGTACTCCAACAATAATGATTACTTATTAACTGAGTGCGAGGTCTGTACGGGAGAGTACTTGCCTGAGGTTTTCGTACGAACCGAGCGACAAAGGAGCGAGGTCTGTGCGAAAGAAACCGAGGGCAAATACATTCCGGTACAGATCAAACAAACGAGGTTAAGGAATTTGTTATATAGCTTGTGGCTCCTTTCTTCATCGCTTTCAACGAAGCTTTGTGTTCGTGAGTTAGCGGCTAAGGTTTACTTGCTCGTTTTCATCTATTACTTCGTGTTTTTTTTTTTTTTGCATCTATTTAACTAGTTTTCTGCTTAAAATTATCGTTGAGAACATTTAACTTCTTTTTTTCGTAGTTTGTTTTTACAAATCTTCTGTAAAACGTACCCGAATCTGGTTTGTTTTAAAAACAAACCTATAGGTTTTCTTCGGTCAAATCAACTCGGAAAGTTTCCCGCTAAACTAGCCGCTCTGTACGAAAAACTGACTGCACAGCTAAGCAGCCAATCAGCGTGCATCATTCTGCGTACAGACTGGATAGTAAGCTCAGCCATATAATAAACGAAAAGTACAAGGTGACGACGTTTTGAACGAAAGCCTTTCATTCGAATATATGTGATCTACACACCCTATCGACGTTTAAGGCAGTTTGCATTGGGCTTAAACAGTCCTGCAAGCAATGTCGCTATAGCAAGGTGTTAGCCAGAGTAAAATATTATCGTGTTACCCAGCGTTTCTCATAGAGGGCGTCACAGCCATAGAGATCGTATATTAACTAGATGGAGCGTTGCAGCTAAATGTCTATCAGTTACGTGAGGAACTTGAGCTCCGCCATATTGGATGAACTGGTGGACAAAACGAACATGTCCGGGTGAAAAGTTCAAGGTCATGGTCAAAGACCACTTTACTTTTGTCTTTTGTTTTTGTCTTTCCTTAAAAGAAGTGTTTAAAACACTTTAGGCAAATTCAATAACCGATTAATAACCAGAAAAGCAGGTTTTCTGTTATACATCCAAAGAAAACAAACACGAAACAATTTCCCGAACCTACGTTGTTTGACCTCGAGGTTCTCGAACAGACGGAAAAGAGCCTGGACAAGAGCAATTTGCCTTCCCCCCCCCCCACCTCGCCCAATTTACTCAAAATGGCGGTGTTCAATTTCTCCCCAATTTTCGTCCCGCACGTTCCCTCTAGTTCTATATGATCTCTATTGTTACAGCCCCCATTGGGCGTTCAGAGAACGCCGGAGGAAGATGGAAACAAGGCTAGAGAGAGGAAGGCAATAGGATGTAAATGGTGGGCGTTCATCAGTCATTCACCAAACAACATTTTTAAATTTTTAGTTCTTATTTAGTGTTAAACTCGAACAATGACACACTAACTCGTCAACACTGAACTGAATTACTATATATTACAATTATTTAGCTCAATCTTCCTTTGGAGTCGGGTGCTGGTGCGGGCACAGAACTATGACTGAGTGTGCTTTTGATCGGAAACAAGAAGGAAAGATGTAGAAGGGGGCGGCAACAGGTTTCAGTGACAAGCAGGTGGGCGCTCATCCACAAAGGGTTGGAAACCATTGGAGTTGCTAGTGGTGGAGCAGAAGAGCATTTCCAGGGTATCTCAACAGTCGGAGTTTAGTTTAAGATTCCGATGGTTTTCTCCATAGAAAGCTGTTACCTGTAATCGTTCGGACTGACTCCGGCTTCGTAGTCGGCGATTGGGCATCCATGGGCTCCTTCACGTCTGCGGTACCAGCGTCAAGTTTGTTTTGCAGAATGGACGCCACGTCGCGAGGCTTACTTGTTTGAACTGTTGCTTCAGGCTTCACCACGTTCTCCGTAATGTTACGTTGTTTATTGCGCTGATCAAGGTTCAACCATGGAGCTTTCCACTGGCTACCCTTGCCTCTCGATTTCTTCTGATCGACAGTTTTTTGGTTTGGCAGATGATGTGACGAAGGTGTACTATTGGCTTGAGGAAGCTTGAGGGACGTTGACACCGGGACCGGTTCATCTTTGACGTCCACGTCGACCGCTTTGAAGACACTGTTATTTACTGTCATAAAAGAAAAGGGAAAGAAATGAATTTATCAAATAATTGATCACTAAATTAATTTAAAATTAATAAGATATTTACTTTTTAATTTACTGTGTATTTATTCAATGGTGTTCGTTAATATTTATGTACTAACTTACTATAAATTAAGTGCATTCCGATATATTTCGTTGTTACGCTACAGTTGCTCAGGGCAGTTTGCTTTAGCAGGTAACTTATTCAACTTAGAGCTTACAGCATCAAGGCATAACCGAGAAATTGAATGTGTGGGAAGTGTTTAGTAACTTAGGATCTGCGCAAAAGAGGAAACATGGTGTGAGAAATACTAATTCCCTACAATGTTTCCTAAATGTGGCTAAACAAGGAAGCATTGTATGAGAAACGTTATCTCCCTACAAAGTTTCCTGAATGTGGCTAAACGCGGAAACATTGTGTGAGAAAGGTTCAAAATTGTAAACATCATCAAAACACAGAGCTTAACGCACATATCCCACGAACAAGTTGTACTAATTGGGTTTTAAATCTTTGAAGTGCTATGAGTATTTACATTCATTCTCACCTTTCGTACCAACGTGTCACTGAAGACTTCGTAACACCCTTAACACGTGAACCATCGTATTTCTCATATTCTGTTTCTTACTGAGGATGGATACTTGTCGAGACAAAATAAATGCGCAGTATTGTATGCGGAGAGGAGTCACTCACTACCCCACTTAAAGAAATGTTCAATAGCATCTAACGTTTCCCTGCTAGACTTGAAATATTTTCATGGAATATACTATCGTAGTTCTTAATTTTGATTGGTTATACTAGCGAATTAAACTCAAGACTCCTGCTTGTAAACATATTTAGATAAATCACTGTAACTTTCTATATATTCTCTGAAGATGTTGCCAGTTTCAGTAACGAAACGTTAGATTCTATTAAGTACTATATTTCTACAACTTTGATAGTTCATAGCTCTTTTCCGCATACTACCCTGGGGATCAATATTTTTGACAAGATTACGATTCTCGCTTTGTCTATCGTATTGCTGTTATACTGAAGGGGGATACTATATTTATTTATTTATTTATTTATTTATTTATTTATTTATTTCATTTTATTTTATTTTCACTAATAGCTTTAAACAAACAGCCTTCGTAGCTGAGTGATGATGTTGGTTGTCACTACTTTGACAATTCGTTTTATTATAAAACTCCTTTTTTCTGCCACTGAACCAATTTCGGATTAAATTAAAATTCATTCTTACTGGAGCACCATTTCCAGAGAATGTCGTTGCGAAGGAGCTCGTGGCAAACAAGTTCTCCACAAAATAAAATGTGCAAGAAAACGTGCAATTCCAAAAATCAACGCTCAATGTATCAAAACCTCTTGATCATGGCGGTCGAACGACCATCTATCTGCTCCACTGACTAACAACTTGGATTCGTAGGAAACTTGTTTATTGTTTAGTGCTATCCTAAATAAAACGACGTCTTCTTACCGCATACATGATGGACATGTCATGGAAACACTTCATACCTAAACTAGCCCCAGTCCGTTTCCTCAGGGTGCTCGCTTGGATGCTGGAATAGGTGCTTTCAGACATAGGTTCCTGCTTGGCCACCTGATTTGCTGAAACGAGAATTCAATATATTCATGTGGTACCCTCGATCTGCTTGAAGAAAGAAAAATTTTCTGAATGGGAAAAATTCTGAAACTAATGGAGAGTCCTTAGCAATTGAGAAGTGTTTTTAAGATTACGGAGAGCTATGGGAAACATAAAACTCTGCGATAAAACAAGAATACATCTCTCAAACGTGAACAGTAAAATGGGTCGAACTACTTTGAGGTATGCAGGAATGAAGGATTGGAACTCGTTGACGATACACCTTAAAGAAATTACCTCTAAATATTTTTAAGCAAACACTTTTTAACTACCTTGTGGAATGTGTTGGAAAATTTTGCAATTGTAGTTTGTAGTGTAGTTGACCTAAATATTTGTAAATATTAATTTCTATATAAAACAGCGATTTTGTCGTGGTAGCAAATTTAAACACAATTTTCAAATACGTTGATACCATGGTGATTGGTAATTTACGATAAAGTTAGAGAAAATGAAGATGAAATATACGCACTAAAGAGGTATACACAGTTACCAAAGACTGTTGGACCGTTTAGTTCTTAAAAGAACTGTGTGAAACTTAAAGAGGTAAAATACTACGTAAAGAGTAGGCCTAAAGAGTTAAGAAAGAGCACGATGCATTTCGGCAGACCATTTATCAAGTGCTATACGTCTGCTTACTAAAGAAACAAATCACCTGCTTATATAGTCTCAAGAAAACTGATGACATCGGTTGTTGATAGTGTAATTTATTAGGATAATTCATTAATTTCAAATACTGTTCATCCTAGTTATACCAATTTTGTTAAGCTGAAAGGATCTAACAGTTTAAATAAAGAATCAATTCAACTCAACGTACCTTGACTATCAGGCACACCAGACGTCCTTTTTTCTTTTCCTATACACTCTGACAGACTCTCCCTGTCTTTTGGCTTCGCAACTTCGTCCCCAGTCTCCGTTACTTCTTCCGGTTGCCTCACTCCGGCACATCCGTGGTTTTCCTTCGTACGTTTGGCTCCTTGTTGAGGCTAGAATAAAAAAATGCGGTGGTGCTTAGTAGGAATAAAATGCCAAAAAGAAAAGGACGTGGGTGTACAGTAAAAAAAAGTCATAAACAAGGGTTAACACTTCTCGGGGTTGAAAACTTTTGAAGTAATATTTAAAGGCCGACAATGAGGACTAGACCGGATTTTCAAGTACGAAGACTTCGTTCTAGTCCGAGGCGAAGCCGAGGATTGGAACGAATTCCGAGTATTTGAAAACCCGATCTAGTCCAAATTGGAGGCCTTAATAATAATAATAATAATAATAATAATAATAATAATAATAATAGTAATAATAATAATAATGATAATAATATTAATAATAATACATTCTTTATTTATACTGTTAAAAAAATCCCATCAGCATAAAAGCTGCTTTTGAATGACTTCTCAGAATCAACTAGTGTATTGGCACAATGAATTAGTGTATTAGTAATGAGTGTATCGATGAATAAACCGATTGTGAGAAAGTGTATTTTAAGTCCAAGAACTTGAACGGTCATTTCCAGTTCAAGGACTAGAAAAAACAGTCGAAGTCCTCTGCCCAGGACTTCCATGGAATTTCCAGTTCGCTCACGTGGTGCCACTCAGCGCGTCTGATTGAATGATATACTCATGAATTATTAATGAGTTTGAGAATGTAGTTTACAAGACTATAGTTCATGACCCAACATTTCGTCGCGCCGGTCTGGGGTCTCGATGATTCTTCACCTTGCTGAGTTGAAAATTTGTTCAAAAAGTTAAAGATTAAACTTTTCAGGGATAAAATGAGGTTCGTTCAATCAGAGCGTGTGTAGGGCGCGTGTTCTTTACAAAAACTTGGGAGACATTATGCAGTCCAAATACCTGATGTTGGAATTGCGTCCTCTTACGTTGTTCGTCTAGTTGTAATTGTTGGATTCCTAAATCAGAGAATGAAGTATAACTGAAGCCACTCTCAAAAACTGAAAGTCTTGGGTGTCATACTCCGTGGATACGTCCCAGCGAGGGAAGAAAGCTATCCATACTTTGACACTTTGAACATCCGAAGTTAAACTTTATTCGCCGAACTACAAGTTGGATAAATCGAGACTAGATATAAAGGGTGAACTGCGCATGACATTACCCGGCTGTTTACTCGCTAGAATTTTATTACCCCACGGACAAGAAATCCGGGGTTTGGACAAGGGCCTATTTATTTATTTATTTATTTATTTATTTATTTATTTATTTATTTATTGCGAATTTTTATACAGGATAGCCCAGTCAGTTGTACGAAAAAAACAAACTGTTATCAAATGGGGTCCTGTTGCATTTGTTTAAAAATAAATATACAAAAATTAGTAAACAATAATTAAAAACTATCAAAAATTGGAGATAGAGCCAGTATGGAGTGTTATTTTAAAAATTTATCCAATCTCTTAATAACCGTTAATGTTTCAGACCTACGTAGGTCTGTCGGAAGTTCATCATAAGTTTTCTCCATAGAAATAAAAACCTTTCTTTGTTACTTCAAGACGGACTTATGGAATCTTGATACTTAGACTTTCATTTCGAGTTGCAATGTTGGAGTCAATCAACCCAAAGGGCCGTTTACACGTGCGATTTAGTGCCTTGCGATTGACATCTTGGAGTATGTGTTTTAGTGACGAGAGCGTCAAGGACAAAAACTGCAGCGAATCATAAGCGGATGTCTTGCAGCATAGGCTGTCATGAGTTTGTTACATACGCCAGGATGACAATGGCAACCCGCAAAATCGCAGGTGTAAACAGCCCTTACAGTAGTTTTAAAAGTTTTGACAAACATCGTTTTTTTAAGCATTTGAATGTCAAAATGCAGCATCTCCTCTTTTGAATAGCTTCCAAGGATGGTATTTCCATTCTAGGGAAAAGATTTTGACCTGCCGATGAGGATACAGACATCCCCACGACATGAAAGCGTTTTCATGCATAAATGGAACAATTTCAAGTTTACCAACTGTCCAAAACACAAACGTGGTCTCCTCTCGGGTTCGTTTTCTCCATGGAACTCAAATGCTCGTTTATTACAACATCACCTCAGAATATCGGCCGCATTGTTTTGCACGATACGAATGTCCGATACAACTGTTTGTTCTGATGCATCCAATTGACTCACAGGAGTTTTCCGCACGTATTAACGCTTCAGTGAGCGAATCGAAAGTAGGAATTGTCCCTCTGAGATAAGAACACATACCTCAGGACGAGCAATCGTATACGGCAGGTATATACAGTATATGGGGACTTAGATGTTTAGATGGCGCATTGTGAAGCACTCGTAATTCACATCACTGAGAAGTACCTTTCGGGTCCGTTTTACTGTACGGCGACACTCCAAACGAAGGTTTTGTAATGTTATATTCGATGTATGGTGTGTTTCCTTTTGACGAGGCGTTTCGAGCTAGCTTCCTTGATCTTACTTTGGCTGACGTGGTCTTCTCACGCAGCACCTAGGACAAATTAAAAATGAACACAATGAAATTAACAATGAATAAATTGCGCGGAATGATGGGAATCAATTTATCACCGACCGAACGAACAAACGAACGTGTGAACGAACGAACGTGTGAACAAATGAACGTATGAACGAATGAACGCATGCATGAGTGAAAGTATGAATGGACGATAACCGACGGACTTACCTAGTTAGCTGAAGTCCTTGCGAAACGAATGCAACATCGTAGTTCAACATCGTCCAACATTGAATGCAACATGTTGAATTCGTTTGGCCACCATGTTGCATCATGTTGAACGAAGTCCAATTTACATCAAACATTTGATGCAACATCGATCAACGTTTTGCACTCGCGCACGTATTGCAGTTCATCTCTTAGGCAAGAGCAACGGGTAGCTTGGCCTAAAATTCGAGGTCATTATTCGTCCTACATCATTGGTCTCCACAATTCGGGTCTGCACCGCACATGTTGCATTAGTTTGGCCATGCAGTACAACACCATCCAACAAAGCTAAAGTCAACAATGTTGAATGATGTGACATTCGTTTGCCTAGGGCTTTAGTATGTGGTTACAGTGATGAAACAGAAGTCATGTTACGCATGTTTTTGTACTCAGCGTCTGGCTGCATCGGATCACACTTTGCGCAAACATCTCTCAATAGAAAAGGGGTTCCCTGAAAGGAACCGCAATAGTGCTCTGGACCCACTTGTAGGGGCTGTTTCTTCTATCGGAATAATAAAAAATTAGAATCATAGAAACTACAATCCTGGCCAATAATGACTGGAACAGCGCTGCAAATGACTCCCTGCTAACCGTACAAAAGACGAAAGACGGAATTTGACACGCTCCTTCCCCTCTCCCCCTCTGTCAAAAGCGTGTTCTGGCCAGGATTGTAGCCACCTTCGAGAGATTACGGTGACATGTTTAAGATCTTTCCTTGGTTCCCTAGAAGTCGTCAAAGGTTCGTTTAGAGAAGCTCAAACATTGTGTCACACGTTATATCATCAATTAGCATATACCTCGCCGGTGAATAGTGTTTTTTGCGTAATCTAATTGGATCCTCAATCTCGGAGTATCCTGCACTATTCACCTTCAAACAAAACAAGATGGCGTCCAGTTTTGTTTACGTAACGGAAGACAAACTTCTTTTTAATAAACGAAGTCACCATGCCAGACAATACCACAAAAGCGAAGAAATTTACCAATTAAGTATTCGAAGATATGTATTTCATTTTCTTTTTAGCGATCAATGCCCTCAAGATGAGCTCAAAATGTTTTATTTACGAATGACGAGTGGGCGACAAGCCAACTGAGTTCGGGTAAAATTGCTTTAGAAATTTAAAATAAACATTTGAAAACAATTATGCGAGGTATATGTTAATTCAAGGCTCGGTAAATATCCACTACTATCCGCCTCCACTTCGGTGAATTATTGTTCTTTAGGCTCTACTTGAGTTAAGGCTTTCAGGGGTGATATTTCTCCAAAGCGATCATTTCCGATAAACTCCACCAGCACCAGGCGTGGTTGTTTACGAGAGCCAACTTCAACGTAGTTTATGGGGGTAAGAGCTTGCCCCTAAAGTTTGTTAAAAAACCCCAGAAAAGTTGGGCAAAAATAGATGCAATCAGTGAAAAATTGTTGGAACAAAAGGTGTTGAACAAAGTGCCCTTTCTATCCACCCCCCCTCCCCCAAACCAATGTTGTTACGTCAGAAATGTCAATGGTAGTGTGCCAAACAGTATAGTGAAGATTTCCAGCACTCAAAACAACATTGAAGTGGGGGAGGGGGGGGGATCAAATGGTGAATTTATTTCGGGAGATTTGTTCGATTAGGGTAGGGATATGCAATTTTGCACTCATGTTCCAACACATTTTTCCAATGATTGTAGTTAGAGCGTTGACGTTTGGGCAAAATTTGGTTTGGTAACGTAGGTCAAAATCCCCTTCAGTTATTGATTTATATTTAATTTACGTTTTACGGCCGAGGAAGAGAGACTACACCATACATGGCCTGAATGCACGTTGAGCAATTTCTGAAAGGATACAATATTCGAGCAAATTAAGCTAGATACCCCACAATCGAAATGGGTTAGCTAACCCCCGTTGCCAACTCTACGTTTTATTTTCTTACCAGTGCCTGGTACAATGGGTCTAGCCTCGTTGAACCCCTGTAGATCCATTCTGAACGGTTGTCAATTTGAAATAACATCTACAAAGTGATTGGGAGTGGTTAGAACATGATTAACTACGCCTTCTTTTTCTTTCAAGTATCTATTCTACGGAGAAATCTCTGAAGAGAGAAAAGAGTACTTAAAATCTGTCCACACAACACTATTGTCGAATACGATTCGTCGTCATGCCGTAAGCAAGTATCCCTGTAAGGCCCATCTACACGATATGATTGCCCCTTCCACCGTATACAATGTTTTATTTCATAAACTTTAGTGTGATACGTTTTCGGCCACTGAGAAAAGTCATATTCTATCACAAGTGAAAAATACGATATTTTTACACCCGAAGATATGATATTTTTACATATAAAGATATTAGTCCAACGATCCAACGAAAAGCAGCATAAGATATTGTCTTAAGTCAATCAGATTCAATGTTTTATAATTCGTATCTCGGTGGCGGTTTGTTGATTTCAGTTTGTTTGCCGGACGTTCATTCCCTGCGAACAAAACGAGCTTTTTTTGAGAGCAGAACCAGGCAAAAACTTCCTAGATGGTTGATCCTCATTTTAGACTGTGCGTTAGTGTTTATGAAATAAACTAAATAACACATGGGCGTTTGGAGATACGGAATTTATCTTCTCGTGTTCAGTTTGATCGGCCACTCGTGACAGATAGAACTGAACACTCGAAAATAAATTCCGTATCTCCGCACACTCACGTGTTATTCTCTGTATATCAAGGACAGAATTTCTGCTCACGATTGGCTCGCTGATGTAGCTATGAGTGCTGAACACTATAGTGACTTAACTCTTTGGTGGCAGACCCTCCTATAATCGATCATTTATAACTTAAATAACCTTCATATTGACTTATATTACCTTCCCCAAAAAATTGTTTAATAAGGCCCCTTAAAAATAGCCATTTTTCTTGCTGCCACCAAAGAGTTGATCGTATGCGTTTGAATGAATAGCCGAATATGACAATGGGACTGAGTAAATTGGCCTTTAAGAGGAAGTGCTGCTGTAAGTCTTGAGGACTCTACACCTTTTTTCAATGGAATTCAGAAATTTCCAAAATGATTTCAGATATTTCCAAATGATATTCAGATTTTCCATATGGATTTCAGATGTTTGCAAATGATATTCAGAAATGTCCAAAGGGATTTCAGACGTTTCCATCTGATATTCAGATTGTCTAAGTGAATTTCAGACATTTCCAAATAATAATCAGAAATGTCCAAAGGGATTTCAGACGTTTCCATATGATATTCAGATTGTCTAAGTGAATTTCAGACATTTCCAAATAGTGATCAGAGATGTCCATAGGGATTTCAGACATTCCCAATTGATATTCATAATTTCTAAATAAATGTCCTTATCACTATTGACAATTTGTTGATGTGTAGAGAAATATGCAACGTGGTCCTTACTCTCGAATATCGCTTGCTGACCGAGAAAGAATTGTCAGGTTAGCTAATAATGGCGGAAATTGGCGAAAGCTTGCCGAACAGTTAGGAGTGAAATACAAAACTACGTATACCTGGATTCGCGCTGATGCTGAACATCCAAAACCCAAAGGTGGACGTCAGAAGAAGCTAACTGATGATCAAATAGATGACGTTGTGGCCATAATCGAAAGGGACCCTGGTTTAACTTTAAACCAGTTGTCAGAGAGAACACAACAAGCATTTGGAGTTCACCTTAGTAAATCAACTATCCACAACTACTTGAATGGGAAACTCATAACCCTGAAAAAGGCACATGCTATTCCTGCAACAATGAATAGTGACGCCAACAAGGAGCTTCGGCGCCAGTATGTTGCAAGAATTAGTGAGCACATGCGAGAAGGCAAAATGATTATTTGGATGGATGAAACCAATATTAACCTTTTCTGTAGAAGGTCTCATGGTCGCGCACGTGTTGGTGACAGAGCAGTTATGCCGCTACCAACTTCTAAGGGACCAAATGTTCATGTTGTGTGTGCAATATCTGCATATCAGATGATTCACAGCACAAGACGTCGTGGAGCTTTTAAATCCGATACAGCAAAGACTTGGGTTTTGGAGATGCTACAGAATCTTCTGGCTGGAGTAAGAATTGACTCCGTAGTTCTCGTCTGTGACAATGCACCTTGTCACTCAAAGTTTGAAGAATGCGTAAATGACTACCCAGGGTTAATTATCTGTCGTTTGGGACCGTACTCTCCAATGCTGAATCCCGTGGAGACAATTTGGAGCAAAATGAAAGCCGTTGTAAGACAGCAAATGCGAGTTCCGCAAGTTGAACCTCCCGCAGTGGGTGAACAACGTCTGGCTTACGTCGAAGGACTAATTGATAATGCTATGAGACAAATCGCTCCACGGGATATTGTAAATGCATGTCAACATGCACAAGGCTTTTTCCATCTTGCGCTTAATTTGGAAGACATGGACGTAGGAACCTAATGCTTCTGTTGTTTCATTTTATTTACCTCTTTAATACTGTTGTGCAATGTATTTTGTAAATTGATACGTATAATAAAACAAAAGTGTCCGAAATTTGTTAGTATTCTAAAATGCATTTGGAACTATCTAAAATTGATTCGAATTATCAGAAATACATTTGGACATTTCTGAATTTGAAATGGATTTATCTTAAATTCATTTGGAAATTTCTGATTTTGATTTGAATCATCTGAAATTCGTTTGGAAAGTTCTGAATTTCACTTGAAATATCTGAAATTCAATTGGAAATTTCGGAATTTGATTTGAATTATCTGAAATTCGTTTGGAAATTTCTGAATTTCACTTGAATAATCTGAAATTCAATTGGAAATTTCTGAATTTGATCCGAAAAAGGTGTAGTGAATAAATCGGATACGTCGCGTTGAGCGATCGTATGCAACGATCACATCTAGATCAGTCCTGAAATCGCTACTGGAAGAAGTTGAACCATCTAGATACTTAATTAGCGATGCAAACGATTTTACACCAACCTACGGGTAAACATGAAACAAAACACAACCCGAAAACGAACATCTTGAAAATCCGAGATTCGGATTATAAACAAGACGACAAAGTTTAAACTCCAAGATTCGGATTATAAACAAGACGACAAAGTTTAAACTCCAAGATTCGGATTATAAACAAGTCAACAAAGTTTAAACTTTGACGTCTTAGGATGAATATTAATACCCAGATATAAAAATTCGAATGTGAATAGCCATGACAGGATAAAACACGACAAATAACAAAACATGTTATTTGTCGTGTTACTTTGAAAATGTTGCGCGTTAGCAACGAAACGTCAGTAAAGCTTGTTTAAATTAACATGTTTTGTTATTTCTCGTGTTTTATCCTGTCATGGCTATTCACATTCGAATTTTGAGCTGGGCATTAATATTCATCCTACGACTATGATTCCCGCCTGGTAAATCCTTGGTCAATACTTTGACGTCTTGTTTATAATCCGAAACTTGGATTTTCAAGAAGTTCATCTTCGGGTTGTGTTTTGTTTTATATTTCTTTAAATTGTCGGCTGGTCATGGATTCTACGGGTAAATCTCGTTGGAAAACAAATAAGACCGTAACATTTGTTAATTGACGTATTTAGCGGCGGCCGTGTTTGCCCGATTAGTTGCTGGAGCTCCATTTATCTAAACCTACGCTGGCAACTTCAGCCGTACTTGATCCTACGACTCACCTGACCCTGGCCCTGTCTCTATCTCTGTACTGGTAACTGACCCAACACTTTCAAAATACCCTAAATCAGTTCTTCGTGGCACATATGCACCTGCCCCTTCATCTACACACCTACCCACACTTGGATTTACCACTACCCTACCCATATGTCCAGTGCCCCTTACAACCCACCTATTCCTATCCACCAACCGCTACCCAACTGCCCTATCCACGTTTTCCCTACCCACTTGATTCCCACCTACGTATCCCAAACCACTACTTCCCAATCACTATTCCTGTTGTCTGCTTCCTACCGCCTAACATCAAAGTCAATTTGGAAAACTACACGAGCGAGGAGGTTCCATCAGGATAGAAGCCTGAACGAAGGAAGTGAAAATTACATACTTATACTCATTAATAACTCATAAACCAAAAACAAAAGAAATTAATGTTTAATCAAGGTATTAGTAGGATTAAAATTGGAAGAAGGTATTAGCAGTATTAAAATTGGAAGAAGGTATTACCGGTATTGAAATTGGAAGAAGGTATCAGTGGTATTGAAATTGGAAGACGGTATTAATAGTACTGAAATCTTTAACAGCTCATCGTATCATTTAAGAACACGTGCCAAAACACTATCAAGACAACAATACTCTCTGTGCATAGATTTGAGAAGTCTACTCAAATGTTGGACGTCGGACTTCACCAGGATTTCAAAGCTCTCGTGAATTAAAAAGGCTCGCGTTCGGCTCGACTTTCGAAAAGGCACAAGGACTTTGAAGTAATATTTAAAGGCCGACAATAAGGACTACACCAAGTTTTCAAGTACGAGGAATCTGTTCTAGTCCGAGGCGAAGCCGAGGATTGGAACGAATTCCGAGTACTTGAAAACCCGGTCTACTCCGAATTGGAGGCCTTTGAATGACTTCTCAGAATCAACTAGTCTATTGACACAATGAATTAGTGTATTAGTAACGAGTGTCTGGATGAATAAACTGATTGTGTGAAATTATATTTTAAGTCTAAGGACTTGAACCATTATTTCTAGTCCAAGGACTGCAAAAAACAGTTCAAGTCCTCTGCTAAGTACTTCCATGGTATTTCAAGTTCGCTCACGTGGTGCCATACAACGCGTCTGATTGAATGATATACTTGTGACTTATTAATGAGTTTGAGAAATCCCGGCACAGTCCTTGGTTTCGTATTTGAAATACAACTTGAAGGAACATAAAAAATAACGTTTGGGTCAAATCACCAATAGTGGCCTCTAGAAATACCAAACCTTGTTCGTTTTCTGAAAAATATGGGCTGGTTAACACCAGCTGGAACTAACCTTGACAAGACTACCGTCAACGCTCAAGACCTTGGCTTTTAACCTTAAAATGAAAGACAACTACTTATTGGTTGACACTGCGCGAACTCTAAGTACAGAACCTAAGATAATAAAAGATTATTTATCTAGATATTCTCTAAGACATCGGATTATTCAGATAGTTTATCTCTTTCGAAATACAAAAGACTTGTTCATCGACGGTTCATTGTCGAAAATGCGCCCCTCCTCTTACCAGTAGCGTAGACAAACAATTTGTTGATTAGACAAGAATTTGTTGACCCATTTACATAGAACTCGTCCAAAATAGTGCATGACATGTTTTTCGAATGTGCAGACAGGATATGCATTCAGTAGAAAGTTTTCCGATCAGCAGTGATCAACAGTTATAGCAAAAACAAACTTCCACGATT
This sequence comes from Heliopora coerulea, assembly GCA_030142905.1. NCBI lineage: Eukaryota > Metazoa > Cnidaria > Anthozoa > Scleralcyonacea > Helioporidae > Heliopora > Heliopora coerulea. The sequence continues at coordinate 778,252 of JASJOG010000070.1, read as the reverse complement.
TACAACAGACGACAAGCCAATGAGCATCAAGCTCAAATCCTCTTGCTAATATTTTTGAACCCCAGGTGGAGATCAAACCCGTGACCTTCTGATTACCGTTGACATACTCTGACCATGTGTTTGAAGTGTCAGTGCTTCAAATCGTCATTTGGTTCCCAGGTCCAATGCCGGAGATTGACTAACGTTTCGCTGTCGTCAATTCATAACTTTAAAGCTCTCATATGAATAATCTCAAGGACATCAAAAATGTCGACGAACGACATTCATAATATTGTAACTTTTATTCGGCCTACCCCCACCGCCATGATCTTCTAGTTCATCACACACAATTTCCTTTATATCAGTGCATCAACGCGGTTTGTAGATTATTAGACGATGATTTTGACATTTGCACGGTTATTTACAAGTTTTACCCAAATAGTGTTCAATAAAAAACGTACGCGGAAACCACAGTACGTCAATTGTTCTGACTTTAGCTCCTAACTTGTTGGAATTACGAGTATAACGCGACTTTGCAAAACGCCGTTGCAAATTTCGAAGGAAATTTGTAAATGTTTTCAGGAAGGTTCTTTTTGAATTTTCCAAAGTTCCTTAAATTCCTGGTAAGATTTTCTGCTTTGTGCTGTGTTGTAATCGGTTAATAAAAATAATCCGCAGATGACATAGACATGAAATTCGAAATTACAACATCAGAAAGAACTAAATTTGTTGATAGCATACCACGGTCGAAGTAATATAAGATCCAACATTGAGCATGGTTAACGAAAGTAAAAGTAAAACAAAATCATTACCATTGGCCCATCCATTCAGTCCGAATCCATTGTCCAACTCTAACATGAAGCATGGGTCTCTAAATGAATAGTCATAGTAAAACCATACATTAAAATACACAGTGGCCTGCACCATGACATCATAAACAACCTCATAGGTATCTTGCAATATATCAAACTTGTTGATAATAACCGAGCATGCGAGCAGGCTCTCCGTACTAAAGAGAGGACAGGCTGGACGGGTTTGAATGCCGCCCTGGTGAGTGATCAGTCCAGAATCAACCAATCAACCCAAACAAGAAGTCCAGTTCAAGGTAAACATACAATCCGATTAAACTACCAACCGAATATGCTGACGTTTTCCTGCTCGCACTTTATACGATTTGTAAACCACAACTGTGGCCATGATGAGATAAACCAAAAGCCCTGCTGAACCTTTTGAAATCTCCATTCCTTGTCAAGAAGTGTCCTGACTAGGTCAAACAAAAGTTCAAATTTGGCTGCCTTGAGTCCCTGATTCTGATGACATGACTAACCCAAAATAATGAAGAAAACTTGGACCTTCAAAGTATGTCCCCCAAACCAACAACAAAACGTATGTGTGGGACATACGACATGGGCCAAATTCGGTGTCTGAGCTCCCAAACTTTGAACGTTACAGTTGTCATTCTGGTGTATGTAATAAACCCATAACAGTCTATGCGGCAACATATCCGCTTATGATTCACTGAAGTTTATCATCGATGCTCTCGTTAGTGCAACACGTACCCCAAAATGTCAATTGCATTACACAAAATTGGACGTATAAACAGGCCTTAACGCTACCAGGCTAAGAATACTCCGTTCATTGTTCTCATGAACAAACAAGGTTTAACTATTCTGCTGGTAGCATCTACCTCAAAACCTTTCCATATAAAACTCTGACAATTTACGGGTAAACAGCGCAATTTACCGAAGGATAATCTTCCAGATACTCTTGAATGAAGTCGCGTGAATGCTCCGTCACATCTTCCCACACATTCTTACCTACAAGTTGTGAAAATTAGTGAGATGAAGACATAATCAACCAGTAACATGGTCCAAATTTCGATCGCGGGGGGGAAGCAGCGAACACTAAAAAACGCATCCTGGACGGCACATCCTCGGTGATTCCCTTCGACATATCCTACGGTTCACCTTCATCTTGATAACCCACTGGTACAGGGCAACGATAGAAATACTTAAATACCGAGAGCGAGGTCCGTACGGGAAAGTATTTGCCTGAGGTTTTCGTACAGACCAAGCAGAGTCGTACCTAGGTAGTAATTCGCCAGGGGCGAGTTTTGTTGAAAGCACCCTCTCAGTCCTAACACACCCCAAGCTCCTTATATTATACTTGAATACCAGTACTACAGGTATACAACTAAACAAGGTACTTCTGCAGATAGAAGTGGGGTTTTTTGTTTCTCGAAATGTAATTTAAAATTTAAAACAGGCGCTCTACAGCCTTGGCAGGTGCAAAGTCATCAGTGAACGATGAGAAATCGAGACATTGATTTAACATTTATTGAGTTTGAAAAATAGCTCTGAATGAAGAAAAAAACGATCAAAAACGTCGAATTTTTATTTCTGAGGATGTCGTCCCAAAAATTCTGCGCCCGGGGAAAGTGCCCCAGTAACCCACCACCCCCCCTCTTGGTACGGCATTGAGACCAAACGACGAAGGAGCAAATTCTGAGAAAAAAACCCAAAAACAAATGCTTCATCGTACGGACCGAGAAAATAAGGTTCACAAGGAATTTATGTACTGGTATTTAGTTGGTCTTCTCTCCCATTTTCAACAGGGTTTTCCTCGTCGGATGATGCTGAATACCTTACTTCGTAGTTTGTTCGTTGTGCTTCCTATTTCCAACGGTTACACATTCATTCATAGTACTTTTATATAATTACCTTTAGAAATAACCAGCACTAGTGTTCCAGCACATTTCATTAAATACTTAATTCTCCCCCACTCTCACTAAAATCAGCTAGAAGATTTTTCCCGCCAAAACTCACTGGTCCAGAACATTGAACTCTAAAAATACTGGAACGATGCCTAACAAACTGAATTTTGAGCCAACATGGAACTGAAATATAGGTCAATTTGCAGGTCATCCTAGTCCCGTACGCAATAAAACACGCAACCTATTGCGAAAAACTGAACCTAAATTTCGGATATCTTGACAGTTTTCGTTTTTATCTAAGTAAGTAGAGGACAATGTCAGTAGGAATGCATATTTGTCAGAATTAATTGTCAATGAGAAGTAAAGGTTCAATACAATTTTTTCCCAAACGTATTTGTGACCTTCATGGCTGTCCCCATTTCGGCTTTATTCAATCTTGAGGCCAGGCATAAAGAGGCATCGTACCAGTCTTTTTAGAGCTCAATGATGCAGAATGAGAAATGTATTGACCAGGTGGTCAATATCGTAAAATCTGAACCGTTCGCAACCAATCAGCATGCATATTTTGCGTACGAACTGAAAATATATATATACATACATACATACACAGAAAAAGAAAAAGAGAAAGAGAGAGAGAGAGAGAGAGAGAGAGAGAGAGAGAGAGAAATAAATAAAAAAGATGTCCGCTTCATCAAGACAAATACAATAAAACTATTCTGTCGAGACTGAATATGCGTCCGTAATGTCGTTATAACAGGAGTCCGTAATAGTGAGAGCTGTTTCAGTTGAACCACTATAATTTTCGCCAGAACACTGGCCACCGTCCGTAATAGGACGGTATTTTCAATAATCGCCTGTGTAATTGTACTATGTACTTTCGCGTGTGTTTGTATGCAAAATAATGGATCATCAAAGGCTATACTGATTCATATTTTATATACATATACAGACAAATACAAATACATGACATTTGGTCACCTAAAGAGAGGCCAGTATACACCACTTACCCCCCCGCTTCGCTGCGCAACTATCATCAACCTTACTTGAGCAGCCACATAATTTCCGATCTCCGGTGTGCTATTGCGAAGTTGCTTCAAAGGCATTAAAATATGAACAGTTTCTGTGTTGAGGAAGTTTGGAAGTATACATACCCAGTAGATAACAAACAGAACATATTATTATCTACGTAAAATATATACTGTCTTTCCAACAGAAACAAAATTTGAACCACGTTTTTGCTCAGTACTTATGTTGACGACATCAAAACGTCGTAATTTTCTACTAGGTAAAAAGTTTAAAGATTGGTAACTGCGGTGATTGATCGAACTCCAGTGCCGGTTTACCGACTGTCGTCAAAATTTTGTTTTCAGCCAGAATTTCATTTCTTTCTCGTTCATATGTTGATAACTTTTCAATAATTTCATCATATTTTGAAAAATAGTAAATGACTTCCTTGTCGTTTCCTAGTCGCTGATTTGTTTGTTTTTTATTCTCATATTTCATTGGTTAACTTTTTATCACGTGACTCCTTTTCGAGGAAATGGGAGTTTTTGAAGTCAGTCACGGCAGTTACCAACCTTTAAACTTTTTACCTTATCTAACACTGTTTATGCAGTATTCTATTTTTATATCAGTAATTTTTTACCGCTTATTTTTCCTATTAGCCGCTCCTCAAAATGTACAGAAAATGGTTTTCGCAATTCGAAATAAGAATAGTCAAAAAAGAACTAATTTTTTTTACCTTTATGGTGAACTTTATGCAGCTTTTTGGCCGAGAGATATTGTGCGTAACCATCGTCAAAAAAAATTAAAAATCGATTCCGATTATCACTGCAAGGCATCTCAGCGACGATTCCTGCATACCAAATATCCAGCCTTCCGTAAAGAGCTGCAAAGACAGGGCATGATCTTACAGTCGTGGCTAGAAGGTATACCTGAGAAGGACGATTAGGATAAGGATCAGGGTTAGGATTGGGGTTAGGATTAAGGTAAGGGTGAGGGTGAGGGTTAGGGTTAGGGTTAGGGTTAGGGTTAGAGTTAGGGTTAGGGCTAGGGCTAGGGCTAGAACTAACCCCAACCCTAACCCCAATCCTAATCCTAATCCTCCTTCTCAGGTACGCCTTCCATTCACAACCATAATCTTACAACGTTCATGGTCTTCACACTAAGAAATCTAACGTTACGAAACATATGTCGCCTTAAGAATGATAAATTGGACTACTTATTCATGCTTGTTAATTATTTCCTGTGGTTTGTGATCAAGGAGAGTAGTTAACACCACCGTATGTAGGCGAACCTTATACATTCTATTCGATTGAGTTCCCCTTTGATCATAATCCACGTTGGGCTACAAACAGTAGTATGATTTAATTACTACTTACTAACCAAGCGTGAAGTCTGTACTAGTGAAATATCGGACCGGTGTTTCTAAGTACGGACCGAAACGACCGTAGCGGGTCGAGGTCGGAGCAAAAACCGAGGTCCGATAATTCACTAATGCAGACCGAACAAAGTAGAAAACATACTCCGAAAAATAGTTCCATCTTGGACTCAAAATTTGAGAAAACAAATATTACTCGAAATATTACTATTGAACACTGTGTCCGCTTGTTTTCTCAAATTTTGAGTCCAAGATGGAACTATTTTTCGGAGTATGTTTTCTACTTTATTTTCTGAAATTATCGGCTGGAAACGGATTCCAGACCGAACAAGCGAGGTTGATAAGTAGTTCACAACATGGCTTTACTGAAATACAACTGACAATTGCAAAGGTACAGAACACAAATAAAAACTTGCAATTCTACCGTCATTTCATACAGAAATAGCTACGCCTTCTGACTGTTCGCAATACATTTTCACTTAATACTTTGTCGAAAATTTAAACTTTTATTCGATAGAAGGTGCTTATAAATTTTCCCCTCCAAGCAGGCAAAACGAGAAATATCCGACCGCGTATGAATCAATCAAATTGTAGGATTTCCGGATTCGGACTACTCGCTGCCATAGCCATTTAATAATCGTTTTACATTCGTCTAGCTCCTCGTAATTTTTGCGCTTTTCTCACGTCTCGCAACATCCCGCGTGCTTGGATCACAGTATTTCTTAAGTAATATATTGTAATTCCACTTACCAACAACCCTACTCCCTACACAAAGGTCTTCAACATTCGATGCAGCTTCTGGACAGATGTGATTAAGCGATAAAACGCCTTTCTGGCCTGTGTCGTACTTGATGCTGTACTTAGTCTAAGTAAATAATAAGAAGAGATTACATAAAGTATGCAATTTTAGATACTATTGCCATTTAGCGGGTCCACTTTGCCGCTGGTCTTTCACCGTCTGCTCAATAAACAAGGAAACGAGCTTTTGGCGCGAAATTTCAACACCAAAGTTCCGCGTTCTCAAGACGGAACCAAAAATGCCGTTAGTTTGTGGCGATATCTGCAAATTTAATAAACATAAGAATACTTTTGCGAGGATTTTACGATTCAAAAAAGGCTTACTGTTTGATCTTCTGGCTAAAATCCCACTAGTTTCATTGTTTCTTCATCAACGTCTGGCACTATTTCCATATTTCTAACCATAAACCTAACCCTAATCAAATGTGGACAACAAAGAAAAAATATCTTTCGTGTCTTAAGGATACTTTCAGTCCCTTTCATTCCAAATAGTCAAATGTATATATACTTTCACGTGAGTTGGCATGCATAATTTTCCCGCCAAACGCTGCTTCGCTTGCGAACTGAGCCCGAAGCAAAGACCAGCGCCAAGATGGGTCCGTTAAACTGCCGTCTAGCCTTATTTTATCGCATCTAAATCAACCTGACTGATTCAAAACTTCTTTAATTCTGATAAAAATTACGTCTGATAAATCCACCTGATTCCTTGGACAACTAAATTACACCAAATACCTGTCTGTGTTTGTCGGGCATCACTTTCGTAATCTCGCCTGAAAATGCAACAGGTAAGTAATTAATTGTGTGAACGTCAAACACAATCGAGAGCTTAAGCAACAGGAGTTCTTGATTTGCAGACGGCATTTTCTTTCAATAAACTTCTCATCTCGAACAAGTTAAATGATTTGATATTCGAAGGACATCGCTGAGTATCGAAAACACCACAATCATTTCATAAACACGTCATTGTCAGCATTTTGAAAACAGCAGCAACTCCTAGAACATCAACATGTAACAGTTAAGTTTACCGTTGAATCGTTGACTACAGATACGATTATCGCTCTTAGGCTCTTAAAGTTATCCATCATCCTTGTTTGGATCAAAAATTCCTCAGAAAGTTTAAGCTATCCAAAATGCAATTTCAAGCAGTTCGTGTCGCTTGACTTTCACCGCGAATCTCGAGTATTCAGGGTTGACTCCTTTTCACAATTTCTTTTGTTTTATACTTTCTAAAGTTCTCGAGTGTTCACGGTTTTTAGTAGAAACCAACTAGTGGACTGCTGCATATCATGCATTCGGATTACCTGACCTGGACATGGTCTAACAGTTCTCCTGTTTGGCTCGTTTCCCCCAACCACTACCCGCTTAGATAAACAGTTGTCTAAATGCCTTATTTAGTCGTACACAATTTGTATAAGCGCGAAGGAAGCCGTTTCAGCTTGATGTCATAGTTCAGACTGTCGACAGCAAACAGCAAGTGGAACGACTCACTTCAACAAGTGTCAATAGAACAACTCATTTGAATGTGAAACGGGCATTTACAATTATAAAACTGTCTTAAACAAAACCTTGTTGAAAACTTCAATTAATTCATAAGTCAGTTGAACACCTCGCGAACCCAGCTTTATACCGGACATAACCCTTGAGGCCCCCGACCTCTTAGCAGGGTTCAACAAACATTTGTTCATAAAACTTGTCCTCGGGCAAACAGCATTTAGAAAGCACTTGTTCGGACAAACGAGCTGGTTGTCCCGAGCTGTAAAGGTCAACAAACGTGAGAATGTAAATATCCCTGAAAAAGGCCGCGTTGTAATGACATGCTTCATCGTGGAATAACGAACTGTAACGCGGACAACTGTGGGGATTAAACTACTTGGTAACATTTGCAAACTTGTCCTGGGTGTCAGGGCGAGCGATTGGTCGAACTCTGCTCAAGTATATATCTGGCACAAAGGTGACATTCGAGAATATTTAAATAACTATAAGTAATAACATGACATGAGGGAAATTAGTGATTAAATGTTCCCGAAAGCCGAGGGAGGCTTGGGGAAGTGCCGAGGGCCTTAGCCCAAGGGACTTTCACAAACCTCCCGAGGTTGGAGAGGACATTTAATCACTCATTTCCCTATATGTCATGGTTTTAGTTTGTAATGCCATGATAACCAACGAAATTTACTTCGTATTGTTTGAAGTTCTTTGTGGGATGTTAGTATTGTTCATAGCAGGTACCCGCACTTTTATAAAAGGATTTGTTCAATGCTTCAATTTAAAACCGTTATTTGATGTTCGTTCATGTATGTTAATGAGGGAAAATTTTAAAATTTCCCTCTTTTCAGGGAAAATTAGTAAAAGTATGCATCAGTTGATGTTTTGGAAGTGAGAGCTTAGATATATCTTGAGATAGATGAACGATTGTCAAGCTCTGTACTCAGGAAAACGGTTTCTGAGTCCCAGACGGGGATTGAACCCGCAGCCTTCTGATAACCGGTGAGACGCTCTAACCATTGAGCTACCAAGACTCAGATGGTGAGCTAAGGTGCAAGTTCGACATTATGTGCGACCTAAGCGGAAGCCACTACATATTGATAATGATTGATGCAGCAGTTTGTTTTGGAAGTGAGAGCTTGGATATATCTTAATATCTATCTAAATATGTAATATTTATCTAATATATCTTGGATATATCCTTATATCTTATAGAGCTTGACGATCGTTCATCTATCTTAAGATATATCCGAGCTCTCACTTCCAAAACATAAACTGCTGCATCAATCATTACTAATATATAGTGGCTTCCACTTAGGTCACAAATATATATCGAACTTGCACCTTAGCTTACCATCTGAGTCTTGGTAGCTCAATGGTTAGAGCGTCTCACCGGTCATTAGAAGGTTGCGGGTTCGATCCCCGTCTGGGGCTCAGAAATCGTTTTCCTGAGTATAGAGCTTGACGATCGTTCATCTATCTTAAAAGTATGCATGCTGATGAGGGGATTTAAGGATTAAATTTCCCCTTAAGAACATAAAAAACGGAGGTCGAAATGGTATTACATAAGTTTATCCCATACTGTAGTTGTTTGCAGAACAATACAACAGCCATATTTTTCATGAGATGGATTAAACTACCTACCGGGAAACCATATGTCACTTGAACGCTTTCCCAGCACCCGAGATCCAACCTTGAAGTCAGAAGGACTGTGAGGACGACTGTAGTTGAAATAAAACAAACAATCATAAATTAATAAAGCCATCCGTATAACAAAGAATCACTATTCCTGAAACTGATTTCCAGTTACTTTATTAACTTCAACAATCGATCACCGAAATCGAGTTAAACAGAAACCGATATCACCGAGTCTGAACTGCCAAATTGTTCCAGTGAAATATCTAAGGTGGCTATAGGAGTAAAATCAAGAACAATCGAAGGGTAAAATGTTTTATTTCAAAAGTTTTTGTGAGATACGTTTTCGGCCGCTGTGAAAAATCGTATTTCATCACTTGTAAAAGATACGATAATATTCATTGAACGATGATAATATTGGTTGAACGATCCAATGAAAAGCCGCATAGGATATGTTATTAAATCAATCAGATCCACTGTTTTATAATTCGCATGTCGGTGGAGGTATGGAACTTATCATCTAGTGTTCAACTTGATCTGCCACTCGTGGCTACGCGACTCGTGGCAGATCTAACTGAACACTCGAAGATAAATTACATATCTCCGCTCCCATGTATCATTCTCAATTTATCTATTATGATATCGACGGTATAACCACAAGCGAAAGGCTGGGTTTAAGTTCCACTTCAAATTTTGTCGCACAATTTGCTTTTTGGTGACTGTATTTCCTTTCATTTTATTTATTTCATCCTCAGCAACATGAATAAATCGAGGAGCGGCCATTTTGAAACAGTTCAAAATCTAATACTCAAATACTATTATGTGATTACAGCACGATATGCTGTTCACCTCCACCAATCAGAATTCGAGAAACTCCATCTTCACCCTTGACATTTCATTAAAGCAGGAATATTAACCAGGGCAATTATAAAGACATACTGGCACATGGAAACCTATTTTACCAGTTAGTGAAATTAATGTTGTATAATCAGATGGTTACACCTTGGACAGCAGACGGTTGACCACTACAACGCTCTGATTAACAGTGAACAATCAAATTGCGTGTTAAAGGAAGAGAAGAATGATTTTAAAATGCAGAAGGTATGAAAGCATATCCTCACGAACACTCAAGTGCTCATCATCCATCCTGACTTTTACATCTGAGACGCTGAGTAATTAATTAGAAGTCTCATTTCAGCGCCCGCGGTGTCTGTCGTGAAGTGGTTTATCGATAGAAAGCCGAGATCTTTTAGAGAACCAATTATATCGATGTCAATTTGAGCCTGAAAACCGAAAAATATATCACAGGTCGGTATCTTCATGATATCGATTAACAAATAGAAAATTGCTTAAGTGTCTCTACGCTGTGATAGAAACATGAATGACGTCATTTCAACCGGAAAAATGTCTAGTAAAAATATGAAGCGTAGCCGAGTGTTTTCTGGTATTTTTACAGTTGAAATGGCGTCATTCACGTTTCTATCGCCGTGAAGAGACACAAAAGCTATTTTCTATTTGTTTCATAAAATAACCTAGGGTTTTCCCGAGTTTTCGTGACGTCATCCATGTCTCTGTACTCTAATACAAAATGAAAAGGACGTCTGTGTACCTTTGTACCTTGAGAGAAAATGAGGCTCTTCCAATCACAGCGTGCGTAGGGTACCTATTATTTTGTAAACTGTGATATTGAATGATAATGAGGCAGACTTGAGAGCGAGTATCAGACCGACTTTCTGACTGTTGATAACAAAGGATCGCAACTTTATAGAGTACATCAGCAAGTTTTGGGAGATGCTGTCTTTGTGGAATTTCAAGAAGATCAAGATGTCTTCCCATTGCCCGTGCAAAGAAATTCCCAAAATTCTTTCTTGGAGTGTTAACGAGACTAAAATAATTAGCAAAGACGTCAGCTGCTGTTTCCTTGCGAGAACGTCTGCCTAAGGAGATCGGATTTTATAAAGTAGTATTGCCTACCCTCGATGGAGACGTAGACTAGGGACTTCTATGACATATCGTGCTTGTACAGACTGATATTTCCATAACTTTGTTGGTTCTACAATTAAGACGCCAAAACAAGGAAAAAGGAAGTCGGGCGCGCGTCCACGAGAACGTCAACAGCGCCCAAGTCACGCGCAGTAATGTGTCGAGGGAGTTGGCGGCTTCCAGTTGACGTCACGTCGACGTAGCCGCCGTTATTTCGTTACCTCTCTGTTTCTTGCAATGGTAGAAGGGAAATATAATAGGACTCGTTTTTTCTCAGACGAGTTTAGATTATGGGGTTTTTCTTCCAAATCCCTTCAACCCACGGGTGTCCCTCTTCCAAGCGTTCGTCATTTCCTGGCAAGTGCAACGGTCAGATGACGTCTACGTTCGAGGAAATTTCACTACTTAGAAAACTGTTCGAAAAACTGTTAACGTTAAAGTTTCTATTATAGTTATATAAAATTATATAAAGTTATATAAAGTTATATTAAAGTTTTTCCAAAGACAAAAGGTAAGAGTCGCTCTGATTCGAGTACGAAAGATGGCGACCGTAGGATTTGTGTGGATACAAAGATCGAAGAAGCTGGTGAGAATGAGGCCTGTGTTCAATTAAGTTACATCAATCAGGTGAATACTGGACACATGTAGGCATGCGTGTCCCTTAATGTCGCACATGCCAGCAGCAATTAATGCAACATGATAATGGGACGCATCTAGCAGCATGTCCAGGTTTTTACTTTTGGGAGGACTGCGGGGGGTGCAAAAGTTCACATCAGGGGGGCATAAATATTCAAGTGGATATAATTATATTAACTGAATTGTTCTATTCTATTCTTGTGCTGGCTTGCGAAAATTTTCACAAACTTGTCCATACGGAGGGACTTTGCAAGTTCAGACTCAATGCTCACAATTCCGGAGATTCCTCATCGTGTAGTTTGCCATTGTGGAATCTAGTAACAGCACAAGTTCTTGTGCAGTTGGATGTCGAGAATTGCCGCTGAATTGAGATCACTGACTGTTATACAGATTGCCAGCGGTTATTTGGAAAACAATGAATCAAGTCGACGGATGATCTATTTAAATTAATTTTAAAATTGCCATTCAGCCTTTGGCAAACATAACGATGCAATGCGCAGGTCATGTTTGACAACATTACCGAGGATGATGGGCTTCAATTAATCCAACGTTTAAATTATGAATGAAAAACTGGCCCAAAAGCTTTTCTGTACTATGGCACACTAACACTTCAGTTCGGGGGGGAGCACGTGGAGTGGCAGAGCATTGATTTAAGGTGGCACATGCCCTCCTGTGCCCACGCCACTGGACTAATGGGATAATGTAAAACAGCTGAAATATGTAGAGTTTTATGCGGTAATTGGGTAAGTATGTAACCGTAACCAGAACTCACTTTTTGGAAAAAGACGCTTCGTCCGATGACCTGGAAATTGTATGAACAACCGGGAGGGGGGGTTGCGCTTCACTCCTCCTCAGCGTTCTACGGGTGGATACCACGACGTCAATGCTTGTAGGCAGAGTAGTTGAAGAAATATCATCCCTAATCAAAGGTTCAGGCTGGAATGATTTAAAATCTTCGAGTTCTGTAACGGAAGACTGACTGCGATCGTCAAAAGGTGATGATGCGGATTCTGTGGAGCTCCAGTTTCCACCAACACTGGAAGAAGTCGGTTCAGCAACATCTGTCGCCACACTGAAGAGAAAAGAAACATGGAGTTAGATTCAAAATACCTTGTTTCAAGTGTTTGTGGATGAGCTAGCGAACAAGGGTTTATTTTCGGACGATTTGTGGACGTTTGTCAGGTTCCTATCTCCGAGTAACGATTCCTGAGCCCAAGACGGGCTCGAATACGTAACCTTATTATGACCCGTAACCTTGTCATCTTGGTACAAAATAAAATATAATCCGAAAAATGTCATTCTTAACTTGTGATTCAAGTAAAAAAGAATAGACAAGAAAGGTTTGAATCACAAGTTAAGAATGTAAAAAAGAAAGAAAGTAAAAAGAATAGACAAGAAGGTAAAAAAAGGGGAAAACGTAAAAGTAGAAAAGCAAAGACAAAAAAGTAAACAAAGTAAAAATAAGAAAGCAAAAACAGTAAAGAAAGTAAAAAAGAATAGACAAGGAGGTACACCTCACTTGAATCACAAGTTAAGAATGACATTTTTCGGAATCTCTTTTATTTTGTATTTGCTTAAACTGTAGGCTGGTTATGATTCTTGTCATCCGGGTGTAAGTGTTTATCTCACGAGAGCATCGAAGTCGAACTGGACGAATCACATGCAAATGTCATTGCTGCATAGACTGTCCCGAGGTAAATTCCATACACTAGGATGACAATCGTCAGACAACCTCTAGGTGGATATTCAGGCGGCCTAACGCCGTAAGGGCACGCGTTTCCCACTTCTACGGTCGAGATTAGGGTTAAAGTAAGTTTCATTTTTCCAGCTGGTCTTCAATCCAAAGCAATGTAATTCACCATAAGGAGTAAGTGTCCGGGGGTCATTCATCCCTGGTAACAACTCATCATTACGACCCCGGCAGGGTTATTCTTTCTCTTCAACAGAATTTCACACGAAGGGGATGTGCAAGTAGATAGCACAAGTTTTCTTTCATGTAGTTACCTCGTTTTTGGCGACAACGTCTTTGTAGTATTTGGTTGCTGGTCGTTATTCGACAGTCCAATTGCCGTGTTTGGTAACGAACCTTCAGTAGGTTCCGCTGAGATACTTGCCGCAGAAATAATACACGGGTCTAGAGACGAGGAAACTTGAGAAACTGTAACCAAAGCATTGTCTCTACTGCCGGAAAATCTCTCCGGGGAAATTCGACTCTCTGGCGTCTTTTCTATTATCATGGAACGACGCCTAATGTTGGTCAACAACGCTTCGGGCTCGAGCGGTAGTAACGTCTTCTGAGTTGAAATATTTACAGGGGGTGTAACACCTTTGTCTGACAGTTTCTTCGAGCACTGGTCAGCGGTATTGGAGAACGCCTCTTCTTCATCATCGATGATGATAGGAAAGTTTTTGTCCCCGCCAATTGTTTTTTGATCGATGCTTTCCGATCTCGTCCTAGAAAAACATGACAAAATTATGTTGTTGTTGCTGATCGTAGAGTAGTTGTAGTAGTTTGTATAGCGGTTGTTGTTGCTCTTGCTGTTATTCCTGTTGTTGTTGCTGCTGCTGTTGTCATTGTTGTTGTTGCAGTTGCTGTTGTTGTTGTTGTTGTAGTTGTTGTTACTGTTGTTGTTGTTGTTACTGTTGTTGTTGTTGTTGTTGTTGCTGTTGTTGTTGTTACTGTTGTTGTTGTTGCTGTTGTTGTTGTTGCTGTTGTTGTTGTTGCTGTTGTTGCTGCTGTAGTTGTTGTTGCTGTTGCTGTTGCTGTTGCTGCTGTTGTTGTTTTTGTTGTTACAGTTGTTGTTGTCGTTGTTGTTACTGCTGTTGTTGTCGTTGTTGTTAATGCTGTTGTTGTCGTTGTTCTTGCTGCTGTTGTTGTTGTTGTTGCTGCTGTTGTTGTTTTTGTTGTTACAGTTGTTGTTGTCGTTGTTGTTACTGCTGTTGTTGTCGTTGTTCTTGCTGCTGTTGTTGTCGTTGTTGCTGTTGCTTTTGTTGTTGTTGTTGCTGTTGTTGTTGTTGTTGTTGTTGTTGTTTCTGTTGTTGTTGTTGCTGTTGTTGTTGTTGTTGTTGTTGCTGCTGTTGTTGTTGTTGCTGCTGTTGTTGTTGTTGCTGTTGTTTTTGTTGTTGTTGTTGTTGTTGCTGTTGTTGCTGCTGCTGCTGCTGCTGTTGTCGTGGTTGTTGTTGCTGTTGTTGTTGCTGCTGTTGTCGTTGTTGCTGTTGTTGCTGCTGTTGGTATTGTTGTGGCTGTAGTTGTTGTTGTTGTCACTGTTGTTGCTGTAGTTGTTGTTGTTGTTGTTATATCTGCTGTTGCTGTTGTTGCACTCCCTGTTGTTGCTGCTGTGGTTTTTGTTGTTGCTGTTGTTTTTACAGCGGTTATTGATGCTGCTTTTGTTGTTGTTGTAGCTGTTGTTGCTGCTGTTGTTGTAGCTGTTGTTGTTGTTGTAGCTGTTGTTGTTGTTGTTGTAGCTGTTGTTGCTGCTGTTGCTGCTGTTGCTGCTGTTGTCGTCGCTGTGGCTCGCTACGACAAATACTTCAACGATATTGAATGAAAATACTCAGAAGTAACAGCGGAATGGCAAGAACATGAGAATACAGTTGTTTTTGACTGACTTGTAGGATCCGACATTGATATTATATATTAACTAGAGGTGGTATTGTAGCTAAATGCCACTCAACCGCGGAGGGAAAATTGATTGCCGCCATATCGGATACATTGGGGGGCAAAACAAACATGCCCGGATGAAAAGTTCAAGGTCAGGGTCAAAGACCACTTCACTTTTGTCTTTTTTTTTAATTAGAATGAAAAAAATTAAGGCAATAATAAGAATAATAGCAGACTAATAACCAGAGAAGCTGTTTCCTGTCATACAACTTACGCAAACCAACACAAAACAGTTCCTTAAACTTCAGTTGCTCGACCTCGAGGTTCTCGAACAGAAAGAAAAGGGCCTGGAGAAGAGCAACTTGTCCCTTCCTCGCTCCAATTTACTCAAAATGGCGATGTTTAATTTGACCCCAATTTTCGGACCTTACGCCCCTTTAGTTTTATATGATCTCATTGGTATCCGATCTCAAGGCCGTTGGGAGGCTGGACACTACATGTCATCCGGGTACCCTAAATACAATATCAAGAACTGTACCTTGTAGTTTGGTGCAACGTCTCCTGCGGCGGCACTGCGCTATTCGTGGACGATCTTCGATTAACCAGTTTGTTAACTAAGGACTCTCGTGTTGACACCATTAACGTACTAGCACCAGAAGTACAATTTGCCTCTCTAGGAAACAGTGTCCTACAGAAACAAGATTAGATTTATGAGGTGAAAATTTGTTTCATCAACATAAAATGATCATAATCAGAGAGCCATTTACACTATACGACTGTCGTATACGATCGTTCGTCCTGGGGTATGGAATGTTGTCTCAATGCCACAATTCCTACTTTTTATTCGCTTAATAAATCAGCAACACGTCCGAAAGACTCTACTGAGTTAATCGGATACATCAGAAAGTAGAATCGCTTACGACAATCGTATCGTCTATATGGCTTTTAACAACACAACCTGATTGTGTGTTCACAAGTGAAATGTTTTAATCTGGAAAGTAAAGTATTTTCCCATTGGTAACAAGTTAGAACACCCAACCTGTCATTCTTCAACTGCATTTCTTCGGCTTGTTTGAGCTGAGCATCTATTGACTCCAAAATGCTCTTTAACTTTAGCTGTTTGTCTGAACAAAATTAAAAAGAACAAAGAAAAGAACTGTTAGAAATTACTCTGGCATTGTCACTATGTACCTCCACCAGTGGCGTAATCGGGTCTGCGCGTTGTTGGGGGGGTACACAGGGGCGGATTTAGGCGGGGGAACATCGGACGCCCCCCCCCGTTTTTTGATTAGTCGTCATGAAACTTTTTGCTCTGTTACACAACACAAACATTAAACGTGTCGACCACCAAGAAGAATGATGCTTATTTTGCGATAATCAGGACAAACAACAAAGAAACTGAAGGGTGAGTACAAGAAATTCGAATAGAAAAAACAACAGAAACGACAGTAGCATAAAAATTCATCCACGGTAGCGTCACATATTGGCATGAATATGTAAAAAATATTTGCGCCCCCTCTCTTTTTCAAAATTCTGGATCCGCCCCTGGTACATAATCGAAGATGAACTGACCACTGAACTCTAAACAGTCTGGAATGCTATCTCGTTATATTTGGCCTCACAACTGAATGAAGTCGAAACGGGGACAGCCATGGAGGTCAAAAACACGCGTGTGAAAAAGCTGGATTGAACCTTCATTTTTCATGGACGGGTAATTCTGACAAACATGCAATCCTGCCAACATTGTCCTCTACTTACTTAGGATAAAAAAAACTGTCCAAAAATTCCGAAATTTAGGTCACTTTTTTGCAATAGATTGCGTGTTTTATTGCGTAGGGGATTGGAATGACCTGGAAATTGACCTACACGTCAGCCTCCATGTCGGCTTCAAAATTCAGTTTGCAGGTATCGTTCTAGTTTTTTTTTTAGAGTTCAATGGTACCAAAAAGCTATCTAAAATATGCTCTTCTAGTCAATATCACTACTGTGTCCATTGACTTCATGGACACAGTGATGAATGACGTAGACTTGTGACACGGATTGCATTCATGTACCATTTTCTTTTCTCCGCTTTTTTTTCCAAATTGCTAAGTCTACAATTCGTACAAAAACATTGCAACAAAAGCGAGAGAATGTTAGGATAGGTTCAAAAATAACAACTCTAATAATCGATATCGTTAAAGTAAATCAGCAAGTAACTCGAAAAACTCGAGTAGAAATCTTCGGAATCTTTTTAAGTAGTTAGAAGGAATTTCGTTTAAAAATGTTTGATACTGGACAATAAAGGAAATATCTCCCTTTGCTATTTCGCCAATGATGTACCGACGGTTTACTCGGACGTATCGACGGACTTGGAAGGAGGGGGGGGCACGAACCACTGGGCCCCCACTGGGTACGCCACTGATCTCCACATACACGTACATGCTGTTCTCCTCAGACATTGCTATCTGGCCCTCGGCCAGTCCTTCACAGCATCATTGCCAGGAATGAGCTGATGATCGGAAATCAATCGGCATCGGGCAATAATCGGCCACTTTCCGGCTAATCGGTTATCTGGCATGACGACTAAATAACATATTAGGTTCTCTACTCGTATTTTGAGCTTTCGTTTGTCAAGAAAAACATCAACTTGTCGAGATAACAGCAATATGCCATCGAATTTTAGTTCGTTAAGTACACTTGATAGGTTTTTCATTTCTCTTCGCAGTAATACGCGAGGTAGGCGAAACATTTTTGTGAGCGACCTCCGTCATTCTGTTGAAGAGACCAATAGCAGTATTTTATAAATTTAATTTTTCCAAAGTAGATTGATTGTCGAATTTAATCTTCCAATTGCTGTAACGAGGCTGCTGTTACAAGTCTTCAAGTAATTAGTGCATGTGTTCTTCTGATGTTTCTCTCTATTCCAGAGCGCCACAAATCGCTGGACAACAACATTGGTAAGGACCAATCTAACATTGGATCAAGTTGTTTTATCCGATCGGAATTCATCGGATTGGTAAATTTAATTTTTGTCGTCCAGTTTATCCCAAATCCTTGCCATCTGGTGCTACGTTTTACTTAACCTTTGTATAACAATATATTAAAGTACAGCACCGTGCAGTATCTAACATAGTGTTACAATGTGACGATTTCTATTGTGATGTTATCCTTGATGCTTGTGAATCAAGATGGAAGTTGGACTTGGAATATACAAAAAAGAACACGCCAATAGTATCTTCAAGTAGCGAAAAGAAGATTCCTGAATCCTACACGTCTTACAGACGTGGATAAACAGCCGCCAGTTATTCAGAGTGTGTTACCGTTGAAAATATGTGGTACAGTGGAACCCCGCGATACGGCTACCTCTTCATTACGGCCACTTTTTTGGTCCCGGCGAAACGCTCACACATTTTCTTATAAGAAAACCCCGTTAATGCGGCCACTTCGTTAATGCGGCCAACGGCCACATTGTGAAATCCCAACGTACATATTCCTTTATAAATTCACCTCGTTAATACGGCCACTCAGACAGAATGTGCATTCCAAAAAAACAGATTAGTGACAAATGAAAATAAATCTTGAGAAACAACTATTTTCTTTTTAAATTGAAAATATGTGACATATCATGTCGTTGACTTTTAAAACAGCCGCTTCCTTTACAAAGCTAGCAACGTAATACGACCCCTATTAAATGACAAAGAAAAATAAAACTTGATAAACAATAATATCGGTTATATTGCAAAATGATTAAGTCATTGTACTTGCACAGAACAAGTCAATCGAAAGTCATAGATCTTTTGAAAATCCTATTGAAAATAAATTTATTACTGAAAGTAACATTTTAAAACTGGAGAGTTTGGGGCCTTTGTTTCGAAAATGACAGTATGTATAGCAGATTGTTGCTGTTTATAAAATTCAGTTATGTTTATCTTGCTGTGTAGCTCCGTTTGAATTAAATTATACATGCATTCTGGATGTTTAAGAACAGGCGTTTAGAAGTGCAATTGTGATAACGTCACTTGAAAGAAACAACCCATGAAATGAGACCCTACCCCGTTAATACGGCCACCCCGTTAATACGGCCACCCCGTTAATACGACCAGATACTTATGGCCCATTGATGGCCGTATTAACGGAGTTCTACTGTAATTGTTGTTGATGCTGTGGCTTTAGAATACTAGTCAAATCAGGTAAAAGTGTGTTTTGTTCATTTATGATAATTTTAGGACTACAATGTCACAATCATTTGAATAAGACTCTTGAGGACATGTTTTGTAATTTCAGTTGCTCATTAGAGTTTCAGCAGTCGATCTTCAGTTACGAAGTTAACCAATAACTTATTAGGATTTAAATTGTACGGTGTAGATTACGGCCAAGATATTTGCTGGTTTCGTCGTTCAATCTTCGCAAAGATACAGTTCATCTTTATTGTAACTAAACATTGAAACTCAGAAAACACGTTTAATGGTATTCAAAACTGGGATACCGCGGGGCCGTTGTACAAATAAGTGATTAACTTTAATCATTATAAGATCCTAATTTTATCCAGAATAAGTGAGAATCAGTGTGTGAGGATTTATTAAATTTAATCAATTAAATCCTTCGGGTTAGTAAAAGTTTATGTACGTGATTAAGGGTTTATACAAACAGGAAAGGTAATAATCTTGGCTATTGATTTTCCGGGCGGAAAACGTAATCGTAATAAAAAGATCAGAGCCCAGCTCAGAATTCTTAAGTGTATCGCCATAGTGAAATAGGCAAGTCAAAAAGAGTTTTAAAACATATTTACTGACGTTTCGTTGCCGCAACGAAACGTCAGTAAATATGTTTTAAAACTTTTTGACTTGCCTATTTCACTATGGCGATACACTAAACAGGAAAGGGTTTACACAAACGATTAAGAGTTTATATAAACGTGATTAACAGTTTATACAACCAGGCCCTCATTTTCATAAGGGATTTCAACCTTATTATCTGCAAAGAATGCCAATAAACAACTCTAATCCGATAAAGCGAGAACATTGTTGATGCCTATTGACAGTGAAAACGGCACGAATGCAATTACGACGTTATTGGCTGGTACAATAATGGTTGTTCAACCTGGTTACTAAATTTAGGACGCTTTCCATTGATAGGATTAAGTCGGTCATTCCGGTAAATTTTAGAAAGAAACACGACAATTAAAAGTACTGGAACCGATCATGTTGACAAATTCCTGCCTCGTGTACGAGGAAGTACATTGTAGCCTTTAACTTTGTCTTTATTTTAATTAAAACTCTCCCCAGGCAATGACCCTCTTACGAATAATTCAGTCAGTCACGACAAATACGTTGTGATTCGCGATTATCGCGCGAGCATCTTGCGCGCACCTTGCACCCCAAGGTGCTGACTGCAACCGGTCAACGGTAGTCGGCGTCTGGAAGGCATGGAAACGAAGACAGCAGTCAGAGTAACACTCTGGGTACGGTATTTGGATACGGAAATTTGGCGTCTGGGTACGGAAATTTTGAGGTGGTCTCGTCTTTTGGAAAGGTGAACTGTCGCATTTAGAGTAAAGGCTTGGGTAACAATCAGAAAACCGAACACCGTACGAAAAAAACCGGAAGACACTGATTAAACCAGTCATAAAAAACACGCAATTTTGGCAAGGCGTCAGTTTTAAATTCAAAAACAACTTTTATGTTAAGAACAATTTTAATTCTGTATATTCGTATCGGATTTTAAAAAGATTTACGGTATAACTCAAGTAATTAAACAACACAAGTTGTTAAACTTGGAAATTCTGAAGCAGGATCATCTTCTAAGCTCTCCACTGGGATAACGAGTACATCAGCCGTTTTAAGGTTCAACTCGGCTCATGTCGGAGTAGTCACATGGCTAGATTGTAGACCATTTTTTGCAACGAATAACTCCTATTTTTGACGGTAAAATACTTCCGAGCTACCTGTAACTGTGCTGGCAATGGTAGATCTTTTTAACTTTGTATCCACTTGAGCAATGGATCGTCGTCTTCATCAATTACAATGAATGCCATATTATAAAATTCGATCGCTTTACATGGACGATAAAGTGGGAAGACAGCTATCGACGTCTTTGCGATGTTTTTTTGCTAGTTAATGCCTGGTGACTGAGCTTTGGGTTTTCTTGCACAAGCAATAGCAAGCATGTTCGTGAGTTGCAGTATTAAATTGCTATCCCTTCTAATCAACACTTAAAGAGCTAGGTCTTACAGTCAAATTTACAGATCAATATTGCAGTTTTTTATCGGTGAGATGCTGCCCTTTGACTAATTTTTCGTGTTTTCTCGACTGTCTGGTTATATCGATCAATACTAAGTCGATAAGAACGTTTATATACATATACACCTCTGGAAGTATTACAAATTTTAAAGCCTCTTAGAATGCTGACGAAGTCATCTGTGTACTCAAATTGTGGTTATTTGCTTGCGACTGATAAGTTCCCTTTCCATTGAAAAATGTTATTCTACAAATTGATGAAGGACAAATAGAAATGATGTCGTAACAAACACATATTTTAATGTGATTGAAAAACAGACTGATGCCCCCCATTACAACTAGTAAACAATTTTGCAATATCAACAACATTCAGGTTATTGATCTCATCTTTGTGTGTATGTGACATGACAACATGGTTAACACACAGTGACCCTAGGCACTGAAACTTGATGTCTGACTAATATAGTTCTTGTAACCTCCGAGATGGCTGCATTGCATTTCCATTGCATGCATTAATCAAATGTTTTTTTGATTTTCAACAGCAGCTTCAAACTTTCTTGGTCAAATTTGTGCTCCTCTATAAGCATTCTAGCTACACTGACTGTCCATCCATTAGTGAAATGTTTAAAATCTCATACAAGAAGGTCAAGTGTCAGTCCATGTACACAGCTGAACTTTGCATGAGCTACTTTCAAACCAGTGAAAATAAGAAACTACTTTCATAACACTTGACCCATTTCTAGGAGGGGCTTAAATCCCAATTTAAATACATGAGGGGGTTGAAGACCCTGTTGCCCCTCCTACTTCCTACACTTCGGTATGAACAAGACATACTGTCAAAACACTTATTTGTGGTCTTCTTGATTAATATTATATATATATATATATATGTATATATGTGTGTGTATCTATGTATGACACTGTAAGATTACCTTGAGTCTAAAAATCCCGTCATGTACATATATACACATAAACATATACATATAGTTGGCAGTTTATTCCTTATGGAGAAGGTGTCAGCCATTCTACTGAATAAAATCATCTGGTGTTTGCCAGAATAAAATTCTAAACTGCATCCTTGTCCCTTTTCAGGTAAAGCAAAAACATGCATAATAAATTATAAACATAGTTTGAATGATATGCATTTCAAACAATTTTTACTGTCAACTCATGCCTATAACCTCCCCTGCCCATAAGCCCTCTAGTTATAAGCTCAAACAAAACACCTGGAGAAGTTGTATAAGCCTATAGCCAATAATGAAATCCTACAGTACAGTAGCTGTTTGCTACCATTTCAGTTTCAAATGTTGTGACTGAGTATTATAACAACAGCTTCTGCACCTTAAATTTATAATTCACCAGCCCCAATTGACTGCCACTACTGGTAATTGAAATAGTTGGTACTCATTTTTAACTCCAACCGTATATAACATGACATGTCTCCCACTCAGATGAAGAACTCCCAGGAAACTGACCAAAGGTTAGTCATACAGGATTATTCCACTGAACCAGCATATGCTGGAGATATATAGTACATGTACAATGTAATATCTAATTTACTGACAACCACTCTGGGGGTCAACAGGTTTTACTATGATGAGAAAACATATCACCTTTTAAGTATATGATACCAATCTGTACAGTGTAGTTGATTTTAGTAAGCCTGGTCAAAATGATATTTTAGGTAGTGTTGGTATTACATTTTCTGCATTCACTTGAGTCTTCCTCCACCACATTTTGACCTGTAATGTTAAATAATTAATATATGATCACAGAATCCTCACTTCACAAGCCAGAAATTGTAAGAATTCACCTTTTTAAAACTACTATCAAGTTCTGACTTTTGTTTATAAATTGCTATAAATACTTCAATTGAACCTCTACTCACATGGTTATCACTTGACAGGTCATACATTATTGTATTTAGTGGATCCATGTCTTCACAAGGTCTTCTGAAAAATGCATACAGTGTCACTAGAGGTCCTATTCAACTACTTTTATCAATCCATACCACCAAGGCAATTGTTTATCCATTCAGGCAATCAAAATACCAGTAACCAGTGAGTCTGGGAATTGAGTTGTGCATTGCAATTCACAAATTTTTTTGCCTGGTTGTGAAGAGGGAAAGTGTCCATTTGATATTCCACAAGTTTTGCATAGCCGTCCTGAGATCTTAACTAGTTGATTGTCATGTTGTAAAACTCTATTTTCCCCAAGCTGGTTCCTCAACTTTGCAACAGTACAATTTTCCAAACCAGCAGGATCTAGACTGTACTTTATGGCATGGACCCCCTGTCTTGGAACATTTAGCTGGTGAACTGGCCTTTTTTGATGGTCCATCAGAAGGTAAACATATATATTTAGTGCCATCTTCTGTGTGTAATTCCTTTTGTAATACCTTTCCAAAATTCTCTGCTGTCATGTCCACATCAGTTTGATAAATGCCAAAGTACCTGAACTACTTGTCACAAGCACTTTTACTCAGTGGATACTGTAAAGACCTCCTTCCATAAAATTATAATCTCATTCCTTTGCAAACCTTTGCTTGAACAGTTTTCCAAATTGCCTTTAGGTTTACTACCTTCAATGCAAGTTGGATTCCTCAAGTATTCCATCATTACTAAATAATAGCAGAGTTGAAAATAGTAGCACTGAATTTCCTGGATTTTCCAAGTTTAGTACTTTACACTAGGTAAAGCATGCTGATATACCATGGTAGTCATGCACCACTGGGAATACTTTCTTATCATCATCATCATCATCATCATCAACCTGGTAACTCCTCATGGGAGGTCAGGTCTTCTTGTCACAGCTTTCCATTGACTTCAATCTAAAACAACACTTTCTGCAATGTTGTGTTTTCTGAAATCTCCTTGAACACGGTCCATCCATTGTTTCCTTGGTCTCCCACATGGTCTTTTTCCTTCTTCCCTTCTTTCCATTACCTAACAAGTGATATGATGTGGCTCGTGTCTTCTGACATGTCCTAACCATTTCAATCTCACTTCCCTGATCTTCTCTCCCAGTCGCTGCATTTTCACTTCTTGTCGAATATCTTCATTTATCCTTCTTTCTCATCTTGTAGTCCCTGCAATTACCCGCAGCCATGTCATCTCCACAACTTCCAATCATTCACTTGAATTTCCTTAATTGGCAATATCTCAGCACCACATAACATTGTTGGTCAGACCATAGTTCGGTATACTTGACTCTTCAATCTTGTTGGTATCTTCTTGTTGCACATAACCCCAGACACTTTATTCCAAGCATTCCCTCCTTGTATTCTTGCTTGGATCTCTCTGTCTAGTTCACCATTCTCTTGTACCCAACCCCCCAAATATTTAAATTCCCTGACTTGTTCCAAAATTTCTCAATACATTTTTTATTTTGACTTTTTAGTGTTTTAAATTTGTAATTTGCTTATTTTATTTTTTTTTTCTTACCAAATAATTTAAAATCATTATAATTAGAGTAAAAAATATATAAAATTGAAATAGCCATTTTAGGCTACCATAGTTAAGAATAAATGGTCATGAATGTCAATTAACCTCCATTTTAAGGGCTGCTGGTGACACAGTGGTAATGCATGTGTTTCACCATTGTGACTAGGTTTCAATTCTGGCTTTGTGCAGTTATCTGATTAAAAGTTACCTTTGTGATATGTGAAAAGAGTGTTGTCCAGTTTGACCCTACCAAGCATCACAGGTCTTCTCCAGGTTCTCTAGTCACCATGAGGGGTGTCCCTTACTGGACCTCTATGGAGAACAGCTTAGATAGCTGATAGGGTTATCCAGTATAAATAAAGACACTTTTACTTTGAGGCCTGTATGGCCTTTAACGATTTTACTGTGGTTAACCCTTTAATGCACAGATCTGATAAATCGTAAACCAAAAACACCTGGAACCAAAGGACAAATGACAGAACAAAGCAGAAACAAAAAGTGAACAAAGAACAAACAAAAAAATTCTGGCATTAAAATTTTAACCTTTTAATACCTGAAATTTTTATCTTTCATTTTTTATTCTCTCTCTATTTTTGCTTGGTTCTCTCCTTTAATTCTCAGGTGTCCAGAATATCTAATACTAAGCATCAAAGTGTCTATGCCATGCAATTTTGCTCACCAAAGAGAGGTATGGAACAAATTGTGTATTAAAGTAAAAAAAAAAAAAAAGACATCTTAAAAACCAAAGATATGAGTTAATAACAAGACAACAAATGATTGCAATAATTTATGACTTTGCAATAAAGTCAAAATATCATTGCAATCATTCATTGCCTTGTTATTATCTCATATCTTGGGTTTTCAAGATGTCTTTGTTTTTTTGGATTTGTTTTTTACTTTATTTCATACAATTGTCTGCTGGCACCAAAGTTGTGTATTCTTAGGGCCTTTTTTCATGATAAGATTGTTACATACGATTGTTCATCCTGGGGTTTGTAATGTTGTCTCAAAGGCACAACTCCAGCTTTTTATTCACTCAGTAAAGTAGCAACATGTCTGGACAACTCCAATGACCTAATTGGACATCATAGTGTACTAGATGACAATTGTATCATGTAACTAGGCCCTTACATTACTGATGATGGTTGGTTCCTCTTCTTACATCTGCCAACTATATCTGCCAGAATACTTTGTGGTGTATTCTTTTTTCACAATGGTTGAATTTAATGTTAGAAATTACTTTGAAATGCATTCATGTACTTTCATTTAGCTGACTTAGCAAGAAAGGCGAAATAATGAACTTTATATATAGTACATGGTTTCTGCAAAACTTACGAAGTGTATGTTTTCTATTGGGAAAATAACATTCAATGAACAACAAAAATTACATAGATAACCAATTACAAAGCAGATTTACTATTTTCAACGGAAATTGGCACTTGAACAATCGAGACCTTTATTGGAAGGGTAAATATAATCACCACCCACAAACAACATGCGGCGATTTTTAACCCACGATTTCATCTGCGGAAAGCAAGCTGAACTATCACAACTACAGAGTGACGCTGGTTCAAACAAAAATATCATCCTCATCCCGATGTGGGTTATTCAATATTTCAACATGTCAAGTAAAAATTGATTAGTACGTTGGCAATACGCACGATAGTAAGCCGCAACGTGACATAAATATCTAACTGCGATAATCAAACGTACCTGATAGTGCATCCACACGGCTATATAGTAGATTTGTCGAGCTGCAGAAAATCAAGTGATTTGAGCAGACATTCAATAAGCTAAATAATGACCATTAGAATCGATTCAAGTAATCTTTACCTTAAACTACAGTTTATGACGATTTATCTAAGTGGCAAACGAGTCTAACCTTAAACGGTGTATTAAATCGAATCGACTGACTTATTACAGATTACTTGATCACCTTATTCAATCTAACTTTTAAATCGGTCGAACTTCAGGACAAATAACTAAACTGCTCCTAGGTTGCACGAGCTGGGGTTACAAATCAGCGATTGAAAAACACTTTAAACTCGGCACCGTTTACTCTATCCAACCGAAGAAAAAGACTTCTTCTAGGTTATGTCAGACGGTTCTATTCCACCCGCTACAAAAACAGTGGAGTAAAGCTTACTGTTCGACCCCCAAGCGGCTACACACAGCATCATGGACATACGTACCGGTTACAAACACTGGCCAATTTAGCCACTTCGAACTCCGAATCAACGGCATTCTGTAAGTCTATCATCTCTATTCCTGGTAAATCATTACTCATCTTTAATTTCCCATAGTAATAACTCTCATACACTCTTCTTTTTGGCTAACCGATCGTATGTGTATTTTCTCTTCCTCCTTATGCTTTCTGACGCGCATGTACATTTTCTTTAGAATCGGTCGTTTGTCTCTGATTGGCCAGAGTCGGACAGATTCTAGAAATCGTGCTGGTGACCGCCAAATTTGATTGGTCAAATAAACCACGACCTGCAGTTTGTCGTGGGTGCGCCTGGGGAAGTGGTTTTCGAACAGTTGCCGACAGGAAACATCATACGTTGATTTTCAGCTGGGAAAAAAAAAAAAGTATTTAATTAGTTCGATAATTAACGCATTCAAATATTATTCCATAACTCAAAGGTATTGCCGGGGGTACGAAATTTACACTTAGCCAACAAACCAAACATATTAGGCATGAAATATCGTAACCCAGATTCGAACTTTGGTTGGAACACAATATTTCTCTCGTATTTACTAACTGCAAATTGTAAACACTAGGCCAGACAATGGAGTGGACTTTGGACTAGACTTTGAACTGCACTTCCAATTTATTCCTTCTCATTTAGTCTTAATATAAGGACTTCCTTTACGGATTCCTTTTTCATGTTTTTGCGTTTGCAAGCGTTCATTACTCGGCCTCTTTTCTTCAGTGGCGATTATCTGGTGGTGGATAGAAGCACAAAAGAGCCATGAAAAGTATTCTGAACCCCTGTCTGGAATGGAACAGGCACAGACGTGCACGAGGAGGGGCTGGGGAGGTGGTCCTTTTCTCCTTTCTCATTAACGCCAAATTTCCCTCATCCGGGCAGTAAATCCTAAATTATTTTTTGTTCGTTTCCGATACCCCATGTATCTTTTGATCTCCTCCCTTTAGATTATCTGAATATGGCCCTAGGAGTCCACCATCAAGCCCATGATCGGTTTTTCTTCAGTAAAGCACGTACAGACACTTATTAAACTAACACATCTGGACTTTTTACCGACTCACAGATGCTGCGTGGCAGTAATTTGTCAGTCTATGCTGGCACGCCCACACATTCCAAACATTTCTATTGCGTTAACTTTTACCAGGCTGCTTTGCGAACCCTGAATAATAAATACCGAATGACGAACACGAGTTGAGGGACAGTTCTGGAGAAATTTGTGGAAATTTTTAATTTTAATCTAACTTTGAGAAACTGGGCATAGTTGAAGGGTTAAGGGCAAGGACAGGAGTCATTTTGACTCACGAACGCTGCATAGCAGCATTTGTAAGTCAATGCGAGCAAACGCACACGTTCCAAATATTCCTGTGTCGTTGACTGTGACTAGGCTACTATACGTATAACTAGATGACGAAGCTGCTGTGCTGTTGCCTCGAGCGTTTACAACGCAGCACAAGTGACACAGGGGAACATCCATTCCATTACACAAGTTTCCTCGCAATGATGTGACTCGTCATCCAATAAAATACAAATTCAAACTAGCCATGTCCTTCGCTTTCTTTCGAATGAGTGACTAAATACGTTGTTTCTATTGCTGCTAATGGCCACTGAACACTCCACACTCAACCCAAATATTACGGCACAGGTTCATTCGCTGAAAAAGAATTTTCTCACCACCAGACACTATCTCGTTAACTAGTAAAATCTCCTTGTCGTCTGCTTTGCATCTGTCACTCGCCCTCAAGGGCCCTTTGATTAATGGACGTGAAGTAGCCTGTCGACCTTCCCGCCATTGTGGAAGCAAACTGCGTTTCCTCCTGGAAACAAGATTGCGGGATTAAGGGCTGTTTCGTACGTCGCACTTAATTCATACGAACTGAAATCATATTTGCGTCATCAATTAGTCGATGTAAATGCGTGTTCCCGTTTCATACGAGGAATTTAATTTAGACGAATTTAATCATTTTCCAAACCTTCATAAGAGCAATGAATGCTCATGACGAAGAACAAAACATCTGATCACGAGCTAAAAAGAACAGATATTATCATAATTTATGCATTTAATTAATTCGATGCAATGTTACGACGTCGTCTGAAACCAACACGCATTTTAGACGTTGTATGCGTCCGATCGTGACGGAAAAACGTCTTTGCATGACGAATTTAATTTGTTTCGCACGCCACATAACCGCCGCTTTAAATCGACTGAATTAAATTCGTCTGAATTAAATGTGACGATTGTGCGGCGTATGAAACAGTTCTAAGTTATCAACCTCCAAAGACATTCAAAATTTATGACTTATTCAAATTCATTAAAAATGCATGAGGATAACACAAAGGGAATCCGTGATGCCACGATTAAACACTTGCAAACATTAGCCAAAATTTTACATCGACTTTCTCCCGAAATACTGATCCTTTCGATATAGTTACATCACAGACACTTGTAAGATTGCTTGACCTTGAGATCAAACTTTCCAAACAGTGTTTGAAAAACACGGCTTCGCCTCGTTTCTGAAAAGCTCTTCCACAATTTATCAATAATTCACGGTTAAATGAATTCAATCCACGAAAGCATACCGTATCACAAGCATGCATTTTGATGCCCTATGAAAACCTGCAGCAAAATCGCTGTTAATCTGGATCGCATTGCCTAATTTACATAATACAATCAATGAAACAAACATAAAATAAATCAATCGGAATATGTGTTCGAGAAGCCAGTTCAAACACTCATTTATCGTGTTTCACTAGGGGACTCCAAACACTCAAAAACAACGAAAAGTTGTGATGAAACTATCAAACTCGTGTTTGAATTATGACTTCTGGGTGAGTGATCTTAGGGTCAAACACTCTCTCCCGTGTTAAACACATTACAATAGTACATACAAGGCTAAATCTCGGAGGATTGTCCTGAGATGTGATCCGCTGGCTGCAGGGATGCAACAACTCGCTATCAGGTTGTTACGATGTTATGCTATTAATTTCATCTGCCCACACCAACGTTGCGAATGACAAGTCTGATGCAACTTGGTGTTGGCAGAGCTGTGGCAAGTTGCTGTAGCGTGATGGCGGAGGAAAACAGGAGGTCCAGGGTTCTCAGTAAAGGTTATTAGAGGGATAGAAAGGGTTGGAACACGCGAGGTGTCACGTCTTAACGTGCAACATCTTAATTCCTTTCGTCACTGAGGACGCCGACGTTCTAGTATCAGTCACACGCGCCCACGATGTCCGCATCATGGTGGTGCGTCGTCGAATCTTGAAGTCTCTAATATTGCGTGGGGAGATGTTCCCACTTTGAAACAAACAATTAGTCACGAAAACTTATAGTTTCTTAACTGGTTTTTTTACATGTCTATTTGTGACTGGTTCTCCAAGGGGTTTGAATTGTCGTTCAGACATGTTGCAGAAAATGTCCACAGAGACATGCTGTCACAGCAGCTTCTCCGGAAATTCAAATCAATTTTGATTCACGCAAAAAGTTGCGGGGGCAAATTTTGTCACCTCGACAATATTTTTGGATAGTGCACGTGAGTAGATTTCACGCAGACCAGTTCGAAAGGTGTCAAAACTCTGGGGGTCTTCACGGCATTCCAACATCTGTGATTAGCAGGAAAAAAACAATGTATGCCAACCAAGTTGCTATCATGATAAGGTTCACGTTTTGGATCTTCCATCGCGCAAGGAGAAGAACTACATTACATGCAACATTCGACGTTGAAACTCACTGTTCAGCTAAGGAACAGCAAGAAGAGAAATTTTTCAATACATATTTAGCAGCGAAAGCTCTCTTTGATACCCGCACGAGAGCAGTATTTTCATTTTTTCCACGAACGATTAATTAAGGATTGGAATCCCAGTGCAGAGGATTTTGTAACACGGTATTCGTTCGAAGATTTAAAAGGTGAAACTTGATTATCTTAAGATTGATGGGTTCAGGACTCGTTTCAAATATTATATCGCTGTAGAACATACTTCATTTTTTATTTCAAATGCATTTCCACAAATAAATAGTGACGATGGAAAACAAACCTTACACTTTCGTTACAGTTTGGGGGGAGCATAATGGGGGGGGGGAACATTTTTTGGAGAGTCCAATGCTCCCACGTCCCCCGAACAAAAAAGGAAAAAGTAATTTCGCTCACTTATTACATTTAGGAGCGCAACCCTTCGGATTTCTTCCTAAGAAAGACCATGTATTGGTGAGGTCATAAAACTGATTAAAGTTTGTAGTACGGAATTAGTTAAGTGAGATTTTGCTTGGATAAACTTCTTGAATGTGTACTTATTAAACCCTTCAGAAAACGAGAGTAATTTTATCAGATTTCGGGATCGTTTACACGTGCGATTTCGCAAGTTACGATTGTCACCCTCGTGCATGTAATTAACTTGCGACAGTCTATGAAACAAGACACCCGCTTACGATTCGCTGTAGTTTATCCTCGACACTCTCGTCAGTCAAACACATCCTCCAAGATGTCTATCACAAGGCGCAAAATTGCACGTGTAAACAGCCCTTTAGGCTTCAAAATACCTCGAAATGTGATATATGTAGTCGATCAAAGGAAAAATTTTTGGGACATCATTTCAGGCAAAACCACGAATTTAAGACCTTTTACTTTATTCAGGAAAAAGGCAAAAATTGACGTTTATTGACAATGTTCATGCGTTCTCTAGTTCGTCGATTCCGTTTGAGCAAGATATTTTCCAGCTGGAAGCACACTTTATTCGATGATTGTTTCTAGAATATCAACGGTTTTTACTTCATTAACAGACAGCAGTACTTGAGTGGCGAATTTTATGTTGAAAATAGTTCTTGATTTGAAGAATACGTCAATTAACTCTCTTCGGCTCGTATCTGACTTTTTAATTTCATTCTGGCCAACGCCATACTATTAATTTTACTCATCAAGGGGAGACGTCTCGGCTGGAATTTAGAGAGGGTAAAAATGGATTGAACAAACATACTATTGGGATATATATTTTGGAAATGTGGCAGCTTGGAGGTATCTTTAATGATAAACGAACGTTTGTCAAGCTCAAACCTCAGAAAACGATTTCTGAGCCCCAGACGGGGCTAGGCCTTTATAGATTGTGCTAGCATAATTTTTGGCATAATTTGGAAAAACGAGCATAATTTTTGCACTTTTTATTAAAATAGCACTGCTAGCATAATCAGCATATTTTTAGGTTGGTTTTTTTGGGGTTTTTTTTAAGGAATATTACCAGAGTCATGACTTGCTTGGTCTCTAAGATTGATTGTTTTCAAGTTCGGTCCATGGTTCACTCGCTTTACAATTTTGCAATGTCTTGGGGGAAGAAGGTTACCCCAAAAAAGCGTCGTCCATCGTCTAGACTATAGAGTCTAGAGGACTGGGCACACCGCAAGTAAAGATTGTGTTGGTCGCAGTTCCCGCCTTCACTGGCAACAAAATGGCGTCGAACTTACAGTTACGAGAAGAACAGCCACCCAACAGGCCAGAACGAGCACAAATCTCCAGAGATCGGAGCCTGCAACAAACTAAAAGCCAATACAAGACCAGAGGGGCATCTGACGTGAAAAAAGTTTCATTACATGATCGTATTAATCAATTTCCAGGTCAGCATCTAAGTGTTAGAGGTAACACGATATTTTGCAATGCTTGCAAAGAAGTTGTTTCATCAAAGAAAAGCATATTGTCATCCCATTGCACTTCCAAAAAACACACCAGTGGGAAGGAGAAGATCAAGAAGTCGAAGTTGAGAGAACAAACCATTACCGAAGCACTAAGTCGAGAGAAGGGTCGCCAAGATAGCACGTTACCCTTAGCCGAGCAAGCATACCGACAGGAAGTAGTGGAGGAGTTTTTAAAGGCCGGGATTCCCATCAGAAAAATAGACAGGCTTCGTCCTCTGTTGGAAAAAAATGGCTATCGACTTACCAGTAGCGCCAATCTCGGGCAGTACATAGCCCTTATTTTCAAACAGGAAGTTGTTAGGATAAAGAAAGAACTATCTGTGCCAGGAGAGGGGGAGATGACAAGGGATGTATCGGTAATTTTTGATGGCAGCACCAGACAGGGTGAGGCAATTGCAGTGATCGTTCGCTTCATCGATGACGCATGGAACATAACGCAACGCCTCATACGAATTGACATCTGCTCCCAGTCAGTAAATTCAGAAGGGTTGGCAAGAGTTCTCAACGAAACCCTGTGTGTTGAATTTGGAATACGGGGAAAGTCGTTGCTTGCAGCGATGAGGGATGGGCAAGTGTGAATCAAGCGGCGTTGAATCGGATGGCATTCATCTTCCCAGAGATGCTGAACGTTGTTTGCTTTTCCCACACGCTGGACAATGTAGGCAACCATCTGGATATTCCTAATCTTGTGGAGTTTGGAAACCTGTGGATCCGGCTCTTCAGTCACAGCTACAAAGCAAAGTTGGCGTGGCAGACCCTGACTGGTCACAAGCCAAAGTCATACAGTGAAACACGATGGTGGTCGAAATGGGAGGTGTTCAAGCAGCTGTTAGAGCAGTTTGGAGATGTTGAGCAATTTTTATAAGTGGCTGAAGTAGATAGGATCGCCCCGCATATTGTATCACAGCTTCAAGCTATTCTCGCAGATCCAGAGCGCCTTGTCAGTGTTAAACTCGAGTTGGCTGTTACCATTGATGTCGGAGAGCATTTTGTAAAGGCCACCTACGACTTAGAAGGTGATGGCCCTCTTGTGTTTTCGTGCTACGAGAGGTTGAAGGCTGTTGTCGAGGCCTGTCAGGCTCCACATTTTCCTCATACACGTACAAATGCTATTGCAATTGCCAATGAAGATGCTACACAGGTCGCCGCGACTCTTGAACAGACAGCAAAATCATGTGTTCAGCCAGCTATACAGTGGTTCTTGAGGAAGTTTAATGTGGAGCTTTATGACACAGTCTTGGCCTTCAAGGCTGGAAGAATCATGTGCCCAGCCACTGTCCAGTGGTGGAGACCTACTCCCGCTACAGTAGAGACCCTCAGAATCTTCCCGTTTCTCAACAGTGATGCAACCATCAGTGGTCTGATCAGAGAGCTACCGCAATACGTCGCCGCTGCCGAAGAAGTGGTCATCCAATGCGAGGAAAAGAAAGTAGAGTGGTGGCAGCTCCACGCAGAGCGACTTCCTAATTGGTCCTCCGCTGTCAAGAAGGTGCTACTGGTTCAGCCCTCTTCTGCTGCCTCAGAGAGAGTATTTAGCATACTCTCAGCCTCGTTCAAAAAACAGCAGGATAGTTCACTTTCGGATTACTTACAAGCAAGTGTGATGCTGCAATACAACAAGCGCTAAGCTATGCTAGAACATATTAAATGTAATACATTATTAAGTAACCTATTCTAGTCTGGAATGAAGTGCAGTAGTTAGTTGTGTTTTATTAGAGCAAGTGTGCTACTCAAGACAAAGAAGATAGCATGCTTTATTAACAATAAATACATAATTTGGACTTGTTTCGTGTTTCTTTTCTGAAAAGCACATTTCAAGAAAAAGTAGCATAATTTTCAAAAACGAGCATAATTTGAGCATAATTTGGAAAAAAAACGGGCAATGCTAGTAGCATAATATGCTACTTTTACTAGCACAATCTATAAAGGCCTAGACGGGGCTCGAACCCGCAACCTTCTGATGACTGGTGAGAAGCTCTAACCATTGAGGACCCAAAACTCAGATTGTGATCTTGACCTTGGAAACCTCATTATTGGTCAACTGACCAGCCATAATTCCATCACGTGATCTGACTTACAATTTTCAACTTCCAATTTTATTGATTTCATTCGGTTCTGCTGTACGCGTGACTGCCGATTGGCAAATTTGCAAAGCCTGTGAATAGTATAATCGAGAATTTGGCTCCAAATCATGTTTAAACGTCAGTTTAAAGGACAAATTAGAGATATTCTAAAATTATGAAGAATATTGCTCGTCAATTTTTTTTAAAAACGGGGAAAAAAATAAGGACTCATCGAGAAATTTCGCAGTTTAAAAGTGGAAACCCAATCACCCCGAAATAAAAGGTTCGCTGCATCAAAGACAAGATGGCCTTGGCTATGACACTAACTGCACTGTCCACCATTTTAACTGGGTGGTGGTCATTAGTTCAATGGATCCAAGTTGTGACTGGCTCTAAATCCCACTAAGTTGATTGGCTCTCAGACTCTGCCACATTCTCTTTCAGGTGGCACGATACAGTTTAGGCTCCAAAAATTTCGAAAGCTGATGTTTGTTATGAAGAATGGAACTGAATGTATCAGGGACAAAAGTAATTTTAATCGCAAAGAATGTCAACAAGAAAGTAAGTCCACATGTTCTTATCGCGACAATAACGTTTCACATGATTTCTGACCACCATACAAGACGATTTAATTTTCTCAAAAAAGTTGGTGACGTCAATTTTTGATTTTTTTTTTAATTTCTCGGGTTGTTTTTTTTTATATATATTTTGTTTGCAGTCTTTACAATTGGCAATTTTTTTTGTAGCAAAAATGAAATCTTCTGACTTTTTAAGAAATCGAGAGCAACACAATTTAAATTGGTTGAAGTTTATCTGAAATCATTTTAAAACATTATCTTTGCCAAAGCACTGGCTCGAACGTTTTTCCAAATGATAGTATTTGACGCCAAAGTGTTTTTTACCTCTCGCTTTACACTCCATTCTTCCCAGAAAGTGGTCATTCACATTTGCTGTGTGGAGAACACGTTCCTCCACATCAAGAAACAGCATTAAGCCACTTTAATAAATATTCAGCACGAGGAGTGTTGATCGTTGCATGTGATTGCGTAATTTGATGAGACAGTTCAACCAAAACAATCTCCATTCGGCCTTACCAACTGAGGTAAGTACGTCATTTAGCTTCGTCTTCAATAATTTGCTTATACCATCTAAGAGGGAGTGGACTACGAACAGTTTATGTAATGGCCTTCTCGTGAAGTCCAATAACATGCTTGAAAGGCAAGTTAAGATAAAATTTCAGTCAAAGCCGAATATACATCAATCCTTAAGCCCCGTTTGGTGTTAAAATCGTAAGAACAGCGGAGGAATATTGTTCGTAACTCTGGGTAGTTGCTATAGAATTGGATACGTGACTTTTAACCAATGATTTAACCCCTAGGATGTCTAGGTTCTAGGATGTCCAGATGTCTAGGTCCTAGGATGTCTAGGTTCAGTAGAGCGAAGCAAGTAAGCTGCTTCGGCACTTGCGCGATTGCTTGATTTGAATTTTGCACCCTCTCCTTCCTGGGTGCTGATGGAGAGCCTGTACACGGATAGTTGGTGAATAATCGATATGATTAACTAATCTACCATGATCTCATAGAAGACACGAATGGTTTGTATTAATTTTATGATCAGTTGCAGATTCAAAAGATAACAGCTTTTTCATGTTAACGGGCTAAAATTTCAATATAATATTTGAACAAACATGTAATAACAATGTTGCACAATTAATTATTTATTACGTTTTGGCCCAATCAGACCACGGCGTTTAATCACATATAACGACTTTGTAAAACAAATACAAACTAAATAAGTATTTTTGGTCTTTTGATCACCCAGCTGGATCTTCAGGAGATTAAAACCTTTATTTACTTTCTTCAAAACGACAGCAGATACCATCAAAACAACTTCCTTACGCCTTTTTCGTCTCATGGACTTTAATCAATCAAGTAATTAAGGATAGTTTCATCATCCAATCATCCAAGGAATATGCACGACTTAAAGACGGTTGTCTACATTGTTTCGTTCAATAATGAGTACACATACTTCATAATAACTGATAGTTAATGTTACAGTAATCTGATTATTTGTTTATGATTTAACTTTATTTGTCATCGCTGTTTTCATTGCAAGTGTTTAGAGTCGTATTTCATTCAGTCATTCTGTTTCAAGCTGAACGAACACGTTTTAAGTTTACGCTTACCAGGAAAGTTTATGTAAGCTAATCTGTATCTTACAGACCCACCACCGAAATCGAATAACTCAATATTATACTCCAATAGTATTATAGTATTATTTGTTGTGGTTCTGTTCAATACTGCGAGTCATAACACTGAGCATCTTTAACGGAAATATACGCTGCAAATCAATTATGTAGTAACGTCAACAACAAGCCAACAACAGCACCTCTCAGTTCCACAACCTGACGAAACCAGGAAATAATTAACGTATAAATAATAGAATTAGAACTTTCTTTTATCCAATATATGACTGTTTCATCCAATATACAAATACGGCTATGACAGTTCTAGCACATCCCAAGTTGCTACGACGTAAACTTTTAAAAGTTTAGCTAACACTTCAGTGTTCTCGTGCAAGTAGTATTAATCTCAACGTTTTCACGCTCCTTAAATATCAAAAGAACCTTTCTCTTAGCAGATATAGGCAACTGGACGATCTATGAATGCCATTTATCATTAGTATTATCCGCAGTGGCATAGCTATACCACGGTCTACCCGGGCCTGTGCCCGGATGAAATACTGCTGACAAATCTAGCTCACATTTGGTAAAGTATAGAGTATAGTCACCACAAAGATTAAATATATTTATTCTGCTTACCTAAAGTCCAAGTATTAGTTTAATTTCCACATAAATGTTAAATATTTCGTAAATATATATCCTTGCAAGATGAAGTAAAAAACAATGTTTTTGACTGTCATCGCTAAGGCATGTGTCAGTGGGCGCTGATGAGTAAAAGCAATTGTCGTTGTTCGATTGTTGTGAAATGAATCCGAATAAAAAGAGAAGGACAGAAAGAGGTAACACCGGGGCCGAGTCAAGCGAGCTAGGGGTGATGTTGAAAGCCAGAAGAAACACAGTACTAGTAGCAGTTAGTAAAGAATGAGAAGTTTTACTGGGCTCTACTACTGCAAAATATCTTGAGGGCTTGCCGCATCCCTTTAGCAAACAGTGTAATAACTAAAAAACTACTATTTTATCCCCACGTAACATTTGCTTTCTGGCTACGCCACTAATTATCCGAATAGAAATATTACGTTCATGGTCTGTTTTAAATTTTTCTTTAAAAAATCAAACTTGAATTATTGACATTTTAATATTTTCGTAAGAGTTCGCTCACAAAATGACTTATTTCACCAAAATTTTATTGGTTGTTATATTTTTACCTGTACCATGTACAACACGTAAAAATTATTCTGAAACTCACCTTAAAAAGTTTGTAAAATCAGTTAAAACGTTGACCACAAATACGTGTAAAGGCGCTGTTACATTATGCAACTTTACTCGCAATTTTGTCGCGAGACAAGTTACAATTAAATCGCAACATTTTTGCTGCTGCAATCGTTGCACGAAGTTGAATCGAGTTTTACTTTTCGCAACGATGGCGGCAATACAGGAACTAATTTTTGAAGCGTTGCACAGTGTCGAATCTTTCGTGCAACTTGTCTCGCAATGGTAATCGTGATCAGCCAATGAAAATGAATGACCGGCTCATTTTTATATCTTTTCGGTGTCCGTTCGTTGACAAGTTGTACCGGATATTGCTGGTGTAACATCCCTTTATCGTGCTACTGAAACGAGACGGATTCAACCGTTGCGACGCAACTTGCAATGCAAAATGCAAGACAAGTTGTATAGTGTAACAGCGCCTTAAAGCCCGCCTCGCACTAGTGCGATTTAGTCGCGCAGTCGCCTAATCACATGCGATTTCTGTTTCGTTGGGCCACGTTATCACTACACTGGAAAGGTTTGTATGCCGGTACTAAAAACTCTCCGGCATAGTGTAAACAGAACAGTTCTGTATTGTTGTAAAAAGTTATCCGGTATGATGTAAACAGCAGACCTGGGAAAGCAGGGTATAATCCGCCTTAGAGATTTTATTTTGCACTTGTAACAGCGCACTCTTCCACTTCCACTGCTGCGATCGCACTATGTAACCCAAAATTGTTCGCAATAATTCAACAATAAAACTCAGACACTGGTATGACTCCATATTGAATGCAATTGAAGGCTCAAAGCGACCCCAGAAAACCGATCCGATATCAGGAACGTACCACTTTTAACAGTGCAGCCGAACAAAGTCGCTCTGTTCCAAAAATCGCTTCGAAAATGGCGTTCCAAGTGTAAACGTAAGCCTATCCGGTATGGTTTTTGCGTTGCTACTGAAAGGTAGCCGATCCGGAATAGTGTAAACGTAGCAGTACTCAAAATCGGCATATGCATATAACAATTCTTAGTACGAACTCTTCTTCTTTTTCTGGAGTCCATACTATAGGCTCCATTCTTTTCATGTGATTTCTTCTAATTTCTCATAAGTGGTTTTAATCATGGCATTGCCACAAACGCGCACGCCTTTACGACAGGATGCAAATGCATTTAAATTGATGCGAAAAATCAAGCAAGTTTGATCGATGCGACTTTTGTTGCATGTAGAAAGAGTTTCATCGCAAGCTGCTTCACATAGTGCAATTCTTTCCAAAACACTGTGATATCTTTTGCGTGTAATTAAAATCGCACATCATCGCCCAAGTGTGCGGCGCGGTTTAGGCAAACCAGATTCTTTATGCTAACAAGTAGTGTACAATTTTTCTCAAGCATTTCGTAGAGACTAAAAGAGAACTATGAAAGCTGGAACGAAGCACAAACTTCTTATTGCTTTGTGCCGCAACTTAGTATTCTGGATTTACTGTATTTTTGGTGCATTTATATTCATGGCTATTGAGGGAAACTCCGGGGATGCAGACGATGAAAGTGGATCGCTTTACAAGCAAATTAAAAAGAATCTGACAGCAAAATACAACATTAATGAAACCGCCTTCGACGAACTGACGCGTGAGTTGAAACACGCTTCTCATTTTCTGTATTCTGATCGAAGTGACTGGTCCTTTGGAAACTCTATGCTGTTTGTTCAAAGTATTATCACAACTATAGGTGTGTTAATCCCTTTTTTATGTATTTATAATTACAATTACGTCATAATCACTTTTATAATAGACCTTGCCCGCATCAGTTTGAATGGCATCAAAACATTGAATTCAAGTCTAGGTTTGAGTAGACAAACCACTCTGTCCTCGATCTCAATCTCTTGTTTGTGGACATTAGATTGAATGATAGAAAGGTATATTACCATATCCATCACCTTTATAATAATTTACAAAGCGACACGCGTCCTACACGCGCTCTCATTGGACGAACCTCATTTTTCCTCGGAATACAGAGACATGCTGACCTCATTTTCATTTTATATTCGAGCATAGAAACATGGATGAGGTCACGAAAACTCGAGAAAACCTTTGTTTCCTTTGGCTTTTGGGGGTTTTTTTATGAAGCAAATAGAAAATAGCTTTCGTGTGTCTGTGCTGTGATAGAATTATTGATGACGCCTTTAGAACCTAAAAAATATCTGAAAACTCTCGGCTACTCCTCGTGTTTTCACTAGGCATTTTTCCATTTGAAATGATGTCAGTCATGTTTCTATCATGGCACAAACACAACTAAAGGATTTTCTATTAGTTAAAAACATGACTCAAAATCTCGATACTGATTGGTTGAAAGCAGTGCAGTTACAAGATCATGACACGGTGCCAAAAAAATTAACAATCGGTTCTGAATTTCCCTTTTTTGACACTGTATAAGTTTTATCATGTTACAGCAGTTTATCATGTTATAGCATTTGAGAACTTTTCCTTGATGAAGTCCAGTAAATGGCGTAATGGTGCTATAATTACTTGACCACAAAATCAGTAAACAATTATTGGATGAGGCTGAGCACAATACCAAGAATTATTCAGATCGGGGTCAATGTTATCT
Organism: Heliopora coerulea; assembly: GCA_030142905.1. Lineage (NCBI taxonomy): Eukaryota > Metazoa > Cnidaria > Anthozoa > Scleralcyonacea > Helioporidae > Heliopora > Heliopora coerulea. Next base: position 737,406 of record JASJOG010000070.1, on the reverse strand, counting down.
GGCGAAGCCGAAGGCTGAGGCGGACAACATTGACCGAGGTCAGGATAATTCTTATTAGTAGAAACTTAGTCGAGTACTATTGCAAATGCTGCATTCTGATTGGCTACGCTACTCGCTATCTATTCGTCGATAGATAGCAAGTAGCAAAAATTGGCTTCCGCCTCTCGTTTTTGTGAAGTTTCTGAAGACAAAATATAATGCTTACTTGAAAGTGCAATCCCAGAGAAGACGAAAAATGTTCTTTGCAAAGTCTGTTTCTACTAAAACAATTAGATTATCGAGAGTGAGGTGATCGAGAGCGAATAATCTAATTGTCAAATATTATGCGTAAGCCGAATCCAATAATAGTTTTATTGTACATTCAAAACAGCGATATATGCAAGAAAAGATTTGCAGTAAGACGACTCGTGCGATTGACTTTCCAAACTGCTGCAGGCCATTTTGCTGTTGTATTTTTTGCGGGCCAGAGGTGGTTACGTCATCAGCGTCCAATTAATTTTTTTTTGGATAGCTCCGTCGAATAATTCATGATATTCGGTGAAAATAATGTCACAGCTTCCGGACATTGAAAATTAACTGGTGAATGTCGACCAATAAGAAACAAGAATGAAGGTTGAATGTATAATATTAGAAATTATGTAGGTTTGAAGTGACCATGCAATTCTTTCAGTACTCGGAATCTAGGACTAAATTACCCGCGACAGGTATCTCATCGATGATCTGAAGGTGAAGAATACGATTCCCGCCAGAGAGTTCCGAAAAATGTTCCTGAATAAGAATATCGTACGAATAAAACAAGAACGTTGCTGAACTGTGGGGTTAGTTTTGAAAATATTGTGGGTACAATTCAACCAACAGAAAGCTATAATCCTATAGTGATCAAGTTCGCCAAATTTTACCCCGCCCAATATTTGCACCATAGTTATTCCTCCTTAGCTGAATGTATAACACACTTCATAACCACATTTAGATTCATATATTCTGCCTGAGTTTATTTGTTCATGTTTAACGCTTGGATATCACATATTTTCATTTCCAGGATATGGTCACATCGTCCCGGTGACTGTCATTGGTCGCTTGTTTTGCATCATCTACGCCATATTTGGAATCCCCATTTGCCTTGCGATGCTTGCCATCGTGGGTGATCTCCTAAGACTAACACACATGAAGTGGATTCAGAGGTTGAAAAAATTTGATCTCATTTCTCTGTCGTGCGACGCCAAGTGCGCTATTGTATGTTGTATTCAAATGGTTGTTTTGATCTTCATTGGAGCGGGCATTCACATGAAAGTGGACAACTGGACTCTTGACGAAGGGATCTACGCATGGTTCATCACATTCTCCACCATCGGATTTGGTGACTACATACCAGGGTATCACTACATTCAAGGAGACTTCGGCATCCATCACAGCATTTTGATCTATCGTATTTTTTTCGACATTTTTGGCCTTTGCGTTGTTGCTGCCTTCCTGTCGTCATTGGCAAAGATTTTTCAACACTGCAAATTTCAGAAGTACTGTTTTCTATTGCCTTACGTTGACACATACGACGAGTCTGAAGATCATCCGACCAACAACGAAAGGCACTCGATCCCGTTGGACGAAATTCCAGAAACGTCTCACGCTTAAAAAAGCTTTCTTTACAACTAAATAATCACCAACTCGTTTCGCCCAACATTACAGTAAGCGGAATCGTTTCGTTCAACGTTACAGTACGCGAATAATTTCTTCAGTTCTTTTGGTTAGAAACCGTTAGAAAGCCGAACATTCGTCGGAAGTTCCAAGAGCGATCTTTTGTTGGTTTACTCTTGGCAGCAATTAGCATCAAGAGTTGATATATTTTAATGTTTGAATGGCTGTTGTCTGTCCTTAAGCGGAATAACTGCTTCATCTCGAGTTCACTCCACTGTTTATACAAGCAGCGGCTTATAAACAACATAAACAAACATTTAGAAGGGCAGCCATGTTTGCTTTCGTACACGCGTGACTTTTGCATGCCGAAAGTCTATGGCAGACCCTCACAACTATTGCTTGCGTATTGCGATCAATGTCAATCCGTACGTATTACGATATCTTACTGCTTTCCTCTCCGTTGTACTCCAGGCAGTTGTTAAACATCAACTTGACGTCAGAGATGAACTGCAAAATAATAAATATAGAAAATTTTAATTCAATCTCGTAAGAATGAGTGTTGTCAAGAATATACGAAAGCAACCTCTAAAAGCATATGATTGGTTTTTTTGGGTATCTTTCACCGTCTCTGTTCTTTGATCTGTTAATGTGTCTGTGTCTTTCACCGTCTGTCTATTATTTAGTCCGTACGTCCGTCTGTCTGTCTGTTGGCCTACCTGTCTGTCTATTAGTCCGTCAGTTCGTCTGTATGTTGGCCTACCTGTCTGCTACACTTATCTCTCTCTGTGTTCATTAGTCCGTCTGTTTGTCTGTTGGCCCACCTGTTCGCTCTTCCTACTTGTCTGTCTGTCTTTTTTTCTGTCTGTTGGCCTACCTGTCTGCTCTGCCTACTTGCCTGTCTGTCTGCCGGTTTAATTTTCTGTCCGTCTGTCTGTTTGTCAGTCTATTTATCTGTCTGTTTATTTGTCTGTTTATCTGTCTTCCTGTCTGTCAGTCGGTCGGTCGCTCTGTCCCAACGGATACCGTGCCCATTGTTTTAATCTTCCTCCTAACCTGAACAACGGTAAAACAACGGCCTACCGTCCGAATAATTGTTAACAGAAACGCATTGAAGCTACATGAAGTTTACTTTTACTTAGGTATTTTTTTACTTGTCCAGTGTAACTCACCTATCTTGTATAAGACTGAAATGAAGGACTCCAGGGAGGGTAAAGTACCATTTTTGGAAACTCAACATGGTGGTGAAGTGAAATGTCTTTATTTATACTCGATAACCCTATCAGCTACCTGAGCTGTTCTCCTTAGAGGTCCAGTAAGGGCCACCCCTCATGGGTCCAGTGTTAATACAAGAGGAAACCGGAGTACCCGGGGAAAACCTGCGACGCTTAGTAGAGTCAAATTGGACAACATTCTTCTCAAATGTGACAAACGTAACTTTAATCAGGAATCTAACCATAGTCACAGTGGTGAGAGACACATGTACTACCACTGTGCCGCCAACACCTCATAAACGGCACCATTTCTAAAACAGTCAAAAAGTTATGCGCAGAAGACAAAAGCGTATAATCATGTTCTTAAAACACCTCATTTGAATTTTTAACCTAAATTTACAAATCTGAGAACTTGCCATAGCTCTTCAAAATGATTCCACTTTTGTGATTTTCCAACGCCATATCGTCCTTATGAAGCCATTCGGAAGTCACGATGTTAGTCTCTTTCAACTATACACCAAGCTGTAATAAAGCTTGGTTGACAATTTACCCACGTTCAAGTATGTTGTTTCAAGGCCGATGTCAATAACGAAATAAATTTAAAGACACGCGAAAAAATCATTATTATTCGGACAATATAAGTTAAATATTGTCCTGTGTCTTGAGTTTATTTCATATATTAAATATTTGAATAACGGTCTTCTCGTACAATAGGTATTAATCTGAATTCTTGAACATAAGAGAAATACTTATGTCTGTCTTCAAAGACGTTATCCATTCCAACAATACATATCGACATAATACTTGTCAACATTTCTCAAATTATAAAGTCGCTGAATAAATCCTTCAAGAAAATGAACTATACACTTCAGTGAATTCAATTGTAGAATCGAAATTAGGGTTGGGAGGTTCTTCATTGGCAAATTTTTACCATTCCTCGAGCCCGCAATATCTTCCTGACGACGTCCTTCATTTCTAGCCCTAATCTACTTCCCGGGCGGAAAACGTAGTCTTAGGATAAAAATGAGAGCCCAGCTCAAAATTTTAAGGTGATGAACGATGATCTCAACAAGGCAAGACAAGTTAAAACATTTTGAAAATAAGTTGGATTCTAACGTTTCGTTGCAACGTGCAACATCTTTAGAGTGTAATATTAAAAGGTTATCAGTGTCTATATATAAGTCTATTTACATGCGAGAATGAATAATTAATTAGCGCCCAACCAATCACAAAAGGTGACAAGTAAGAAGCTGAGAGAAAAATTAATGACGGGGCGAGAGACTAAAACAAAGAAAGAGGTGTGGAAGAGATATTTTCGTTGAGCGGAGGTTTGAGTTTAGAAATAAGTAGGCTTTCCCGAAGAAGTAGTTCAAAATTTGAATTGGAACGGCAGGAAGAGGCAATAGTAAAGTCGTTGGGGGAGATGCTATGTCTGGTTTGACGAGTATGAGTGAGAACGCTCGACAGTGAATGAGTAGCCCGTTTCTTTCCCGTCAAAGGCGAAACTCCCATGTGCTCCGAGATACGTGTATGTAAATGGCGGCGTGTTTGCCCCAAATACGATGCACCGCAGCATCGACACGTGTAATTATAAACAACACGCGATCTCATTAACATGGGAATCCGGTCTTTGAAGGGAAAGAAACTAGACAAGCGCCGGCCAGATCTGAAAATAAATCGTAAAGACAAATGTGGGAAGGCAGAGGAACACAATTTTATGATTTGTGTTCGGATTTGTAGAGAGTGAGACCCTGTGAAGGGAAGAGAGAAATTGATAACAGTTTTATGAGAGACATTTGTATCGTGAGGGGGTAGACTAAACAGCCTGGCAAGAAAGACACGAATACAGCGATCAAGAAAAACCTCGGGGTAACCGTTATTGAGAAGTACTTTTTTCAGTTTAAGTATTTCAGAATGAAAAAGGTGGTATGACGAACAAATTTTAAAATAACGATCGAGTAGAGTGTAGACAAGACCACGTTTAAACGATAAGGGGATAAAACTATCAAAGTTAGTAAATAAGCCGGTGAAAGAAGTTTTCCGATAAACTGAGGTGGTAAAGCCGTCAGTGCGGTCAATCGAAACGTCTAGAAAAGGTAAAGTGGATTTGTCCTCTAGTTGACAAGTAAACGAGATATTAGGGTGTTGTGAATTAAGATAATCTTTAAAAAGGGGAACATGGTCTCGAGAACGGAAAATAACAAAACAATCGTCAACGTAGCGCCGGAAGAAAAGGGGTTTAAATTCAGATGGACAATTAGCCAACCAAGGACGTTCATGAAAAGAGAGAAAAATATTTGCGAAAAGAGGACCAAGGAGAGAGCCCATAGCTACGCCGTCTACCTGTTCATATAATGAGTTATTAAAAATAAAATGACAATTCTTAACCGATAAGCATAAGAGTTTACGGAGTTCCGAAATCGAGAAACCTTCGAATAGTGTGGAGTTTTGGAAAGTCTTATTAATTATAATATCTATTGTCTCGTCCAGCGGGACGTTGGTAAAAAGCGAGTCAACGTCAAAACTAGCCATAAAAATTTTGTCTGTGTCAAGATTGAGAGAACGTAAATTCTCTAGAAAAGAAAAAGTGTCAGAGATCATAAATGGGCTATTTAAGAGAGGATTAAGAATGGGAACAAGAAATTTGAAAAGGTTATAAGAATGGGTGCCGATAGCGGAGAGAATAGGTCTGAAAGGAAAATTCATCTTGTGCACCTTTGGTAAACCGTAAAGAATACCTGGTTTAGAACCTGAAGGAGCTAACCGTTCGTATACTTCTTCGGAAATTACATCGTTATTCTTTAGACTGCGGAGGAAGGCGCGCAGTTCATTTTCTCGCTTGATAGTAAGTTTGAGTGGATCGGACGAAAGCGGTTTGAAGTTGGAGGAGTCACCAAGAATATTGCGCATCCTTTTGTTGTAGTCATCCTTGTTGACCAAGACGATGCCATTCCCTTTGTCAGGTTTCGTAATGACAATGTTCGTGTCATTTTGTCATAATGACAAATTTCGTGTCATGGTGGTTTCTCAAGCATAACCTCGTTGTCGTTACTCTGCCGCTGTACGGCTACGAGCTGGCAATGGCGATAGGCGGTGGGTCTTACCACCCTAAACGTCTACTGCAAACTTGTTATTTCTTTCTTTTTGCGGTCATCATATGGTTGTCACCAATTTTGATCGCAGAGAAGATCAGATGGAAAGAGGAAAATTTCCTACAAAAAATCAACGATTTTTGTCCACAGTTGCATAAACACGTTCGCGGACCGCATTCCAGTCAACAAGATATACAATCCCAGCCTCCAAATGTGCCAAATTCCAGTCAACAGGAGTCATCAAACCATGGTTCCTCCAACTCCGACGAACAATCCCAAATAGCAGACGACAACTACAAGTTGACCACCAGAGGAGACGACTTTGAGAAATTTCTTAAGTTTCTGGAAAAAAGGAGGATAGGCCTGGTTCCTCTAGGATACACTTGGCAACTTAACATCTCCTACGTTTCCCTCTTCCAAGGAAATTATAACATTCTTGATCAATGTTCAACGAGTTGACTGAGTTGGGTTGATATATATGAACGGAACCTGTAAAAGCAACTTGTTGTATTAGGTTTAGTTAAATTTGAGGAAACATTTCTTGAGTTGCATTAAACTTTTTTCATCTGCAATGGAATTAGGAAATGAATGATCTATCCAGCATTAATTATCTTTTAGAACAGCACAAGACAAAGTTTTATAAACAATAATGCACCAAGTAATCAAACAATACGTTGTACACCTTGAAGAATAAAGACTATTGAAGTACTTGATAAGCATGTTTTTATTTATTCAATATGCACAGAAGTATAAAGAGAGAGATTGATCTCTGAATTATGGATCATGTTTCTGCCATCACTTCGCTTTTTTTCCAGGAGCAAAAATATCACCGGCATGTATTAGATCCCATCGCACTCAACAATTACTTAATAAAACTTCTCTGATATCAAGTAGAGTTGTTGGAACGACAATAAGAGTGGGTTGGCCCGGTGAGGTCCCAATCACTGCATGGGTGTGTTCTATCGAGTGTCTGCATGACAGTGTGATGCAAGTGTAAAAACTCCAATGATCAATTGCCCTCATTATGCATGTGCCAGAACGACAACCTGAATGTTGTTCGAAGTCGAATTTGTAATTTTCTAAAGGTTCTAAAGTAAAAAATAACGTTTAATTCAATGGCGATCTCATTTGGCAATCATAAGTTTGTAGTTTGATATACATAGCCTGTTCAAAAGTGGAGGATCCCACACATACCCTGGTCCCAACCGAAAAATGTTTGGGAGCCATAGCTTCCCAAATCCACCACTTCTGACTGCCCTGATATCAAGAGTCATTGAGGTCAATGTGCATTATATCTGTCGAGCCCTTTTGCTATAATAAATGATATGGTCTTTAGTCTTGGTATCAAAAAATCCAAATTCAATTATTGTTTCATGACAAATTTTCATGTATGTATGTAGGTATTAATGTATGTATGTATGTATGTATATATCTTGATTTTTGAGATTATCTAATACATTTAAGCTTTGTCATTACACTGTGTTTCATGTATAGCACAATCTTCAGATGCTTCCGTACATAAATACATATATAACTAGAAATGCGTGTACGCAACAAACCCTCGCCCACCCTTCTAAAATATCACTCGAGAATTCGAGTAAGATTGATGATTTTCCAACTTGTCAGAAAAATCGTCCATACTATAACTAGAAGACGGAATGAAATAATAATAATAAATAAAAACAAAACAAAACAAAAAAACACCCACAATTCGGCCTCAAGTTAACAACCTACATAGCTTATATTTAAACTGCTTGTTGTCATATGATTAAAATTTCGATTAAGTTTTATTAAAACAAAACGTTTGGAGAGAATAACCTTAAATGGTTTAATGAATGGTAAGAGATCCGTTCTCACAATTCTACTGCTAAACAATGGATGTTCGTATGAAGACCCTATATTAGTCACGATCTTGAGGTATTTCGAGTCGTTTTCCAGTCAAACTTTTCACTCATGTTGCTTTAAAGAAAGATTTTTTATTAGTTGGCCAGGCTTTCTGTCTTAAAATTGGAGCATCCTCAAAGGTTACTGGTCTTTACCAACATTACGGACAGCTCGTGATTGAAAAATTTTTCGATATTTTTTACCTTAAAAAACTGGTAAATGCTGTATTATATCAAAGTTGGTTGCAAATGTCTATCAGAAGTGCTATAATGAAGATTTATTCTAAGTATTCATCCGGAGGTACAAGACTTTGTTGACGAAGATGAAATGAATTACGAAACAGACGAAATAAACAAAGAAAACATGAACGAGTTCTGCATTTTTATTGTTGACCAAAAATCAGAAAAATATATAACATACAACAAAATACGGCAAGAAAACCTTGTGTAAGTTTTGGTCAAAAGAAAAACGAGTAGAGAGAAGTAAAATACGTACATTTTTACCCTGTAAAACTTTCGTAAAAAAATTGGCGTAGCGTACAAACCAGCAACTCTTACGGATTTTATATTAAGAATTGAGCGGCACCTCAACCCAAAGGATTCAACAGTGAATTTGCAAAAAGAAGACTGCTTTAGACTTATAAACTTTCTTGAGAGGTGTTTTAAATTTTTATGAAAACATTACCGGTCGAATACGGCAAAGTTCATCATTCACAAATCACCCGGGAAGTGAGAGACTCAAGTGGACAACTGTTTCGCCGTAGGATAGTTTGGTGACCAAAGACAAGTAGCTTTGCACGATATTACCCAGTGGCTGTTTACCTTTTATTTCGAGCCACAAATACATCTCGACGTCTTCAGGGGGACGCGACATTTCCTACGGAGCACAATACTGAATGAAGCAACGAAATTCTTGTGTGGAAAGCGGAGAGAACATACAAAGTCTATTGCGGCCTAGACAAGTCTTCTGGACGATAAGTGTTTTATCGCACTTTTCAAACAATTGACTATGAACGCTGTCCGGTTAAATACTACAAAACATTCAAAAGCCATTATCGTGCAGAGATGAATGAACCAGAATCTTCATTCTACTTTACAAATAAACACCAGTTAAATCCAGGCGATAATATTTGGTACAAAAAGTCTCTCTTGGGGAAGAATGAAGTCGGAAGACAGTTTTGAAAGCTGCTCAAAACAGTTCCGTTCGCAGAACTTGTATTTCAAAGCTACTCGATTCAGACTGACCTGTGATTGTGTAGGTCTGGTAAGTGGTAACTAGAACGTGCAAAATCTCGAGATTTATTCAAATCAGCATGTATTCAACTTCGATGAAGAATGTCGTTTACACTTAGTCGCTCCACAAATGTCCTGACAGCAAGCCAGTTCCTTTACGTCTTTTGTTCATATTTATGGGAAAGAACCAAGAGAAAGTGTTGCTGCAACAAATGAACAGTTTGCCAATTCATATTGCAACGAGCTAATTTTGAGAACTGCTCTTTCAAGTCATAAATTGTCCAGTTACTAAGATGGCCCTCAAAAGTGAAACAAGCCGCAAAAGCCAATCTTAAATCAATTTAAAGAACTTTAATGTTCACAAAAAAACACAAAAAAAACACAAAAAAAACCCAAAAAACAAAGATAAAGGAAAAGACAGTTGGTAAAACCATTAATCTTCGAAACTAAGCACTCAATGGATCAAACAGTGGATCAAAGGCTGCATAACAATATGTGGCTGATCTGACTAATGCAAACACGATTTTTGAAGCTACATGAATCCAGAACAACCCAATCCTAGTGTTACCGATAAGAAACAATGCACCACCACAGTTTTATTTTCCTTACATGAGATCTAGTTACCATCTTAACATTTGAATTCGTAAAAGCTCATGAAGTTGGGAGAACCACCTTAATCGAAGCCTGTAATGTAATTTCATGCGAAATATTATTCAGTAGAATCCCGTTTACTCGAACTACCAAGGGCAACGAGAAATTGTTCGAGTTAGCTGGGATTCGAGTTATCAGGGAGGGCATGGGATTTCAAATATCCTGTTAACAATTCATAAGGTATCGTGGTTTTAAGATTTATCCATTATTACAAGTCATTTCGGTACAGTCAGTTAAGAATATTTTTATTTTTCTTTATGCATAGAGTTGATTGTTTTGTCCTCAATACTTATATAACCATACTGCAATGTCTGCCCCTATGGAGTTGGACAACTGTTCATAATGAAATGGCTATTCCATATTACGTATTCATGTTCAGTGAATGTTTAACTCTTTTACATGCGGCTGTACAAATTTCTGAAAGCCCCACGAAATAAATTGGATAAACTACAACAATCACGAAGTCTTATTTACGACCTATTTGTGGGACATTTTAAGAATAGTCGCGCACTATTCACTAAGGATAATCGCTCTGGAAATGTCTTTATTGGGGTCGAATTATGTTTCGATACGTTGACACGTTATCAGTAAAGATTCAAGATTCCGACTGGTCAAACAGCTATGCCTTGACACTTTCAGGTTTGCCAAATTAGAGTTCGGATGAACGGGTATAAATTTGAGCCAAGGGAGTATAAAATTTGATTTATTTTTTACATCTCAACCGGTACTTTTTTATCTGGGATATGGCCAGTTGGTTTATCTGATCACTCAGAGGCGTTAGAAAGTTACATAGAATAAAATCCCTGTAGCCAAAATCTGTCCAAGTGAGAAATTATTAAAGTTATGATCGAGAATTAGTTAAATCGGGTCTTAGTTATATCGCATGGGACATTCTGGAATTAAAATCGAACTCTGATGACGCATGGCATTCTTACAAGGACATGGTTTTGTCTGTGGCGGATAAACACGCACCAGTGATCACCCAAAGGGTGCGAGGAAAATCTCTCTCGTGGATTTCGCATGGTATAAAGGACCTAATGAAAGAGCTATAAAAACTAAAAAATGAGCTTCACTGGAGCAATTATCGAAGATTGCGCAACGCAAGTACAATGAAAATGCGAAAAGAAAAGGCCAGCTATTACTCGACACAACTAGCAGGGAAGCAGGACTCTCAAGAAACATGGAAAATAATTAATAGTATTCTTCCAAAACAAAAACTGTCCAAGAATACCGATGTTGAGACTAATGTTCGCCTGGCAGCAACTAAATTAAATACGTTAATTCTTAGTAACAATGGCTCAAAGGTTGTGTAGTTGTTTTAACCCAGGTCTTAGTATGCAAAATATTTTGATACCAAGAGTTGCAGAAAATTTTATTATGCAAACCATATTAATCGACTTCGTGTATCAACAAGTACAAACGTTGAAGACGAAAAAATCTACTGGTGTAGATAGAATTACTGCAAGACTCATGAAAGATGCAGCCACAGAAATTGTTTGGCCAGTTACATATCTTGTAAACTTAACAATCAAAACAGGAGTTGTTCCTTCACAGTGGAAAGAAGCCCGAGTTACCACTAGTTTTAAATCAGGAAAAAAAGATAATGCGAATAATTATCGTCCGATTTCCGTACTGCCGCTTATATCCAAGATCATGGAACGTTCTATCCAAACACAACTTGTGACTTTCCTTACAGGGAACAAAGCTTTATCTACGTGTCAATCAGGTTTTCGAACGAACCATTCGACTGAAACAGCAGTTGTACATCTAGTGGACAATATATCGGAATAAATGGACAAAGGAATGTTAACAGGTAGAATGTTTATTAATTTAAAGAAAGCTTTTGATCTAGTTGAACATAGATATTTACTTTATAAGCTTGAGCATTATGGGATAAGAGAGGACGGCCTAAAGTGGTTTCGGAATTATCTCATTACACGAACTCAGCAGGTTAAACTTGGGAAAGACTTATCCCCAAGTCTGCCTGTGGAATATGGTGTACCTCAGGGGTGCCTATTTGGGCCATTATTATTTGTTCTGTACATAAATGATCAGCCAAAATCCTTTATCAACTGAATCATAGAGATGCATGCAGATGATACTGTTATCTATTGTACGGGACATTATATCGTCAAGATAACAAATGTATTTCATGATGACATGGACAATGTGAGAAAATGGATGGAAAAAGACAGGTTAATCCTAGACCGAACAAGTCAAAAGCTTGAGAAAAACGATGATCAGCTAATACAGATGTATGGGGAAAATATAGAACATGTCTCAAAATTCAAATACCTAGGAGTATTACTAGACGAGCAGTTGACCTGGAAGGAACATACAGAGTCAGTGAGTAAGAAGGTTTGTAAGCGCCTGCTCTTGCTGTGTCGTGTACGGAAATGTATTACATTGAAAGCATGTAAGTGTGTCTACAATGTGATCATTCAACCCTTGTTTGATTACGCTGATACTGCCTGGGAAGAATAATCTGAAAGACGTAGCCAAGAACTGCAACGCCTGCAAAATCGTGCTGCCCATATAATTCTTCAATGCAGTTCCTCCGAAAATGCATTTCGTTTATTAAAATGGATTAATTTAGCATCTAGAAGAAAAATGCATAAATGTATGCTAGTTTTTAAATGTCAAAATAACTTTGTACCGGAATATCTTCAGCACTATTTTTTTAAAAATAGTAGTTTCCATAATTATAATACCAGAAGAAAACATGACCTACATCTTCTAAAGCCAAAAATCAATCTGGGAAAGAGAACTTTTTGGTACACTGGAACTGTTTATTTTAATGATCTTCCTGACGAAGTTAAACATTCGCGTTCTCTTAGTACTTTTAAAAGTCTTGTTTATAAACATTTTCTTAATATGTGATGTTGATTTAAGCATATGGCTTGCATTCAAATTTATTTATTTGTATATTTATAGTTTTAATTATTAGGTTTTAATATTGTAAATAATTAGTTATATCATGTATACAGGTTCCCTCCAGATATTAGCCTCGCAGCTGAATGGACTACCCTGTTCAAATAAAGTTATTCAATCAATTCAATCAATTCAATAAAATTGGGTTCGAGTTACCGGGGAGTTCGAATTAACCGAGTTCGAGTTAGCGAGGTTCCATTGTATTTCGACAATCTTTATAGCTGTCGGCCAAATACTCCCAAGAAACACAAAAGAGCCATGTTGGAAGGGTTTTTTCAGTTTCAAAAGCACATTTTCTGTTGCAATTCGACAAAAATTGTTCGTGACTTCACTCAGGAGGAAGCATCCTCCATTTTCTAAAATTTCTGAAGGGTAATAAAAATACCGTGATGCACGGTCATACGGTCCAATGTGAACTGTGGCTTCCGGCTGTAATCTGTTGTTCCATCCTGAGAAATCCTGAGTTATCGTTCCAGTTATTTTAGAGTTGAATGCATGTTATATTCTGCTGGCTTCTGCTGACTCGATTTCTGTTCTGCTGGAATGGCTTTCTGCTAGTTCGATTTATGACCCACGAGTTCAGATTATGTCCCGTGGTATCAAATTATGTTTCAAATTATGTTTTTGTGTTTTGTCTTTAATCCTGCAGCAGCTCAACTTTGAGAACACAAGTCGTTAACTGAATATTAACCCACATAACGCTCCATACGACCACTGATCGATTTTGATACTGCTGAGCTCGGTTATTATCAAAGACCAAACAAATGTCATATAATACTGTCCGAAAGGATCCGTTTTTCTGAACGAAGCGATTTTAGGATAGTCCCTTGACACTTAAAAATCAAACTAGTATTTGATATTACATAAACTTTTTAGGCAAAGCAAAAAATTGAAAATCTGCTTGCTTCCTGCTGATAATTTTAGGCGAATACTTCTTAAGCCACCTGGTTCCATCTTCGATAACAACCAATGGTGTAAAGAAATGAAACACTGTGTGTACAAAATACGTTTTCCAAAGGAACTCATAAATCGCCCACTAATATGCTAAAAACCCTGATTTTTTGGTTTTTGAGCAGGTAATTAAAACCACACTGGTGTTACAGTTGTGTAGTTGTGATTGTTCTAACGATTGGGAGTTGAAACTGTTAATGATGGAACGCGCTTTTAGCCGCGGGCTATAGTGAGCGTGACATGGCTACACTAGTGGCATGCCATGTAGAGTTGAGTGAATGAGTATGAGTCTTTAGTTTCAGAGTAAATCGTGGAGTATACATTTGTGTTGTGAAGGTGTATTAGTAATTAGCACGAGTGCGATACGGGAATTCAAAACCGACCACCCGGCCTTAGGGTTTTACCGACAGTTAGATGGCTACGCAGATGGCCATGCAGTGTAGAGTTTAATAAAGAAGTACGTATGAATACAGAGAGAAAGAGTAAAAGATGCGTAACATTGTCTTGTGCATAAATATCTTGGGACACAACCCTGGACGTACGTTTCGGCCTTCTGTGGCCTCTTCAACAGGGATTTGGGGTTGGCAGTCGATGTTATACAGTCGGAAGAGAAGCGGTAATCAGTATAAAATCAAATAAAATAAAATATAAATAGAAGGAGATAAGATGTGTGCTTGCCAGTCTTGTTGTGTGTCTTGGAAAGACCAATTCTGCGTGCCATCGTAATCTTAAGGGGAGTTTACCGCATGATGAGAGAAGGTGGGCATCCGTGTTAAGGTTGGACAGAATGGGAGCGTGAACGAGTAGTGATGTGAAGTTTGAGCGAGTAGTGTTGTTCGTTCCCAGTAAATAAAAGGTGCGCGGATCAAATGTGTCCTTTAAGGATAACTGTGAAGTGTTGGATCATAAGAGGGTAGTGTTGCGAGCTGAGTTCATGTGTCATTTGACACCATGTTGAATTTAAAAATGTTTTTCGTCGTTACTGGTAAAAATGTTTCAGTTATGATCTCTTCTGTGTTATTGTCGGGTCCAGCGTCTTCTTTTAACATACCTATGTAGGTGTCGATGCCTTAGTCATTTGGTATGTTGTGATATAGACTCATGGGGTTTATAGTGACGGGTATTATGTTATGGTAGATTGGTGTTAAGTTAGAGTAAGCGGAAGATTGTGTTGCTTAGTTTTTGTGTCATTTCTAATGTGTTATTTTCTTGATGAGCGTCTTTTTCTAACATACCTATCGATGCTTTGATGCGTTTGTTATTTGGTATGTTGGTATATAGGCTCTTATCAATCGTATATAAAAAAACTATTGTGTTACCGGGTAGATTGTTGTTACGTGAAAAGAGTCGTTTAATGAAGGAGTTCGTTGAGTTCTCTCGTTTTGTATTCTTCCGTGTTAGTGTCCGTTGAAGTTCTTTTGTCATCGTTAGGGTTGTTTGCTTCAGTTTTGCTTGTATGATCCCATCGTGTGTCGTTAATTACTTGTGAAGTTGTGTTTTGTCCACGTATGACATTCTAACTTAAATAAGGGTTTTATTGAGCTTCGTTTCGTCGAGAAGTTTGCATGTGTTATTTGAAATGTTGGTTGGTTGTGATCAAATATATTGTCCTCCGGGTTTGTTGTGTCAAGGATGATGTTATCTGATGTGGTTAGTGCGAGATTGCTTAAAATCCATCGGCAAGAGATTTGCCCTTTGGACCTAGCTATTGCGCACGTGGTGTAAGATGTTTTAGTCGTGAAGTGAAATGTCAAACTACACAGTGTGGCGAGCTTGGATTAGCTCTACCCTTTCCCTACGAGATCCCTACGAAAAATCATTGAAACACTGCATAAATTTCTTGATTACATTAACACGTTTCATCCGACAATAAAATTTGATTATACATATTCCTCCACGTCAGTTAACTTCCTTGACACCACAATCTACATCAACAACCACAACCATTTTGAATCTGACCTTTACATTAAACCAACAGGCAGAACCTTACTATTACATAACGACTCGTTCCATCCAACTTCCTGCAAAAACAACATAATTTTAAACCAGGCACTCAGATGTAGACGCCTTATTACTGACATGGCCAGAAATCACTAACACTACAGCAGAAAATATGCGCAATAAGTACCAATTTGAGAAATTCAAGATGGCGGAATATATAAGAGCGACATAGGACTTAAACAAAATGCTATGCGCAGAAAATAACTAGATGGTGGCGCCGTGTTCCCCACTACCGCAAGCTATTAAAATAATTCAAAGATTACTCTCGTAAAATCTCACAGTAAGCCGACGTGCTCATTTTGTGCGTTAACCGTTAAAATTTTGTCTGTCACACAAGCACTACACCATATTACTTTACCTTTTGGTAAAAATGTTGATGGTTTTCGATGTAGTATACTGCGAGTTGAGAAGTCGCCAGACACGTTCCCCACGTCGAGTTCTGTAGTACCAAGTTTCATCGACTTACGAAAGCATTTTTAAACACATTCAAGTCTAAAACCATTGTGCGAAAAGCATGTGTACTAGGCTTAAAAATGTAGGAATATCAATGCTTGAATTAGCTCTTTGGCTCGACATATATGAACCAAAATCGTTTCATAAACATCTCCTTTACCTTTCTTGCTCGCCATATTGAATCGATAATGATAAATAATGCTTCACTGCTGACCAGGGTAATAATTTAGCTTGTGGACTCATAGTATTTCGCGGTAAATTTAAAGAAGTTTATAAATTTTGGCGGTTTCATCCTTCTTCACTGGTTAAAAAGTTGTGCAAAAAGTTTACGGAATTATTTTATCGTTAACACCTTTTTATTTTAACTTAAAGAGTTATGTCTGAGTTTAACATTATGTCTGATTTACCACCAAAAGGTTCATTTTTAAAATGGAAATTAGGAGTCGAGGGACCTTCATTAGCATATGCAAATAAGCTCAGTGCAAGACAAGTGATTATGGTCGTTGCAATACCATATCCTCTCTTAAAAGCTTGGCATGAATACATGGCTGAAGTTCAAGACCATAAGAGGCATCAGAGGGAAACAGCAAGTAATTTGGATAGTAATATTTCAAGCTGCCCGTGCAGTAATTCTTTATAAAACGACATTTAAATTTTATGAAAATACAATCTGATAAAATTCTGATTTCCAATTCATACGCTCCTCGAAGCTTGAGCCTGCGATCACATCAAGCGCGAGTTGCGGTTTCGTGATTCGCTTGTGTCAGCGATTTCTGGCCATGACAACAAACGACTTCAACAAAGACTAGACCATCTGTGTGCCATACTGATTAACAGAGGGTACAAACTACATACAATAAATACTGCATTTCAACAAGCTAAACAATACACACAAATTGAATTACTCAACCAGAGAAAACAATCAACAAGCAGAAACAGCCCCATATTCTCTGTCCCATACAACAACACCAAACACATTGGACAAATCTTACGCAAACACTGGCACATAATTGAACAAGATCCTACACTGAGCATTCTCTGGCCAGAAGCTCCTATTGTGGCATATAAGAAGAATAAGAATCTTAAAGACTCTCTTGTAAGTGCCAAATTACAGACACCAATATAATAATTGACAACACAGAATACTACAATTACAAACAACCTACTCATGACTACTCAGGTCAACTTGCCCAACAGTTTGCCAATCATCTAGAAATGAACCTGTTTATGGTTATCCAAACCATGGGCTTACATACATCCTCCTGAAAGAACACCACCCATCCTCCACTCCAAACAAGACATCTAGTGGATGACTCCCAAAGACAACTGGATTCACCACCGATTTGCGTACACTAAATAAATCAGGACCATATACCTCCAAGGCAACTTGGGATTAGCAACCTACAACCTTTCAACAGATCCTTGCTGACAAAAACTCTGTACCAAATACTGGAGACCAACCATGAAGCTGCCTAACCGGACTTAGACACTGCGTTTCGCAAATTTCGTGAACATACCTCATTAATTGTATACTCACTTGTAATGTCCCTGTAACTTGTAATGTCCCATGTAACTGCTACATACACTATCAGCTCGTGAGATGACACTTTTGTAACACTTCTCGTGCAATTTGTATATCCGAATCTTCCTAATACAAACCTCCTTCCTCTGCAACAAAACCCAACAACACTGCCCTTCTACATAACACCCTTTCGCAGAGCTACGTTGACGTATCCATTACGCAGCAAAATACAACATCCATTCGCAGAACGACGCCGACATATTCATTCCTTTGCAGTATATAGAACAAATAAAAAGGGGATCCCACCCCTACGGCTATCCCCCTACGACCCCTACCACCACAACTCTCCCCACACTACACGCAACCACTACCGCGCGCTACATGTCAACTGGGAACGAACAACTCTACCTATTATATATGCTCACGTCACAACTTGACCCCGATCTCATTTACTGCTCACTGATCGGCGCCTACACAGAGCGAATATACAGCAGCGACCTTTTAAATCTCATATGATGGCACGACGCGTTGGATTATCCAAGCCACACAACAATTTTGGTAAGCAGACACTTTTTCTCTTTACACTACTATTATACTCTATACTGATTTCTCTACCTTCCGACTGGAAAACATCGACTCCCAACCCCAAATCCCTGCTGAAGAGGCCACCATAGAAGGCCGAAACGTACGCCCAGGGTTGTGTCCCAAAAGAATTATGCACGAGACAATGTTACGCATCTTTTACTGTCATCCTTTACTCTCTTTTTTTATATACTATATACATACTCATTTTTTACTCGGTAGCACATGTCCAAACTGCGTAGCCATCTAACACCTCGCATCAATCCGTAACATACGGTGGGTTTAGACTTCCCTTTCCTACTAGCTGGCAATTTTATCAATTTTACCACACTTATATGGGCCCTACATCGATTCTGAAACCAAGACTCATACATATTCTATCGATTCTCATGGCATACCCTTATGTGTAGCCATCCCACGCGTGTTATAGCCCGAGGCTGTAGGCGCATTATATTATCACAATGTCTCAGTAGCAGCAAAGTCAATACACATTTAAAGTGAACGATATATTTTTTAAAAGCATACATGTTTCGACAACTTCAAGATGCCATCTTCAGTGCAGAATGAATTCATTCTGCACTGAAGATGGCATCTTGAAGTTGTCGAAACATGTATGCTTTTAAAAAATATATCGTTCACTTTAAATGTGTATTATCACAATGCTAACTCTCACTCATTAAATTATCACATTTACATAACTATAACACCAGTGTGGTTCCAATTACCTACTCCAAAACCATAAAAAATACAACGATGACAAAGGAACTTCAACGGACACTAACACGGAAGAATACAAAACGAGAGAACTCAACGAACTCCTTCATTAAACGACTCTTTTCACGTAACAACAATCTACCCGGTAACACAATAGTTTTTTTACATACGATTGATAAGAGCCTATATACCAACATACCAAATAACAAACGCATCAAAGCATCGATAGGTATGTTAGAAAAAGACGCTCATCAAGAAAATAACACATTAGAAATGACACAAAAACTAAGCAACACAATCTTCCGCTTACTCTAACTTAACACCAATCTACCATAACATAATACCCGTCACTATAAACCCCATGAGTCTATATCACAACATGCCAAATGACTAAGGCATCGACGCCTACATAGGTATGTTAAAAGAAGAAGCTGGACCCGACAATAACACAGAAGAGATCATAACTGAAACATTTTTACCAGTAACGACGAAAAACATTTTTAAATTCAACATGGTGTCAAATAACACATGAACTCAGCTCGCAACACTACCCTCTTATGATCCAACACTTCACAGTTATCCTTAAAGGACACATTTGATCCGCGCACCTTTTATTTACTGGGAACGAACAACACTAGTCGCTTAAACTTCACATCACTACTCGTTCACGCTCCCATTCTGTCCAAACCAACGCGGATGCCCACCTTCTCTCATCATGCGGTATACTCCCCTTAAGATCACGATTGCACGCAGAATTGGTCTTTCCAAGACACACAACAAGACTTGCAAGCACACATCTTATCTCCTATTTATATTTTATTTTATTTGA
The DNA here is from genome assembly GCA_030142905.1 of Heliopora coerulea. NCBI lineage: Eukaryota > Metazoa > Cnidaria > Anthozoa > Scleralcyonacea > Helioporidae > Heliopora > Heliopora coerulea. The sequence continues at coordinate 717,721 of JASJOG010000070.1, read as the reverse complement.
TTTTATACTGATTATCGCTTCTCTTCCGACTGTATAACATCGACTGCCAACCCCAAATCCTTGCTGAAGAGGCCACAGAAGGCCGAAACGTACGTCCAGGGTTGTGTCCCAAGATATTTATGCACAAGACAATGTCACGCATCTTTTACTCTTTCTCTCTGTATTCATACATACTTCTTTATTAAACTCTACACTGCATGGCCATCTGCGTAGCCATCTAACTGTCGGTAAAACCCTAAGGCCGGGTGGTCGGTTTTGAATTCCCGTATCGCACTCGTGCTAATTACTAATACACCTTCACAACACAAATGTATACTCCACGATTTACTCTGAAACTAAAGACTCATACTCATTCACTCAACTCTACATGGCATACCACTAGTGTAGCCATGTCACGCTCACTATAGCCCGCGGCTAAAAGCGCATTCCATCATTGACAGTTTCAACTCCCAATCGTTAGAACAATCACAACTACACAACTGTAACACCAGTGTGGTTCCAATTACCTGCTCAAAAACCGAAAAATTATTGTGCTAAAAACCCTGATTAGTGGTCATTGCCATAAGCAGATGGACCCATTATTCGAAATCGCGGGGGACACTTCTCTTAATTGAAATGCTGTTGGACAAAATAGCCCAGTTTTCCATAAATCAATCCCCAGCGCAGTTGTTTCTTAGCAAAACAAACAAAATAGAACAAACAACAAAACGGGAAAAAATGTGCATGATAGGGGGTTCATACAACCGTTTTATTTTTATCGCAATTTTGACCCAGTGAAAAAAATAGAAAAAATTTGAAATATTTGCATCGTGATGTGATTCCAGGTGCGTCGTTAAGTTATAAACTTGTCCAAAAGTAAAAAACACCATTTCTTTGGCTATCCGTGAATCAAGAACGTTTGTTTGTTGGACCAGGAACTGAGCAAGAATTTAGCTTCATTGCAGTGTTGACGCTTTGTTTGGTATGTTCATTCTTTGAGTTTGTTCCTACTTTAAATAGTCTATCTACCAAGATATTTCGAACAGTTCCCATTTAATAGTTCCCTAAATTTTCTTATCGAGCGGAAATAAGGTTCGTTTTACGAAACGACAGGCCGCTAAGCGCTTTTAGAGCAGTACAATGCTATATCTAGATCAACGATAGCCTTATTTGCAGAAGTTCCTAGACTTGTAGGACAATCCTGCAATCCAGTTATACCAAGATCAGATAAGCCCAGCAGAAGTTACGTGAGCGCTGTTCATGCTTTGGAGAGAAACACAATGAGTCCGAAGTGATAGTTCGACATTATGAACGTTTTTAATGGTACCTTAAGAATTCATCTTTAGCGGACATATTACTTGGTCACTTCAGCCTTGTTGCTGAAGAGGAAAATTCAAGACGTTTCCTCTGATATAAAGTGAAGTGTCGTGAAACATATTTTATCGTCTTTGGTGGTCTGCATGTCGAAAAGTCAATGATACCTTATGGAGTAATCATAAGAGTACATATCACTTGGTCATTCCAGCCTTGCTGAAAACGAATAGAAAGCAAAGTGTTATGAAACACCTTTTATCATCTCTGCATGTAATTTGTGGTACGTAAGTTGTCATGAACTGAATAGTAATTTATTAAATGCCACAATAATCTGGTGAAAAACAACACCTTAGCTATATGTAGGCGACCTTGATGATGTTGCGTGATGCGACGAAACATTAGTTCACTTAATAAAACTTCATTTTTATCGTTGTCACGGCTTTATTGCGCGTCTTATGCTGGGCACTCATTGGTATCCTAAAACCACGAATTCCGCGTGGCTCCTCTCTTGCAACTGTTACCTCTCTTGCAACTGTTACCTCTCTTGAAGGTGTTACGAACAATGTTATCAGTGTAGTTCTAAACTGGTTTTATTTACGTCATCGAATTTTTGAACTTAAGGTACAATGTCATTATTGTTAAATCCTTGCTCGAGTTTGTATAAGTCCAGCCTTCCTATGAGTTACTTTATTGAACTCTTGGTATAACATAATTATTGAATTCAGGCCAAAATTAAGCTCTGAACTTGGTATGAAACTGTAAAATAACCTGACCATGAGGAAGACAGTTACTTTCTTGTCGTACTATGTCAGTTTGGTACAGAATCATATTCATTAAGTATAGAAATATCTTTTTGAAACGATCTTGCTGAAAACATTGCATTCCAAACAACACCTTTACCTGGTGGAGGAAATGACTTGGTCCAAACCCATCTGGTAGGTCAACTTCCAGTCACACCACAATGAAACATTGTCAAATGAATTAGCCCACCGAAAAGGTTAAAGCAGAAAGAGCAAGCAGAAGTCCCACTGTGGACAGAAGGACAAGATCAACTTCCAATCAGAGAACAAAGAGTCATAAGAACGTCTTGTTAGAACTGACCACCATTCGGACTTTTGTTAGATGTGGTTATCCTGTATCGATTTATGACCAAATAAAAAAGTCCTGTTTCTCGCAATTGCCGTGTCTGTACCGAAATAAGTCACCCTCATCACAAAAGGAAGCAAGTTAATATGTCTGCTAAAGAGTATCTAACATGATGTCATTAATGAATAAGTTCTATTTTTCGCGTTTGCTACATATTTGGTTGCATGACATGACCGAGGTTTCCAAAAGCTCGTACCAGGAGCAACTTTATTTGCTTACAAATGGTGAAGAATCGTATCGCCTTTATAGTACGCGACCCTGCAGGTACAAATTTCACTTCGTCCTAGAAATATATTTATTCATCGAAAAAAACGCCTTTTATGAAAGGTTATTTAAGATGTTAATCTTGTTATCAGGTAGAAATTTAAGAAGCTATCAACTAAGGCTCTAGGTTCTACAAGCAGGTAGAAAAATTTTAATCTTAACCCGTCTTATCAGTTTAAGTTAGTATGCCGTGTTTACTGCTCGCTACTAATCAGAATATTTCCAACGGCCGATTGTGTCAGCTTTTCATAATTATCCTAATTATCTTAATCGAAACTATTTATATTTGCATTTTTCATTATTAGCTTCCCGTTATGGTGTCCTCATACTTTGTTATTTATCTGAACACTCCCAAGCAGACATGCTGTGATCTCTCATGGGATATGTAAGCTATTCATCATCTTTGATCTTTCGCCCCCCCAAAATTCAAAAACACCAATTCATCAGTTCTTCGGGCTGTCTTCCGTGAACCAAGAACGTCTGTTGTTTAAGCTCTCAATTCTTATTTTATACTGTTTTGGCAAAATTCTCCTTAGTGTACACCCCATTGGTTACTAAGGCTTTCATGTTATCAGCTTTAATACCTATTTTCGTCTCAACGAAAACGACGTATAAAAGTATCGAAGTCCTCGTAGATCGGAATCGTATTAGTTGAAACTGATGACCAATGTGAGTGCAGTAGCCTGCTTTTCGACTTCATTATTACCGCGGCGACATTTTCCCTTTGGCAAAGCTTTTACAGAACATTTTGCTAAGTTACTCTAACATACTTAGATTATCCCTTCTGCATCTTTTATACTGATGTCGCAGCAGGAAGCACCAACCCAGGTTGTTGAACAACCTTGCAATGGCGGGATGATTTTTGTCTTATTACAGCAGAGTTATTCTCCAAAATGTCTACGAGTGATTGTCCAGGCGGAAATCGTAACTTGAATATAAATAACAATGCCCAGCAGATTGTGCGAAGTATCGCCATATGTAAACATTAACAATTGCATAAACAAAGAAGGCTAGAAGAGTTTTAAAACATATTTATTGACTGACGTTTCGTCGCTACAAGCAACATCTTCAAGAGTGGAGATCAGGGATTACAACGAGATATATTTATATTGAACAAACAGTATCGAATAACAATTAAGATGATATATTTACAACAGTAACGGAAATTGAGGGGAGACAGCAGTAAGGTGTTATCAGAAGAGGGAAAGAGGCATCGAACCAATATTCCCGTTAAGAATGGGTTTTAATTTATTAATTATAAGACTTTCTTTAAGGAGTAGTTCAGAAGCAGAAGGCGACGAGGATAATATTTTGAAGTCGGAAAAAGAAATGGGATGGCCAGTTTCAATGCGGTGGGAAAGGATACTAGTGGGAGAGGGATTAACTCTTCTGTTACCTGTCAAGGGTGAGATCCCAATATGATCTGAAATTCGTGTGTGTAACTGTCGGCTAGTTTGGCCAACATACAATGCCTTACAGCATTGACACGTAAATAAATACACCACATGCGATTTCAGGCCATCAGGGATCTTGTCCTTGACAGGGAAAAAAGAGCCAAGGCGAAGTGATGGGCGAAAGACGAAGCGTAATGAAACTTGAGGAAAGGCGGACGATAATAGTTTGATGAGTTGAGTGCGAATTTGAAGGCGATGTGAACCAGTATACGGTAGAGAAAAATAAATTAAAAACTTAGGAGCAATAGAAATCTTGGAAGCGGACGAAAAGGATTTATCTAAAAATGAACTTACACATTTGTCAAACAGGGTAGCTGGGAATTCATTTTTAATGAAAATTTGTTTGAGTTTCTGGAGTTCAGAGTGCAAGATGGAGTAAAAAAGGCCTTATCTTTTCCCTTCTATTTCGATATTTTAGTTTATGCTCTAGCTACTCCATCTTGCACTCTGAACTCCAGAAACTCAAACAAATTTTCATTAAAAATGAATTCCCAGCTACCCTGTTTGACAAATGTGTAAGTTCATTTTTAGATAAATCCTTTTCGTCCGCTTCCAAGATTTCTATTGCTCCTAAGTTTTTAATTTATTTTTCTCTACCGTATACTGGTTCACATCGCCTTCAAATTCGCACTCAACTCATCAAACTATTATCGTCCGCCTTTCCTCAAGTTTCATTACGCTTCGTCTTTCGCCCATCACTTCGCCTTGGCTCTTTTTTCCCTGTCAAGGACAAGATCCCTGATGGCCTGAAATCGCATGTGGTGTATTTATTTACGTGTCAATGCTGTAAGGCATTGTATGTTGGCCAAACTAGCCGACAGTTACACACACGAATTTCAGATCATATTGGGATCTCACCCTTGACAGGTAACAGAAGAGTTAATCCCTCTCCCACTAGTATCCTTTCCCACCGCATTGAAACTGGCCATCCCATTTCTTTTTCCGACTTCAAAATATTATCCTCGTCGCCTTCTGCTTCTGAACTACTCCTTAAAGAAAGTCTTATAATTAATAAATTAAAACCCATTCTTAACGGGAATATTGGTTCGATGCCTCTTTCCCTCTTCTGATAACACCTTACTGCTGTCTCCCCTCAATTTCCGTTACTGTTGTAAATATATCATCTTAATTGTTATTCGATACTGTTTGTTCAATATAAATATATCTCGTTGTAATCCCTGATCTCCACTCTTGAAGATGTTGCTTGTAGCGACGAAACGTCAGTCAATAAATATGTTTTAAAACTCTTCTAGCCTTCTTTGTTTATGCAATTGTTAATGTTTACATATGGCGATACTTCGCACAATCTGCTGGGCATTGTTATTTATATTAGAGTTATTCTCATATTGGATCTTTATATATTTTTCGCCTTTCTTATAATTCATCAGCCACACCAAACTCTCACCAATGCTATTCAGTGTTTTCCGTGATATCGGTCGTCCTGCCTGTGGTAGAATTTTCTTTAGATTCTTTAGATTTTTTTTGTTTAGAATTTTTCTTTAGATTTCTTTTGATTCCTTTTTGGTATGTTTATTGAGCAAAGTAACACATTGAGATTATGGTTCTAAGTGGACGTAATCTCGGCGTTGACCGTATCGCCATTGGGCACTTTTCGTTTCGTCTGAAGGGCTGATAGTCCGGCAGCGAGGGTGATATACCTTGCACTAACGTCCATACAATGTTTTTTGGTGAATTCATATCGAATTCAACCTCCTTAACGATAATCTGGATGATGACGCCACGTCAAGGTTGGACATAACGAAATACAGGGGGGTGGGGTTGGATGTGGTTGTTTACATCATATTGACGGTATAATTCAACGGTATTTGATATTTCCTTCTGGTTTGAGGTGAAACGTGACATAAATACTCCTGGACAGTTCCTAGTGTGATTCGAACTTCCTAATTTTGATGATAGCATTCTCACAAAATGCAAGGGGGAGATATGTTTTTGCTGACGTTATATTTACGACTATAGTTCAACAGTATTTGATATTTTCTTATGCTTTAAGTTGAAACGTTCCAAGTATTTCAAGACAGTGCCTAGGGGCAATGACAACTTCCTAATTTAAGTGAGGCCTCCCTGTCAGCATTGGGCATATCGAATTACGGGGTGTGGGTGGGTCATATTGACAGCCTGGTATTTGTTAGTTACTTCACTGCTGATGGATAGCCTGTTCACGGATAGTTGGTGGATAATCCATATAATTAACTAATCTACCATGATCTCATAGAAGACACGAATGGTTTGTATTCATTTTATGATCTGTTGCAGATTCAAAAGATAACAGCTTTTTCATGTTAACAGGCTAAAATTTCAATGTAATGTTTGAACAAACATGTAATAACGATGTTGTACAATTAATTATTTATTACTTTTTGGCCCAATCAGACCACGGCGTTTAATCACATATAACGACTTTGTAAAACAAATACAAACTAAATAAGTATTTTTGGTCTTTTGATCGCCCATCTGGATCTTCAGGGGATTAAAACCTTTATTTACTTTCTTCAAAACGGCAGCAGATACCATCAAAACAACTTCCTTTCGCCTTTTTCGTCTCATGAACTTCAATCAATCAAGTAATTAAGGATAGTTTCATCATCGACTCATCCAAGGAATATGCACGACTTAAAGACGGTTGTCTATATTGTTTCGTTCAATAATGAGTACACATACTTCATAATAACTGATAGTTAATGTTACAGTAATCTGATTATTTGTTTATGATTTAACTTTATTTGTCATCGCTGTTTTCATTGTAAGTGTTTAGAGTCGTATTTCATTCAGTCATTCTGTTTCAAGCTGAACGGACACGTTTTAAGTTTACGTTTACCAGGAAAGTTTATATAAGCTAATCTGTATCTTACAGACCCATCACCGAAATCGAATAATTCAATATTATACTCCAATAGTATTATAGTATTATTTGTTGTGGTTCTGTTCAATACTGCGAGTCATAACACTGAGCATCTTTAACGGAAATATACGCTGCAAATCAATTATGTAGTAACGTCGACAACAAGCCAACAACATCACCTCTCAGTTCCACAACCTGATGAAACCAAGAAATAATTAACGTGTAAATAATAGAATTAGAACTTTCTTTTATCCAATATATGACTGTTTCATCCAATATATGAATACGGTTATATGACAGTTCTAGCACATCCCAAGTTGCTACGACGTAAACTTTTAAAAGTTTAGCTAACACTTCAGTGTTCTCGTGCCAAGTAGTATTAATCTCAACGTTTTCACGCTCCTTAAATGTCAAAAGAACCTTTCTCTTAGCAGATATAGGCAACTGGACGATCTATGAATGCCATTTATCATTAGTATTATCCGCAGTGGCATAGCTATACCACTGTCTACCCGGGCCTGTGCCCGGATGAAATACTGCTGACAAATCTAGCTCACATTTGGCAAAGTATAGAGTATAGTCACCACAAAGATTAAATATATTTATTCTGTTTACCTAAAGTCCAAGTATTAGTTTAATTTCCACATAAATGTTAAATATTTCGTAAATATATATCCTTGCAAGATGAAGTAAAAAACAATGTTTTTGACTGTCATCGCTAAGGCATGTGTCAGTGGGCGCTGATGAGTAAAAGCAATTGTCGTTGTTCGATTGTTGTAAAATGAATCCGAATAAAAATAGAAGGACAGAAAGAGGTAACACCGAGGCCGAGTCAAGCGAGCTAGGGGTGATGTTGAAAGCCAGAGGAACCACAGTACTAGTAGCAGTTAGTAAAGATTGAGAAGTTTTACTGAGCTCAACTACTGCAAAATATCTTGAGGGCGTGCCGCATGCCTTTAGCAAACAGTGTAATAACTAAAAACCTAACATGTTATGCCCAGGTGACATTTGCTTTCTGGCTATGCCACTAATTATCCAAATAGAAATATTACGTTCATGGTCTGTTTCAAATTTTTCTTTAAAAAATCAAACTTGAATTATTGACATTTTAATATTTTCGTAAGAGTTCGCTCACAAAATGACTTATTTCACCAAAATTTTATTGGTTGTTATATTTTTACCTGTACCATGTACAACACGTAAAAATTATTCTGAAACTCACCTTAAAAAGTTTGTAAAATCAGTTAAAACGTTGACCACAAATACGTGTAAAGGCGCTGTTACATTATGCAACTTTACTCGCAATTTTGTCGCGAGACAAGTTACAATTAAATCGCAACATTTTTGCTGCTGCAATCGTTGCACGAAGTTGAATCGAGTTTTACTTTTCGCAACGATGGCGGCAATACAGCAACTAATTTTTGAAGCGTTGCACAGTGTCGAATCTTTCGTGCAACTTGTCTCGCAATGGTAATCGTGATCAGCCAATGAAAATGAATGACCGGCTCATTTTTATATCTTTTCGGTGTCCGTTCGTTGACAAGTTGTACCGGATATTGCTGGTGTAACATCCCTTTATCGTGCTACTGAAACGAGACGGATTCAACCGTTGCGACGCAACTTGCAATGCAAAATGCAAGACAAGTTGTATAGTGTAACAGCGCCTTAAAGTCCGCCGCGCACTAGTGCGATTTAGTCGCGCAGTCGCCTAATCATATGCGATTTCTGTTTCGTTGGGCTACGTTATCACTGCACTGGAAAGGTTTGTATGCCGGTACTAAAAACTCTCCGGTATAGTGTAAACAGAACAGTTCTGTACTGCTGTAAAAAGTTATCCGGTATGATGTAAACAGCAGACCTGGAAAAGCAGAGTATGATCCGCCTTAGAGATTTCATTTTGCACTTGTAACAGAGCACTCTTCCACCTCGATTGCTGCGATCGCACTATGTAACCCAAAATTGTTCGCAATAATTCAACAATAAAACTCAGACACTGGTATGACTCCATATCGAATACAATGGAAGGCTCAAAGCGACCCCAGAAAACCCATCCGATATCAGGAACGTACCACTTTCAACAGTGCAGCGGAACAAAGTCGCTCTGTTCCAAAAATCGCTTCGAAAATGGCGTTCCAAGTGTAGACGTTAGCCTATCCAGTATGGTTTTTGCGTCGCTACGGAAAGCTAGCCGATCCGGGATAGTGTAAACGTAGCCTTACTCAAAATCGACACATGCATATGACAATTCTTAATACGAACTCTTCTTTTTCTGGAGTCCATACTATAGGCGCCATTCTTTTCGTGTGATTTCTTCTAATTTCTCATTCGTGGTTTTAATCATGGTACTGCCACAAACGCACACACCTGTTAAATAAGAGGTAGTTAGCTCATTAGAGTAACGCTTTTGGCGAGTTAACGGGATCTTTACTGGATCACAAAACAAAATACAATAACTAATGGTTTGTAAATGTTCAATAACTGTTCAGTTCAGCTAGTAGTTCTTCCGAGTCTGAGTTCTCTTCTACTGGCTTCTCATAACTGCTGTATCTGCTCCTCTCTTCTGCTCTCTCTGTGGGCTCCACTTTTCTGCTCTCTTCTGTTGTTGTATACTCTGCTCTGCTCTTCTTTTGGGAAAGGAGCCTCTTTTTATGCTTTTGATGGGCAGTTTTGGTTGACAGTGAGTGACATTAGAAGTTGACCAATCAGATACATTCTGACCAAGTCTCTCGCTCTGCCGGGCGAAGGCGTTGTTTGGAATGTAACATAATTAACAAGGGTGTTTGAAAAAGATTTTCCAGTACTAAATGTATATAGTTCTTTGTAAAATTATAATGGTAAGATCAGAATATACTAATTCTTATCTCAGTTATGTTATTTCACAGTTTCACATCATATTTCTAGTTCAAATCTAATCTGAATAGGATTACATCATAACTGGAATTCAGCAAGGTATTCAATCAATATAGGCGGGACTAATACAAACCAGAGCAAGAATTTAACAATACCAACTTGTACCGTGACCTTACATTCGATAACATAGACAGAAACCTTTTAAGCCAGATCGGTAACTGACATTTTCGAGAGGACTAATTATGGTGCTGGTTACAAAAATAAGATAACAACTTCACATGTCTAAAACTAGACAAAACTCAAATAAACATTACAACTTTTGTGATACGATCGTCTACCTATTCATAGCAGCAATTTTCACAATAGATTACGTTGACGTTTTATAGGATTCATTTAGTTCATAATAAATTGCAGACCACCAAGTTAGTTGATGGAATGTGTGTTTCATAACACACCTTTACGACAGGATGCAAATGCATTTAAATTGATGCGAAAAATCAAGCAAGTTTGATCGATGCGACTTTTGTTGCATGTAGAAAGAGTTTCATCGCAAGCTGCTTCACATAGTGCAATTCTTTCCAAAACACTGAAATATATTTTGCGTGCAACTAAAATCGCACATCATCGCCCATGTGTGCGGCGAACTTAAGGCAAACTAGGTTCTTTATGCTAACACGTAGCGTACAATTTTTCTGAAGCATTTTGTAGATACTAAAAGAGAACTATGGAACCTGAAACGAGGCGCAAACTTCTTATTGCTTTGTGCCGCAACTTAGTATTCTGGACTTACTGTATTTGTGGTGCATTTATATTCATGGCCATTGAGGGAAACTCCGGGGATGCAGATGATGAAAGTGGATCGATTTACAAGCAAATTAAAAAGAATCTGACAGCAAAATACAACATTAACGAAACCGCCTTCGACGAACTGACGCGTGAGTTGAAACACGCTTCTCAATTTCTGTATTCTGATCGAAGTGACTGGTCCTTTGGAAACTCTATGCTGTTTGTTCAAAGTATTATCACAACTATAGGTGTGTTAATTCCTTTTTTATGTATTTATAATTACAATTACGGCATAATCATTTTTATAATAGACCTTGCCCGCATCAGTTTGAATGGCAACAAAACATTAAATTCAAGTTTAGGTTTGAGTAGACAAAGCACTCTGTCCTCGATCTCAATCTCTTGTTTGTGGCCATTAGATTGAATGATAGAAAGGTATATTACCATATCCATCACCTTTATAATAATTTACAAAGCAACACGCGTCCTACACGCGCTCTCATTGGACGAGCCTCATTTTGTCTCGGAATACAGACATGCTGACCTCATTTTCATTTTATATTCGATTATAGAAACATGGATGAGGTGATGAAAACTCGAGAAAACTATTGTTTTTTTGTTCTGTTTTTTGGGGTTTTTTTGGGGAGGTTATAAAACCAATAGAAAATAGCTTTTGTGTTTCTGTGCTATGATAGAATTATTGATGACGCCTTTAGAACCTAAAATATATCTGAAAACACTCGGCTACTCCTCGTGTTTTCACTGGGCATTTTTCTATTTGAAATGATGTCAGTCATGTTTCTATCATGGCACAAACACAACTAAAGGATTTTCTATTAGTTAAAAACATGACTCAAAATCTCGATACTGATTGGTTGAAAGCAGTGCAGTTACAAGATCATGACACGGTGCCAAAAAAATTTTAACAATAATCGGTTCTGAATTTCCCTTTTTCGGCACTGTATAAGTTTTATCATGTTACAGCAATTTATCATGTTACAGCATTTGAGAGCTTTTCCTTGATGAAGTCCAATAAATGGCGTAATGGTGCTATAATTACTTGACTACAAAATCAGTAAACAATTATTGGATGAGGCTGAGCATGATACCTAGAATTATTCAGATTGGGGTCAATGTTATCTGCCGAAGCCGAAGGCTGAGGCGGACAACATTGACCGAGGTCTGGATAATTTTTATTAGTAGAAACTTAGTCGAATACTATTGCAAATGCTGCATTCTGATTGGCTACGCTACTCGCTATCTATTCGTCGATAGATAGCTAGTAGCAAAAATGGCTTCCGCCTCTCGTTTTTGTGAAGTTTCTGAAGACAAAATAGAATGCTTACTTGAAAGTGCAATCCAAGAGAAGACGAAAAATGTTCTTTGCAAAGTCTGTTTCCACTAAAACAATTAGATTATTCGCTTAGATTATTATGCGTAAGCCGAATCCAATGATTGCTTCATTATACATTCAAAACAGCGATATATGCAAGAAAAGATTTGCAGTAAGAAGACTCGTGCGATTAACATTCCAAACTGCTGCAGGCCATTTTTGCTGTTGTAATTTTTGCGGGCCTGAGGTGGTTACGTCAGCAGCGTCCAATTAATTTTTTTTGGACAGCTCCGTCGAATAATTCATGATATTCGGTGGAAATGATGTCACAGCTTCAGGACATTGAAAATTAACTGGTGAATGTTGGCCAATAAGAAACAAGAATGAAGGTTGAATGTATAAATTATCCGCGACAGGTATCTCACCGACGATCTGAAGGTGAAGAATATGGTTCCCGTCAGAGAATTCCGAAAAATGTTCCTGAATAAGAATATCGTGCGAATTGTGCGAATAAAACAAGAACGTTGCTGAACCGTGGGGTTAGTTTTGAAAATATTGTGGGCTCATCTCAACCAAAGGAAAGCTATAATGCTATAGTGATCAAGTCCGCCAAATTTTACCCCACCCAACATTTGCACCATAGTTATTCCCTCTTAGCTGAATGTATAACACACTTCATAACTACATTTAGATTCATATATTCTGCCTGAGTTTATTTGTTCATGTTTAACGCTTGGATATCACATATTTTCATTTCCAGGATATGGTCACATCGTCCCGGTGACTGTCATTGGTCGCCTGTTTTGCATCATCTACGCCATATTTGGAATCCCCATTTGCCTTGCGATGCTTGCCATCATGGGTGATCTCCTAAGACTAACACACATGAAGTGGATTCAGAGGTTCGAAAACTTTGATCTCATTTCTCTGTCGTGCGATGCCAAGTGCGCTATTGTCTGTTGTATTCAAATGGTTGTTTTGATCTTCATTGGAGCGGGCATTCACATGAAAGTGGACAACTGGACTTTTGACGAAGGGATCTACGCATGGTTCATCACATTCTCCACCATCGGATTTGGTGACTACATACCAGGGTATCACTACATTCAAGGAGACTTCGGCATCCAGCACAGCATTTTGATCTATCGTATTTTTTTCGACATTTTTGGCCTTTGCGTTGTTGTTGCCTTTCTGTCGTCATTGGCAAGGATTTTTCAAAATTGCATATTTCAGAGGTACTGTTTTCTATTGCCTTACGTTGACACACACGACGAATCTGAAGATCATCCGATCAACAACGAAAGGCACTCGATCCCGTTGGACGAAATTCCAGAAACATCTAACGCTTAAAAAAACTTTCTTTACAACTAAATAATCACCAACTCGTTTCGCCCAACATTACAGTAAGCGGAATCGTTTCGTTCAACATTACAGTACGCGAATAATTTCTCCAGTTCTTTTGGTTGTGGATTTACCTGATTTGTTTTTACCTCAAAAATGTGTAATTAAAAAGCCAGAACGCGTTTAACCAAAATCTGAGTCGTTTTGCTTTGCAGAATTAAAGCGGAAACTTAGAGTTGTAGGGGACGTGACTCGAGAGACATGAGGCACCTGTCACCTACTAAGTATTCATTGGAACGTTTTGTCTGCTGAAGACAGTTTTACGTGGCATTGTTCGGCTTTTTTTTCTTTCTTCTTTTTTTATAAATTGGTTAGTCCTCAAGGACTGAACTTGATATATTTTGGAACAATAACTGGACCTAAACATTAAGCAAAACAATTAGTAGTAACCAAGGGCTTTTTCGTAGTCAGTTTTAGGAAATTGACAATTTTGAGAATAATCTTGATAAAGGGTATTAATCATTTCTTCTGGAAAAAATCCTAATGACACACAGTCGTTGCCTCTGCTTAACCCTTTCTTGCCCGAGACGTCTCTCATTGACAAGGCAGGGGAGGTTTAATGCCGTTTTCCACCAGGCGAACTTTATCTCACAAATCGACGTGTCTTGGTATAAATTGAATATGCTTCTTTTTAGTTACAGTCGAGAACCTACCAGACGAAAGAAAAATTCGCCTCACGCGATATAATTCGGCTGGGCGAAAAGAGCCTTTAGTATTTTCGTAAACTTAACAATTTTCTGCAGCCGGATGTACAGAGATAAGAGAGTTTTTCTGGCAGATAAATGTCATGACTCCTGTGTTCTGCTGTTCAGCGGATGAAATTTAAAGCCATGGACACATGCAGCAGCATGCACGCGATTCTAGTAAAGTATAGTAAAGTGCCTTTATGTATACTGGATAACCCTATTAATTGTCTGAGCTGTTCTCCCAAGAAGTCCAGTAAGGACCACCCCTCATGGGTCAAGTGTTACTTCAGGAGGAAACCGGAGTACCCGGAGAGAACCTGCGATAGTTGGTAGAGTCAAACTGGAGAACACTCTTCTCACACGTAACAAAGGTAACTTTAATCAGGTAACTGCACGAAGCCGGAATCGACCCCTAGTCACAGTGGTGAGAGACACGTGCACTACCACTGTGCCACCAGGACCCCATTCCGTGTTAAATCCTGAATGGGATACACCAGGTGAATAGTTTAAGATGGTAAAATTTAATTAAAAATTCGTAGGTAAGTTAAAACCTTGTTCTACGCCGTATACAATAGTTCGTTTCTGATGTATCCGATTAATTCACTGGAGCCTTCCGGTGGTAATGCAATGCGGTCGGCACTAGATCGTAACCACTGAGACCAGGTAACCGTGTGGAGACTGGGACTGGAAGATTAAGTATTTTATTTACCTGATAACCTATCGCCTAAGATTCCACATAATCCTGAAATGTTAATGGTCCTAAGGTTCAGAATTATCCTGAATGTTGTGGTTAGGATTACGGTTAGGATTAGGGTTAGGGTTATGATTTGGGCTAGGATCCTAACCCTAATCCTAACCATTGATGTGTTACCCCTGGTGACGTTTTAACCTAAACCCTAACGATATTTTCAAAAAAATATCAAATAAGTTAAATATGTAATTTTCCAGTTCCAGTCTCCACACGGTTACCTGGTCACAGTGGTCTCGTTCTAGTGCCGCCCTGGTAATGCTGCTTTAGTAAGCGAATCGAACGCAGGAATTCTGCCTTTAAGACTACATTAAGCACCACAGGACGAACAATTGAATACAACAACTGCATCGTTTAAATGGGCCCGACACTCAAAATTTTACTCCATCTCCAATATTGTAAATTTAGCTATCAATCGAGTGCTAATGCGATGCTCTTAAATATACCCTCCCACTCTTCGGCTCTAGGCAATTGCCTCTGTACCTAGATCAGCGAGATCGCGGGTTTGATCCCAGCCGGATGGCCCAGTTGCATTTTTCGCAACAGGTCATGGTAGGGTCTTAAAAATTTATTCTGACAGTCAAAATTTTCCTCTCTCAGTAAGGGGCCCTAAGCTATCCGGATTTTGTGTAAACGGCCCAAGGAGCATTAAATGATTCCCACAATTGTGTGTAAACGACGTCATTGGTTAAAATAACGTGTAATTGATAATCATAACAGTAGGCTAGTTATTTGGGCGTCGCACATGCAACATTGTTATTCAGAAAAAGGGGCAATGTGACGTGGCTTTTCGGTAGGACGTAAGCAGCGACCTTAAACCTAAGACGTCAACTTAGACGGCAGCGACCTCTAAAATATCAGCATTTGAAGAAACCACGGTTTATTGACCATCGTACTAGATACTCGTGGGTTGTTTTATGACTTCTAAACATTCCAGTTCTCCTAAAATGACTGCAGTCTGGGGTTGAATTCAATGTTAGTTTTTTTACTTTGCGAGCCGACATCCTGAAAAGGTAAAAATTGTCTCGCTGATGTTGTATACATAACGACGAAGGCGACGAGAATGCACTGGAGAGTAAGTTAATTCTCTCTTTTGCATGAAGAATTATTTTGTTTAAAGGACGTCATCGTTGAAGTTGACGTCGTAGATCTTCGACCACTGGAGCGTGCACTCTCTCTCTCGGATCGCTCTTACCTTCAACACCGAGTATGTACATGTTGTAAGCAGTTAATAAATATCACGATAAAAGAACTGCTTCCCAATGATTAAACAATATGAAAATGTAAATGAAAAGAATACATGTTAACTTATCTACAGTACTTACCAATTGATCATCCACGTTTCGTCCTCGTCATCAAAGCGATTTCTACACTGAATGACCTAATTATTGACTATCGACCCTAAATCATGGTTCAAACAATCTTACAACCTCTAAGCGTTGCACAATTGCTTCATCGAAGTCGTTGAAATTGACAACCAACAACTTTTAAAGAAGAAAATTTCACCAATACGCCGTTCTTCTTCCAACCTCAAAACGTGGCCTGAATTTGCATTTTAACTTGCAAGCATCGATTCCTCCATAACACACAACGCATTCATGCAAGACATGTCAAACTGAAACAAAAGGATTCTGCTGCTTTACGTAAATCAAGCTTTCGCCATTATCTTTATATGTATTCACCTGTGGTTCTAAAACGTCCGGATTGAGACGTCGCCGCGCGACTTTTTACACCCACTGGAATCAGCCTTTAGGGTCAACGGTGACAAGAGATATCCACGTCAACTCGATCATTAGTTAAAATACACTAGTACAGGTTCGTTATTGAGTTGGAATGACAATTTAGGCAGGACACACTTATAATTCTGATCATTTTATTATTCAAAGTTGTACAAAGGTTTACGAAGCAAATGCGTGGGAGATTGAATGAATTCGTGAAAGTGAAATGCAACACCACCAAAACATAAACGGAGAAATGAGATCCGGGAAATGCGCGCGTTTCGGCTGCATTTACCGCCGTCGACGAAGTGGCAGTAGAGGGAGATAAGCACGGCTTCCTTAATCATTTGTCACGAGACTCGAGATTTCTTGGCCGTTAATTCTAGACAAGGTAGAACAAAGGAAAGTTAAGGGGAATATCTCAAAAACTTGCCGATAATTCGTAACGAAACGACGAAGAAAACCCGTGCCGAGATGTTTGTTTGGAAATGTCACCTCAAGCCCCGTTTACATATACGCTTTTGCACGTTGCGATTTTCATCCTGGAGTATGTAATGAACTCTTCATAGTCTATGTAGCAAGACATCAGCTTATGATTGGCTCCAGTTTGTCCTGGACGCTCTCGTCAGTTAAACACATAGTCCAAGATGTCAATCGCAAAGAGCAATATCGCACGTGTAAACAAAGCACGAAATTTCGCTACTTTAACTCCTTCCCTGCGAGAGCTGTCCGTTTGACGAGTAAAATCGCCTGACGTTCAGCCACAATACAATTGTTTGGCGTTTAGCCAGAGTAGAATAATAAAAGTCCTACGCCCTGTGAAAGAGTTAAACCAGATTTACTAAAATGCAATTCGTTGAGAAGCGATATACTACACTCGAGAGAGTTTTTGATATTATATGAAAACATCTAGACGCGCTTTAAAAACTCGGCTTTATCATGTTTTTTCTTTTCAAAACACTTCTCGGTGCTTGAAAGGCTCTTTTTTTTATTCAAAACACTTCTCGATCTTTGGGCGCGAATTTCTTTCCTAAACTTTATATTTTGAACTTAATAATTAAAAAACAAATCGAAACACAAAATCGGAACTGGGATCTTGGTTTGAATTAACCAAGAGAAACTTGCTTGAGTGTCTCTGTGCTGTGATAGAACATGAATGACGTTATTTCATCCGGAAAAATGCCTTTCGTTTAAATTCAGTTGTGTCAGGCCTTTTTTGTTCTTTTTTATATCTTTAAACTCGATCAAGTAACCTAATTTTTGTACTTTTTTCATCATTAAAAAGTACACAGGGGCGTAGTTGATCCATTTTGATTTGGGAGGGAAGGGTTGGTGTCCAGCATAATTTGCCCAAATATCATATACTTTCAAAAATTGCCTGAATTTAATTTGACGTGCATTCAGGCCATGTAGGATGTAGTTCTTACCACAGCTCTAATACATAAGTTAAATATAAACGAGTACTCGAAAGGGATTTTGACCTACCTTACCAAACCAAATTTTGCCCGAATTACTATCTACTTTTTCCGCACGAATTTTCTATCTTTTTCCACACTTTGGGGGTGTTAAAGCCCTCACACCCCAATAACTACGCCCTTGACAATACAGAACAGTATGATTTGATAGCAACAGTTCTATTGACGACAAAAGCGAGAACATAAACCACAGCTACCTACCCTCTAACGTCGGTGGTTTTTCTCCATTTTTATATCGACCGATCCTGGCATCAAACATCGGACGTTGCGCGAGGTAGGCATATTCCTGGGGCACAGTTCTTGGCATTCCAGGAGGAACCATAGAACTCATATGGTGAAAGTTCTCTCTTTGCATCATTTGTTGCTGCTGCTGTTGCAACAAGAACATCTGTTGCCTTTGCAGTTCCCCATGGGATGAATACGACTGGTACAGAGTCCTGGGGTCGAAACCGTGCCCTTCCCGGCTCAACAAATGACTTGGATCCACACGAGTTCTCATGTCCATAAAAGGAGATGGTGATACGACGGCAGGGGGGTTCAATGATGAATGAGTGTTAGACGAATGTTTGGGGTAAGAACCGAACAGTGACTGAGGTTGTGCGTCTACGGGGCTCGAATCGGTCGGCACGTGATCAGTGGCTTGCGATTGCCTGATAAGAGATGGAGGCATTTGGTTACGAGTTGTATTCAGATCCATAAACTGCGCAACCTTGTTCATTCCTGAGGAAACCTCCCCTCCACGAGCGTTTGCCACAGGTTCCGTTTTCCGTCCTTGAGACATTTCCTGTAACAAAGTCGAGAATTTTAATCGTTCATCATCGGGTCTCTTCGTCGCCTGTTCGTCGTTACCCATAATGCTTGACACGCTGTAAGGGTTACTACGTTTTGCGCCTGCTCGGGATTGTCCTTGTTTCGTTGAGTCTAGATTCAAAAACACCTTGCCGTGGCTTTGTTCGACGCTTTCCGGGGGTGTTTTACCCCGAGGTTCATTTGTTCCGGCCGGACTTGGTACACCCTCTCTACTGTTTTTACTTTGAAGGGTTCGAATATTTGGATTGTTTATTTCATTGGCCATTCGTAATGTAGCCCCCAGAGGGTCCTTTTGGCTTTCATTTGCACGTCGCTGTTGTCCAATAAATGGGAAGCGAAGGTCTTCCTCACTTGGTTGAGCACTACCGGGTTTCTTGGCACCTAAAATGTAAAAATTTAACGTTACCAGAAGTAAGTGCTATTGATATCACGTGCAAGAAATCACTAGGGACTTCATGGAACTACTAAGTTTAAAGCTTTCGATAATACGCCGAAATTTGAAAGTTGAAGAACATGTTGTATCAGAGCAGGCATGCGAATGAGGAACGACGTCGACTTATGATATTGTATTTATTTGATTGAAGTGGTTCTTCGATGAAAATATACTCCTGCAATATGTTTTTAAAATAGTCGTAAAGATATTACCTTATTAACTCTTTTCGGTCAGTATCTGACTTTTTAGTTTTACTCTGGTAAACGCCAGACGATTTATTATCTGCGTAAAGATTGAATTTAAAAGTCTAAACCGAACACAAAGACATAGACGCCTTTTCAGTCTCTGTTTTATTTCTTAGTTTGACTTTAATCTCTCACAGTACCTTTCAGAAAAGGTGAAACAAAAGCACAGCACACATTAACAACTGTCCACATGGCAAAATACGACGAAAAGTAGTCAGAACATTCCAAACTAGATACGCAAACTATACCTGTCAGTAGATCAATGTTTTTCTTCTCATCTTCGACATTTACTTTCATAAGAGCAGCTTGACGTTCATTCGTCGGGTCTGGATATCTATCTATCTTGTTACTCCCAACGTCTTTTGGTACAGACTCGTTAGATTGCTCCGGGGTTCCATTTCCTTTCCTTGGTGGAGAGGACCTCCAGCCTCCAAGCATTTGCCTGGGACCTGCTACTACGCCACTCCTTTGCCATGGGGCATTGGTTGAAGATAGGGGATGGCGAGGATAAGCGTGACCGATACCTCGCATGTCCTGCATTCGATTGTCGGTCCACATTGAGGCGCTTGATTCACCTTTGAAAGTAGGGTGAAGAACGAGGATTATGGTTTGCATGGTAACTTAGATGTCAGCCATAACCGGATATCATATCACGACAAAAAATCGCGTGGGAAACTGGCATAATTGGATTTACGTTGTAAAACTTTTAAATAAATCTAAGAATGGGCGGGAAGTGCCCCCCTCCCTGGCCTCACCAAACCGGCGCCCAATGAGCTCGCCCACAAACCGGTTAAGGCGCGTTAACGTGTGCAATATTTGATTGTGAAATGTAATCCTGGCGTATGCAGCAACTCCTTGATAACTCATTCAGCAAGATATCCGCCTATGATTCGTTCCAGTTCCACCTGGATGATCTCGTTAGTTTAACACATACACCAAGATTACAGTCACGAGACTCAAAATTGCGTGAGTAAGCAGGCGTTCACAATGGCTCAGTCTAAGAGGGGCAGTTCTTAATTTGGCTGCGAGAGGTCGGAAGACTTCAGAGTGACATGACGGCAATGAAAGCAGCGTGAATTTTACGTCTAACGGGTCTATTAACAGGTCCATAATGCAACTTCTTCGAGGCCGAAATGCTTTGTGACTATCTTCCATTAGTTTACGTCCTGATCGGTTTTTGCTTCTAATTTAGAACGGGATTTAGCCCAACAACCTTCCAAATGAAAACGAGTTTTACTCGGAATGACAACTCGTTTTCACGGGACTTTTCAATTGTATTTCTTCTAAAGTAGAGAAAAAAAGACAGTTGGGACATGGTTTATTCACAAGCACCTGATTACTACAGAAACAAAACAAGGCGATCTTTTCTCATAAACGCCAATTCGTCAACTAGGAATTCCAGCCATTTGTTGCCACGCCGTCTCGCCACTTGATCCCTTACTCCCTTTTTGGGAATGTGATGAGCAGACAAAGGGGACGGAAGGGTTGTCCAAGAATAAAGATCTATACAGCAGCCGTGTCTCGGCGGGATACCTTACCTTTTGTAGCAACAGGTGTGACCCCTCGGGCCACCGCCATCTTCATCTCTTGGCCAGACAGCTGTCCAGGAGCAGGAGGTCGCATGGCCATACCAGGATGTGGTATACCCATCACAGCTGGAAATATCGGAGAAGAACCGCGCGCCAACTCGTTCATATTGAACCTCGTAAAAGCCGGGTGGCCTGCGAACATCTGACGACCGTAGAGAGGCTGGCCCTGACCTACGTACGGCATCCGCTGAGCACCGAATGCCCTCGGACCAGGTATACCGCGGGCTACCCCATTTGACATTGGATTCATCTCAAAATGACGAGCGAACATATTTGGGTCAGAAATCCTACGGTCTGACATGTGGTTTTCTTTGCTAGACTGGTGAATGTCCACCGCCTTAATCAAATCATCCATGCCGTTGGCGCCATTAGCCTCGCTGTTTTTCTTTTTGTTCAGTTTTCGTAGCTCCTTTTCCGTGAGTTCTTCCTCAAAGTCTTCGTCGCTTGACTGGTTGTCGTCGTCTGGGAAATGTTTTTTCATCTGACGATCAAACACGTTCTCCAGCGTTCGAGCCATCTGAGTGTAGCCTGGAAATATGCAAGGAAAAAAGCAGTAAATTAACATTAAAGATTTATTAACCCGGAGTGAGGTCCGTACGAGAAAGTATTGGCCTGAGTTTTCGTACAGACCGAGCGACGAAGGAACGAGGAATGTGCGAAAAAGCCGAAGGCAAATACTTTCCTGTACGGCAACAAACGCACGAGGTTAACAAGGAATTTATTATAGAACTTTTGGTTGGTTTTCTTCCCAGTTCTTAACTTGTTTTCGTCGTTAGATATCGCCGTTGACCTTACCTCATAACTAGTTCGTTTTGCTCACTGTTACCACCAGTTGCACATTAATTTATACTACTTTTATTACTTTTAGATTTAAACAGAAGCAATTCTAGTGTTCCAACACAGTTTATTATTCGAAATTTTTTATTTTAGATACTTAATTTTCCTTAAATTTCATCAAAATCAGCACGTAAAATTTTACCGCCGAAACTTACCGATCCGGATTAAAAGCGTATTGGACTGGTCCAATAACGTAAACTCTCGGACCGTCAACTCTCGGACCGTCAACTCTCGGACCTCAACCAATCAACATGAGTAACTTTGCGTAAGGACCGTATCATCGAAATTCGTGTTAAATTTCCGAACGCTTCGAAGTTGGTTAACAGTCTCGGCTACTGTCTAGTTTTTGATGACACTTCTCGGTATCCGGAAATCAGATCAAAAAACTCCTACGAGTATATACAATGTTTACAACATGAGTGGCCATGTTGCATTGAATATACAATCACGAGCTGAAACAACTTATGAAACGACGAGGAAACATTTGTGTTCTTTAAAAATGGTGAAGATTCCAACAATTTTAGTCGAGAAAGTAGCACGAGAATTTTACGAAAAGCAGTGTAATACAGTCACTAGTGGTTGTATAAGCGTTATACAATCACTAGCAACTGCACGACATTTACAACAGCTGATTAATGTTTAAATCCTTTTGTTTTTTCTCATGAATTATTAATGACTTTTATAAGGTACATTACATGTTAGACGAATTGATTTAAATTTGACAATAAACATGAAAAACTATGAACAGGAAACCACCTGAAGTCGTGAACTGCTAAACAAACCAAATGCACTTGTCTTACGGGGAAATATGTTTAAGCGTTTTGTAGAGTCACTGATTGGTCTTGAGTATTTGCATTTCATGACTAATTTACTTTTCAATCTGATTAGCTTACTACGCGACACGTCATCGTGCTTCCTGAGACATGTTCTTAAGACAGCTGAGCTTTTTCACGATTAGTTCCAGCAAAAAGGTAAAGACCAACTGAATAAAAAAGTCATAGACCAACCGCTTAAACAATGCGTCATTGTACACTCATAGCAACGACTTAATTCTTTTAATTTTTGTCAAAAAGGCAATAGCTAAAGAACTGTATGTGAAACTAAGTAAGATTCAAAACAACGAATACATGGTGTTATTCATACAGTTGGTCCACGTCAAAAACCGTTAGAAAGCCGAACATTCGTCGGAAGTTCCAAGAGCGATCTTTTGTTGGTTTACTCTTGGCAGCAATTAGCATCAAGAGTTCATATATTTTAATGTTTGAACGGATGTTGTCTGTCCTTAAGCGGAATAACTGCTTCATCTCGAGTTCACTTCACTGTTTATACAAGCAGCGGCTTATAAACAACATAAATAAACACTTAGAAGGGCAGCCATGTTTGCTTTCGCACACGCGTGACTTTTGCATGCCGAAAGTCTATGGCAGACCCTCACAACTATTGCTTGCGTATTGCGATCAATGTCAATCCGTACGTATTACGATATCTTACTGCTTTCCTCTCCGTTGTACTCCAGGCAGTTGTTAAACATCAACTTGACGTCAGAGATGAACTACAAAATAATAAATATAGAAAATTTTAATTCAATCTCGTAAGAATGAGTGTTGCCAAGAATATACGAAAGCAAAGTCTAAAAGCACATGATTGGTTTTTCGGGTATCTTTCACCGTCTCTGTTCTTTGATCTGTTAATGTGTCTGTGCCTGTCTTTCACCGTCTGTCTGTCTATTAGTTAGTCCGTACGTCCGTCTGTCTATCTGTCTGTCTGTTGGCCTACCTGTCTGTCTATTAGTCCGTCGGTTCGTCTCTATGTTGGCCTACTTGTCTGCTCCACTTATCTCTTTCTGTGTTCATTAGTCCGTCTTTCTGTTGGCCCACCTGTCCGCTCTTCCTACTTGTCTGTCCGTCTTTCTGTCTGTCTGTTGGCCTACCTGTCTGCTCTGCCTACTTGCCTGTCTATCTGCCGGTTTAATTTTCTGTCCATCTGTCAGTTTGTCTGTCTGTTTATTTGTCTGTTTATCTGTCTTCCTGTCTGTCTGTCAGTCGGTCGGTCGCTCTGTCCCAACGGATACCGTGCCCATTGTTTTAATCTTCCTCCTGACCTGAACAACGGTAAAACAACGGCCTACCGTCCGAATAATTGTTAACAGAAACGCATTGAAACTACATGAAGTTTAATTTTACTTAGGTATTTTTTTACTCGTCCAGTGTAACTCACCTATCTTGTAGAAGACTGTAATGAAGGACTCCAGGGCGGGTAAAGTACCATTTTTGGAAACTCAACATGGTGGTAAAGTGAAATGTCTTCATTTATACTGGATAACCCTATCAGCTACCTGAGCTATTTTCCCTAGAGGTCCAGTAAGGTCCACCCCTCATGGGTCCAGTGTTAATACAGGAGGAAACCGGAGTACCCGGGGAAAACCTACGACGCTTAGTAGAGTCAAACTGGAGAACATTCTTCTCAAATGTGACAAACGTAACTTTAATCAGGAATCTAACCATAGTCACAGTGGTGAGAGACACATGTACTACCACTGTGCCGCCAACACCTCATAAACGGCGCCATTTCTAAGACAGTCAAAAAGTTATGCGCAGAAAAAAACAAAAGCGTATAACCATGTTCTTAAACTTCGTTTGAATTTCTAACCGAAATTTACAAATCTGAGAACTTGCTACAGCTCTTCAAAATGATTCCACTTTTGTGATTTTCCAACGCCATATCGTCCTTATGAAGCCATTCGGAAGTCACGATGCTAGTCTCTTTCAACTATACACCAAGCTGTAATAAGCATTGGTTGACAATTTACCCACGTTCAAGTATGTTATTTCAAGGCCGAAGTCAATAACGAAATAAATTTAAAGACACTCGAAAAAATTATTATTATTCGGACAATATAAGTTTAATATTGTCCTGTGTCTTGAGTTTATTTTATATATTAAGTATTTGAATAACGGTCTTCTCGTACAATAGGTATTAATCTGAATTCTTGAACATAAGAGAAATACTTATATCTGTCTTCAAAGGCGTTGTCCATTCCAACAATACATATCGACATAATACTTGTCAACATTTCTCAAATTATAAAGTCGCTGAATAAATCCTTCAAGAAAATGAACTATACACTTCAGTGAATTCAATTGTAGAATCGAAATTAGGGTTGGGAGGTTCTTCATTGGCAAATTTTTACCATTCCTCGAGCCCGCAATATCTTCCTGACGACGTCCTTACTTTCTAGCCTTAATCTACTTCTGTCTAAAACTTAAGCATTAGCTCTCTTATTTGTAAACTTTGTTGGCCTCTAATTATGTTTCGAAATGTTGCAGTGGATAAACGAATTTCATTTTGGCAATAAGAAAAGCCATTATTGAATTAAATTCAATTAGTTTCCATTTTCATTTTGAATGTTTAGACACACGTACTTCTTTAAGTCCTTTGTATTGCTTCTCGTCGATTTTCTTTTCTATGGTTGATAAATCCATTGGATTCTAAAGACGGACAGAGCCATTAAAAACTGTGAATAAATAGTCAAATAAATGAATATGAAATTAAATATGTTAATATATAATAATAATTTTATATATATATAGGTATATATATATATATATATATATTTGTAAAATAATACGCGTCCTACGCACGCTGTGATTGGACGAGCCTCATTTTTTCTCAGAGTATAGAGACACGATTGACGTCATTTTCATTTTGTATTAGAGTACAGAGACATGGATGACGTCACGAAAACTCGAGAAAATCTTGGTTATTATATAAAACAAATAGAAAATAGCTTTCGTGTCTCTGTACTGTGACAGAAACATGAATGCCACCATTTCAACCAGAAAAATACCAGGAAACACTCGGCCAAGCCTCGTGTTTTCACTAGGCATTTTTCTGGTTGAAATGATGTCATTCATGTTTCTATCGCAGCACAGAGACACTCAAGCAATTCTCCATTTCTTAAATATATATATATACACATATATACATATACATATACATACATATATATATGTATATATATATATATATATATTCATTGACGATTCATGAGGAAAATACCAAAGAAAATCATAACCGCATCGTGTCTTTATATGTGATAAAGACAGATGTGAATTTATATTTGAAGAAGTTAATTTTTTCGGCTAAGAAAACATAAGTTTTCAAATTTTGTTCGTGAATCAGGGTATTAAAAGGTTTATTTTGGAAGACGTCTAAAAAACTCGCAGTACGTGCTTTATAGGATTTAACACACTCGGCTATCGCCTCGTGTTTTATCCCGGTAAAGCACTCCTGCGCGGTTTTTAAATATTATACTGTACATATATATATATATATATATATGAGTGCTCGATAACATGAGTGGTAAAGCAGAATATATATATATATATATATATATATATAATATATATGTATAATATAATGTAAGAGTTAGAATGTTTTCGTCGCGACTCCAAGTTTCACGCGTAACGCGATCTTCAGGCCATCTTCTATATATTATATTCTGCTCTACCACTCATGGTATCGAGCACTCTTGGACTATACACCAGCTTTGTAATATTCTTGTTAAACACATATCTTACATAAATAAAAATATAAATAAGCAGGTAAGTAAATAAGTAAATAAGTAAATAAATAAATAAATAAACATGGAACTTGAAATCATTCGGCAACATAAACATAAACATGAAATCAACTAGAAATTAATGAGAAAGTGAGTAGGCTCACATAGCAAGGATCGGTTAACCTACAATGCTATCTTCCAATGTGTGGTTAAACTCCACTTCATTCGCTTTAAGTCAATATATAAGTAGACGAAAATGGAAACAACCAAAATTACAAAGTCATATAAGCATCAGTCCATTACCGTGACGATATCAAAATACTGAGGGGCGTAAGATTCATCGACTGGTTCCAAGAATGGCCAACCGTCCTCGTGATTCTTCAGCGTATCAAGTACTACAATGGACACGAATGGCTTTTTAGGACGTTATAAATATCGGGGAATGAAGGAATACGTAGAAACGAGGAGTTTATGAATCTCCCAGCTAAGCATGCGATACAATTGATCACAGCAATCAGCAGAGACCAATGAACTTTATAACAACCGAACGGGTGCCTGCTGATCAAAAAGCAAAATCAAATATGGTTAACAAGAGCGCCTTTTTGGACGACAGTTTCAGTCTCCCACGCGGTAATCTTGGACATCGGTCTTAGTCCTTTCGCAAACACGAAAAGAAAAAGCTAAAGTGCTGTTTTGAAAACGTAACTCAACCAAAGGGGACGAACTACACAGGAAAAAGTTCAAAAGTTGGTAACTGCCGTGACTGATCGCAAAGAATTCTAGAATTTTAGAATTCTCTGCAATCAATCTTGGCAGTTACCAACCTTTGAACCTTTTACGTTATTTACCACTGTCTACGCAGTATTCTATTTTCATCTTCATTGACAAGAAATTACGTAGAGATATAGTCTAGAATAAGCACATGACATGGAGCAGGATAACGTGTGCGACTTACCAGACAAGCAGTCGGGAATACAATTTCAATGGCAAAAACGATGTTTGGTTTCTTGCTTTTGAATTGAAATTTTCAAAGCTTTTAAAAACCAGTCCCAAGAGTCGTATTTTTTCGCGACTGGTCACGTTTGGCTCTTAAAATCAGGGCCGCCGAGAGGTTTTGTGGGGCCCGGGGCAAAATATCGATTTGGGGCCCTTGATGACGTCATACATGTAATAAGATCATATTTAAGTGTAAGTTTTTTACTTTAACCAAACTGCCATCCGTTATGTCACTGTTTTTAATCTTCGTGACGTCAAAAACGTAAAGTTCAAACATTTTAGGGGGCCCCTATCAAGTAGGGGGTCCGGGGCAAGTTGCCCCCCCTGCCCCCCCCCCCGCTCCCTCTCGGCGGCCCTGCTAAAAATATATGATCACGACGCTCGATACTTTACTTTCATGTAATATACATCAGACTCCATTACAAGACTTTTCAGCCTGGTATTAACATAGTATCCTTCTGAATATTTTTTAAACCAATTTACTGAGCCCAGCCTCCTTATTGAACAATATCTTGCTTGACTGATTGTTGTATATTTTTTATGGGAGGTTGAATACAATCTGTCTTTACTTCTAACCAATACTCGACTTGCTCAATGCTTTTATGGCAAATAAAGGACGTATAAATGTTAATAACATTAAGTCCCCCAACGCACATCACACACCAGATAATTTGAAAAGAAAAACGTTGAAATGGGGCTGGCATGGTGGCCCCAAACCAGCCCTACATTTTACTATTGCGAGAGGTTCCGGGCGGGTTTAGTTTGGCTTTTGGCTCGGATAACCTTCCTGTGGATAGGAATTATCCTTTTAAAGCTTTGAACAATCCACCTTAGGTCTTTTGAGAAGCTTGTTGGCATATTTTTCTCTTTTTAGTACGGACATGCATGACGAACATACTAAATATTCTCTCCTAATCATACAAATCTTCGTTTACCTTTATACATTCCGGTGAACATATCAACATCTCCTTCAAATGCTCTGAAAGACAAGATAACGTTATCTTTTAAAGGATATTTTGTTTTCATTTAACGTAATATCATCTACTTGATCCTTGATTTTTTTGGCCTCGGAAGAGTGAACAGCTGACATCCGTTTGCCAGCCACATATTCGACGAGTTCTTTCGGGACTAAGGCCGGAATAAGAATACCCAAATAAACGGTTATTGCGTTCTTGTGGAACATGTAACGCATTAGAAATAAGTAGAAAAGTACTCTGGCATGCTCGTCACGACAGCAGAATAGCCATAATGCAGAGAGTGTGATTAGTTACTGACCTTGCTCACTGACCGGCTAAATTTCAAGATGGTGGAATCGAAACTAATACATTTAAGTGTCCGACCAAAACCATCTCGACCAAAACCAATACACTGCTCTAAAGTGACAGTACGGTTCTGTTAAGAGCCGTTTACATGAGCGATTATGCACGTTGAGATTGTCACCCTGGTGTATGTAATAGATTCATGATAGTCTATGCAGCAAGATATCCGCTTCTGATTCGCTGAAGTTTGTCCTCGACTCTCTCGTCAGTCAAACACATACTCCAAGATGTCAATCGCAAGGCACAAAATCGCACGGGTAAACAGCCCTTCAAAGTTGCGTCAGAATACATTTCACTGAGAAAACAGTAAGATGAAGAGCCCCGAACTCTAGTCGTCAAGCTAACGCCAGTTTAGAAATATTTAGTTCTTTTGGCACTTGGTATCCCTTCCAATCATTCATTCGCAATCTAGAATAAGAGTAGTCAGAATGGGCCCTGATGAATGCTCCCCATTTGACTTACTTATCAAGTTCGTCCAGTTTGTTTTCATCTTCACCAGTTTTCTTCTCCTCGCCTTCTTCGTTCTTTTCCGACGACAGCATAAGGTCATCAGGAACGTCACCACCGTTAGCAGCGATCATCCATTGTCTTTCTTCTCTTAACCTTGCTCTTTCCGCTCGCTCTGGAAACAAAAAAAAATAGAAATGGCGAGCTTTGTTTTCCGCAGAAACACAGGTTTGATTTTGAAATAAAAAAGTAAAGAGGAGATAATTGTGAAAATGAGAGGAAAAAAAAAAACAAAACAAGAACCAAATGTATTCGAAGTCTTAGCTATAAAAATATTTCGACCCGAAGAGAAGTGAACTTGACCACTCTAGAGTATTTCCATAAGGATCACTATCATTATTTCCCGTATTATGATCATTAGCATTAGCATTATCATTATCACTATCATTATCATTATCATTATCATTACCGTTATCATTATTATCATCATTATCACTATCCCTATCATGATTACTATCACGGTCATTGTCACTATCACTTTCGGTATCCCCATCAATATCATCACCCTTATTATATGTTATTATCATTATCGTCATGATTATTAGAATCCCTATCATTACCATTGTTATTATCACAGTCATCATCGAAGTGACTATCTCTACTATCATGTTCACTATCATTATCACTGACAATGTCTGTAGTTACCACTATTATCACTATTACTACATACACCATCACTATTAATACTGTCATTATAATTATCATCACCAATATTGTTAAGATTACAATTAGGATCATTCTCATTATTTTACTTCATAAACTTTAGTGTGATACAACGTTTTCGGTCACTAAGAAAAATCGTATTTTATCTAAAAGATACGACATTTTTACATGTGAAGATACGATATTTTTACGTATGAAGATACGATATTTTTACATATGAAGATACGATATTTTCACATGTAAAGATATTAGTTCAACGCCCCATTGAAAAGCTACGTAGAATATAAAATTAGATCAATCAGATCCAATGTTTTATAATTCGTATCTCGGAGATGGTTTGTTGATTTCAGTTTGTTTGTCGGATGTTCATTTTTTGCGAACAAAACGACTTTTTTTGAGAGCAAGACCAGACAAAAACTTTCCAAATGACTGATCCTCGTTTTAGACTGTGCGTTAATGTTTATGAAATAAACAAAGTAACACATGGGCGTTTGGAGATATGGAGTTTATCTTCTCGTGTTCAATTTGATCTGCCACTCGTGACAGATCAAACTGAACACTCGAAGATAAATTCCATATCTCCGCACACCCACATGTTATTCTCTATATATCAAGGGCACAATTTCTGCTCACGATTCCATATCTCCGCGCGCCCATGGGTTATTTTCTATAGGTCAATAAGATCCAATGTTTTACAATTCGTATTTCTGTGGCGGTTTGCTGATATCAGTTTGTTTGCCGGACGTTCAATTTCCGTGAAAACGAGGTTTTTTGAAAGCAAAACCACACAAAAACTTTCCACATGGCTGATCCTCAATTTAGACAGTACGTTAGTGTGTATGAAATAAATAAAATAAAACATGGGCATTTGGAGATATTTCAGAATCATCCTCAGGGTAACATGAAGAGAAAATTTCATGAATTGACCTACACTGCTAAAGTGAACTAGAAAAGTTGAGTAGAGCGGGATTCAAACTCGCACCTTTGGGTAACCGGACAGCTGCTCTAACAACGAGCTATCGAGTCAATTGGGAACAGTATGCTGGTTCAATCCTATTTAAGTGCACGAGAGATTCTCGCGAGAGCTTAACACTAGATCTCCGTGAGGATGTGCAGTGTTTCGACTCCATTTCAGAATTATCCTCAGGGTGACATGAAGAGAAAATTTCATGAATTTGGAGATATGGAATTTATCTTCTCGTTCAATTTATCCGCGCGCTCATGTAGTATTCTCTATATCATTCATTATAATTATCATTCATTGTAATTATCACCATTACCCATTACGATTATCGATGGCACTATTTACCATCAATGTCGTCATCATCGTCATCAATACCTGTCCTCTAAAAACGATCAACTAACCTCGTTGTCGTTTCTCTGCTTGAATCTGCCGTTCTTTTTCTCGAGCTTCGGCTTCTTGTTTTTTTAGTTCCGCGAGTCTTTCTTTTTGCTGTTGTTTTTCTATTTCCGCCAGCTTGTCTTCTTCCTCTTTCTGCTGAGCTTTTATCGCAATTCGATCTGAAGACCTCCTGGGCGCCATCTCGACCAACAACTTTTTACGCAATGCCTTGTCCTGAAAATTCATCCAACTTGCTGTTAATATATAACATTGAACATGAAGCCTTAAATGCTAACATAAACTATATGAGAAATGTTCCGAATGTACACTAAATGTAAGATTTGTTGAGAAAATCCAAAACAATATTAAATCACCTCTCTGCACATTCTCTTTAATTGTAACCCTAAGAAACTCTCCCCAACCAAACCCTTATCTTCCAGGCCGTACTGAGGGGTCAATGGCAGGGGAGCCCAATGGGATCTATTTTCACCATTATCAGTCTCATGTATGTTTTTAATTTCCTCAGTCTTTTCCCTGTCAATTGCCATGCTACCTTACCGCAAATTTCTTGGCGGGGGGGAGCATGCCCCCTCCTCTCTCATCGAATACGGGCCTGTCTTCTTCTACCTTCGTTTCGTCAGCACTACAGAGCTCTTTAGGCGTTGCAAAAGCCAGATAAGAGCTTCATGAAAATGAATGCGGGATTTTGAGACTTTGACGTCAAAATTTGCTTCCGTAGGCTAATGTCTCTCATATCGAACACTTAATGGCCACCGTTAAATTCGTGGAAAGATATCCAAATTTCTACTCTTAAAACTTAGAATCAGTTTTAATTTTAAATATGGGTACTCGGTAGCCATTATAACAAGACTAGCCGAAAATATCAGTACACCTTTTGCTACTCATTATCAAAAAACATACAATCATTAATGCCAACCTCAAACTCATTAACGTAAAAATACATTCATTTTATCCAATCGACGTTCATTAGCGTAGATACGCAACCATTTGCATCAAAGGGCATTCCATAACGCCATCAGACGACCATTAACACCAGTCTACTACACATTAGAGATAATAATATTTCAATTAGGCAAGATATTTCTCTGGTGTAATTGAAATTTTATCATCCTTAATGTATAGTAGAATGGTGTTAATGGTCGTCTGTTGACGCTATAGAATTCCCTTTGATGCAGATTGCGTATCTACGCCAACGAATGTCGATTGAATAAAATGAATATATTTTTGCGTTAATGAGTTTGAGGCTGGCGTTAATGATTGTATATTTTCTGGTAATGAACAGCAAAAGGTGTAAAATTGGGTTCCATTTTGTTCATACGGAGATTTTCGTATACCTGTGAAGGTTTGACTGCAGTTTAGCCGGTGCAAATGACCCCACGACAAAAACAAACCAACCATCAAAGAATGGTAGACGAGTTTGGGGTTAAGACGTTTTCTTTAGTAAATTAATCACTTTAGCCAATTTTTAGGGTTATGGCTAAGGTTTGGGTTAGAATAAATATGTATAAAAGTGTTTTTATAATTGTTACCCACGGTAGTTTGGCGGTTGTTTTAGAGGACACAATCCACGCCATGGTAAAATTGTACACGCCATGAAATTACACATCGTGGACGAGCTTAAGGTAAGGATTTGGGATTAGGGTGAGGATTAGTATTAATAACATCGCTTTGACAAACGTTTAGGATTAGGTATAGTTTAAGGCTGGAGTTTGGATTAGAATACTGTAAATGTTGATAAATTGTTTTAAATATCGTAATTCATTGTCATTCAGACTCGATCGAATTAAGCTCTTCGTAGTAACCGAGAGACTGCATCATTTGCACCCGCTAAACTGCAGTCGTCCCGCTGTGAATTGCTCCGGAACCCAAAGGAACGCGGTTTGTTTCCAAGCCGTCTTTGTTTGTGTTTTCTTTTTCCCATCTTCACCTACCTTTACTTCCAACATTCTAGCAATTTCCGCCAAAAAGTCAACGGTAAGAGTCTGGTGTAGACTCTTTTCATCCTTATTCTTGCTATTGCTGAACGTCTCCGCGAGTTTTTCCCACTCCTCTTTAGTGGAGCACACAAGTGACCAGGTTCTCCTTGGTTCCTCATCATCCCGACTATCCTTCTCTTCTTCCTCGTCTTCGTCATCGTCGTCTTCCTCATCAACTCTTTCTTCTTCGAATTCGCTCAGTCTTTCAGACTCGCTAACCAAAAAAAGGAGTCGAAGGAATTACTTTTTACCAATAACAAATTTTAAACTGTATATGTCAGTACAGGTCTAAGCAGAATCGACGGTTACCGGGTTCTCAATTTGAGTTTTCAGCACTCCCAAACTGTGAGAATTGAAGCTGGATAAGTGAACGCCAGCGCGCTAATATACACTTTCGTCAAGTTGGTTGGCGACGTCGAGAGGGTATATAGCCTACGTTTTAGTGTTGAGCGACAAAACGTGTTCTTAACGGTGCAATGCACTCCGAATATCTTATCTTAAACGCGTCGTGCAATTCGTGTAAAAAGGTTGAGCTTTATGAAGCAATTGATGACTTTCTATATTCTAAATGTTGGATTTCCGGAGAAAAAACAAAAAACCCTCGAACCCAATATCATTCATATGCTGAAGCTGGATTGTATCCAGGATTTCAATAAGGAAAGTCGGCAAAGTCGGGAAAGCAGTTTGGCTCGCGGGATCATCCGGGATTTCCTTCCACGTACATATTCCAAGGATGCTAGGATTGCAGCCAGGAATTAGGCAAGATATTTCTCTTGCGTAAGTGAAATTTTATTATCCCTAATGTAGAGTAGAATGGCGTTAATGGTCGTCTGTTGGTGCTATGGAATGTCCTTTGATGCAAATGGTTGCGTACCTACGCTAATGAATGTCGAATGAATAAAATGAATGTATTTTTACGTTAATGAGTTTGAGGTTGGCGTTAATGATCGTATATTTTCTGGTAATGAAAAGCAAAAGGTGTAATATGCGTATGTGGTATGAGCTTTTTATATTTATCTCTACAAATAAATATGGCGAAGGGAGTCGGGAGTTTGATGCTCCAGTAATAAATACTTAGTTTAAACATTCATCTGAAGTACCTCGAGGTCTCAGATTCGGAGTCAGAACTGAAACGCTTTTTCTTCTTTCCTTTCTTTTTTTTCTTCAGTTTTTTCTTTTTCCTTTTCTTTACTCGCTGTTTCTTGGTTTTCTCCTTTCCAACCTTGTCTCGCCTTTCCACGTACTCCTTGTACAATCTCGTGCCATAGAAGTACCAGTAGACATTGTTTGAAGCATCCTTGCCCAGCGGTTCAACGCGAAGACTATCGGCCTCCATTCCCTGGAATATGGAAATATCTCTAATCAAGACTTACACTGACAATTCTAAAGGGCCGTTTACATGTGCGATTTTGCACGTTGCCATTTTGCACGTTGCCATTTTCACCCTGGTGTAAGTAATAAACTCATGGTAGTCTATGCAGCAAGATATCCGCTTATGATTCGCTGCAGTTTGTACTCGACCCTCTCGTCAGTCAAGCACATACTCCAAGATGTCAAGCGCAAGACACAAAATCGCACGTGCAAACAGCCCTTAACACTTGAATGGTTTAAGTAAAGGTTATATGCCGTGACCGCGGTGTTATATATCAGCCTGAGGGCGAAGTCCGAAGGTGGATATATCGCTTAAGCGCCGAGTTCTAAGGTATATAACCGCTATATATCATCATTGTGAGGGTTACTAAAACTAATTTAGCAAAGTATGGCTAATCTCAGTTGACTTTCGTTTAAAGATATTTCCATTTTCTAGGATATAAGACCGCCAAATGTCTGGATATGGTTGTAGAGAATATTGATAGTTTCCAAAAGGCATATTGATGGGATAGTATTTACTAGTGGAATAAATGGTTCCGGTTTGTTTGCATGTGCTGATGGATACTCTGTTTTTACATTTTAAGTCGTTTTTAATATTTGTAAGGAAGTGTCAGGTTGAATGCTCTATTTGATTTACAGGTTGATAACTAGATATTAACCTCATGAATAATTTTATGAGGTTGATAAGTAAATGTCCACCTCATGAAAAAGATTATGAGGTTCATAAGTTATTTATCAACTTCCTGAGAACAAGAGATTGAGCAAACGCTGATATAATGCAATCTTGGTACCGTCAGTTCAAAACGGTGTGGTTAAGCTAGCTTATGGTAGCGCATGGACGGCTTGAGGTAGTTTCGAGATAGCAATTGCGATACACATAAGCAGTTCATAGTGGTACGCGGACATTTGGCCGACAGACATTTGACCGACAGACATTTGACCGACAGACATTTGACCGACAGACATTTGACCGACAGGACATTTAGCCGACAGGACATTTAGCCGACAGGACATTTCACCGACAGGACAAACTATTTGCAAAAATTACCTGCTAAAAATATCAATATGACTCACTCACGATTATCCGTCATATCCGGAAAAAACAAAAAGGACGCTAATTAAGTGATCATAAGGAAATCCTTTTGTTCGGCTTAGTGGCGTGAAAACAAAAACGTAATTCATTAGGTGATCACAAAAAAAAGAAAGAAAGGATGACTCATAGGTATTGTTATCTAATTATTCCAACTTTCCTATAAATATCAGACATGGTATGATTGCACACAAGCGATGGAGTTCGTTAAGACCACACGAGGGGGCCAGAGACTTCTTTACGAAGGTTATGCATATATCATCGATAGAAAACGAAACTCGTTGACTTACTGGAGATGTGAAAAGAAGAAAGAATGCACGGGCAGGTTAACAACCGAGAATAACAATATGAAAATCCACCTTCTGTGTGGATTCTTATTTTTCTTATTAAATCTTACTAGCATTACCTAATTTCTTAGTAACTAAAAATAGTCTGTAAGCAATGTGTGAAAAATATAATAAATGTTCTTAGATGTCAAAGTACGTTTTCATAAATTTTGAAGTGGCCAGGCTGTCGGTGAAATGGCCTGTCGGTGAAATGTCCTGTCGGCCAAATATCCTGTCGATCAAATGTCCGGCCACGTTCATAGTCTGACTAGCGGGGCATGTATCCTTACAAGCAGTGCGTGTCTTCACAAGCAGTATGTATTCTTACGAGCAAGGCGTATCTTATATATACAATTATATAAAATGCAGTGCGTACGTTACAAGCCATGGGTATCCTCAAGCGCGGTGGGCATCCTTACGAGCAGCGAGTATTGTTACAATCCATACATTCATTAGAAGCAATGCGTGTCTTAACAAGTATTGTCTCTTTACAAACAATGCGTATAAAGCGGTGGGTGTCCTTCGAAGCAATGTGTATTTTCACTATTACTACACACCGTTATTAGCAGATGTGTATCCTAACAAGCAATGGGTATCTTAACAAGCAATGGGTAACCTTAGAAGCAGTGAGTACCCTCACTAGCAGTATGTATTACGAGCAGGGTTTATTCTTACGAGCAGTGCGGTCCCTACAAGCACTGCGTATTCTAACGAGCAGTTTGTATCCTTATGAGCAGTGTGCGTCCTTACGAGCAGCGTGTATCCATATGAGCAGTGTCTATCCTTACAAGCAGTGTGTATCCTTACGAGCAGTCCGTATCCTTACGCGCAGCGTGTATTCTTACGAGTAATGTCTGTCCTCACGAGCAGTGCACATCTCACGAGCAGTTTGTATCCTTACAAACATTGTGTATCCATATGAGCAGTGTGTATCCTTACAAGCAATGTGTATTCTCACGAGCAGTGCGTATCCTTACAGCCACTACGTTTCCTATAATTCAATGTGTGTTCTCACGAGCTGTGTATTCGTACGAGATGTGCGTATCATTACAAACAGTGGGCATCCTCAGAAGCAGAGTGTACCTTTGAAAGCAGGGCGTATTCTTACACGCTGTGGGTATACTCATACGCAGTGCATAGCGTTATAAGTACGACGAGGCTCTCCTTGCTACAAACAAGATGTGTCCTTACTACTTCTTCCCCGCTGTCTTAAATATGGGGAAGCATGTTCCCTTACAAATGAAAGCCACGGGCATCTCCATCTACGAACATAAGATATTAGGAGAACTATTTTATGGGAACTATTTTGCAAGTCATTAGGTGGTCAAGAGAAATAGCACGTTGTTTGAGTTGGGGTCTAATTTTATAAGAGTGACCAGGTGACAATTTTTAGTAAGACTTTTACTGGTGCTGGTGCCACAGTGGTAGTCCCCCGATTGTAAAATCGTTTGGCATGAGTTAAGCTCTGTACACACGACCACGTTTCCCTCGACAAGTTCTTCCAAGGCAAGTTTCATTTGCTCGTGTGTACGAGAAAAATCGACAATTTTTCCTGGACGAGTCACCTTCAGGCAAGGAAAACTTGGTTGTGTGTACAAGGCTTCAGAGTAGAATAATCTGGGGTTGGCCAGAGTGATATAACCTGCCGTTAGCTAGAGTAAGATAATTAACAATTATTGAATGAAGCTGAGCATGATATCAAGAGTTGTCCAGACCTCGGTCAATGTTATATGCCAAAGCCGAAGGCCTCGGCAGATAACATTGACCGAGGTCTGGATACTTCTTGATATCATGCGAAAGCCGAATCAAATAATTGTTTTATTATACAATTATAAATCGGGGAAGAGTCCGCCATGACATTACTGGCGGCTAAGAAAAGCTTGTCAGATTAACAATTACGTCACCTACAGACAATTTTTGATGTCTTGTAGGTGGCCAGACATCGAGAATTGTCTGTAGATTTTTAACCAATCAGAATCGAGATTGTAGCAGTATTGTATAATAAAGAAAGTTGGAAGTAGAGCGAAAGCAGTTATGTGAGATGGTCTGAACTCTGTCCAGTCCGAGACGTCTTCCCTTGACGAATAAAATCGTCTGGGTTCATCCAGAGTAAAATAACAAAAGTCGAATGCAGACCAAAGAGAGTAAATACAATCATGACCAAAAGTTGTAACAGCAAGGCCAACCTTGAGATGCTCAGAGACATCGTCGACATCCAGCCGCCAATCGCACAATCCATGAAGAATTTCAACTTTTTCTCGAGTGGAAAGCTGCCTGTCGGAACATGAAGACAACACAAAATATCATTAGATGAACAATAATAAATTAGAAATAATTTAATGATTTTAATTACGTGTGCATACGTGACTGAAAATTGTAAATTGTTACTGACGCAAGTTGCTGTTTGTTTCATTGTGCTCTCTAGTACCCCTTATAACCAATGATATGGTTACGTAAGGCATTTACATTTATGATACACCAAGGAAAAATGGAATTTCTGACAGCAGAAGACAACTCACAAAATTATCTGCACCTTTCATAGGGGTGATGAGTAACCTCCAAGGAGAATTTTTCTACATCAAATGTTTGGGAATACTCAGAAAATGTAATTAAAAATTTTTATACAATAATTGAACAACGTATGTGTATATTCTTATCGGCTGAAGGCAGAGAATTCTCTAAATAAGCACGTGGTTGGTCGGTGGTCAGTAACTTGGCCTAATCACAAGGGGGAAAAGGTAATCAAGTGAACTTGGGGGATGGAGGAGTCATTGTTGTGTTTGTGTCTGGTCCTTATTTTCAGTTGAAAACAAACAAACAAACAAACAAAACAAAACAAAAAACAAACTTATATTTCACGATAAATTTCTGGAAACCAATGTGTAATATAGGAATTGATTTTTGTGGTGTCCACAATAATCAAGGTCTCAGGATATACATTGCAGGCATCAGTCAGGGGGTTGTGGTTTGCACAGTGTGTTGAAGGGCAGCAGATTATTTACATTTCAGATATATTAGTATGTAAGTTTTAACACTTTGTATCAGAAATATTTACCATTACAATTATATGGAAGTGCATGCCTTCATAACACTGACCCTACACATTTTTTCCTGTTTCACCCATCCCAATCACCTGGGATGAATAAACCATTCATTTAAGAGAGAATAAAAATTCTATTGCCAATTTTAACACATATACCATTTATACCACACCCATTCAAGTTTCTCAACTTGCCTCCCCAATTTTTGAACCCCAGACAATACACATGCCTTTACAAGTGTCATCAGCCTCAGCCTTTGGTTTTAGTTGACAACAAAATCCCATTAGACTCGGGAGATATTCAGGAATATTTCCCACTGTGGAAGAGCAGAGGAAACTCTGTGTCCTCTCTTTAATTGGCAGCAGCCTGATTGTACACTGGTACATGTGCAGTACCAGTAGTATTAAGTCTGACAATATAAAATGTTACAACAGTTTTCTTTGAAAAATGTAGCATTGCTGTAATTTACATGGTCTTAAAATCTAACTAATTATGCATGAGTAAACCACAATGAAAAGTCATATCTCTGTTGTGCCTTTAAATGTGGCAAAGACATGTTTAATTTTCTAGTCAAATTTTTGCTGCTCAGAAATCCTAAATTTTCAAATTTCCTTTGTAAGTTAGGACATATGGGTATAAGTTTTTCAAACCATTCAAAAAACCTTGCAGTATGCATTTTATTGAATCTAAAATATTCAGCTGTTGCCCTCTCTTTTATATTAAATCAAGCTCCCCTTTTTAACTCATGAAGGGGAAGGGTTCATCCCTTCAATGAGTAAAAGCATATGGTGTTTGCCAGAGTAAGATACTAAAGTGTACCTTTGTTCCTTAATGGGTTAAACAATTGATCACAAAACTGAACCAATACACACTTCAAATTATACTTAACTATGGAACAAGTTTGAACAAATTATTTCCTAACAGCTTAGGTTAATTCAAATTAACAAACATTGATACAAAATTCTGGAGATATTCTCAA
Organism: Heliopora coerulea; assembly: GCA_030142905.1. Classification (NCBI taxonomy): domain Eukaryota; kingdom Metazoa; phylum Cnidaria; class Anthozoa; order Scleralcyonacea; family Helioporidae; genus Heliopora; species Heliopora coerulea. The sequence goes on along the minus strand of JASJOG010000070.1, from coordinate 677,601 downwards.
TGCAGTGCAGTGCTTCACACAAAACATCACATCTGCAACTCTGTTGACTTCTAGCAGCAATGATTCTTTTTTGATAATATGTTTCCAGTCTAAATGTAAAAACATACTTCATCAAACACTTCCATTGCTTCTGCAGCTTTGGTTCTGCATAATTTTTATTAGTATATTTTTGTGTGTTCTTTATGTCTGTTATTACAGAACATGCTTTACATGTCTTATTATGCACTTGTTTATACAATTTCCACTTAAAACGGGAGCAACCAAATGCACTGTAAATAACACAATTTCACAATTTCATCTCTTCAATTGGCATTTACAATGGATCATTGTTGAATTGTCCAATGTTTTTTGACTAAAATTATTTTATTCTTTATTCCCTTGACTCCTGAGAATAACCTGCCATACCCAACACCATAAGTTGATTTTAAAGAGATCATTCTAGCTACTGAGACAATTTTATTCAGCAAAGATGAAACACTAGCTGGCATCACACAGTTTTGCCACATGTCAAATTCAATGAATGAATTCAAGTGCACCTAGTTTTACCTTTATATCACATTTTCTGTTGGTAGAGTTTTTAAGATATTTTTAATCTTATTAATACCTGCCAGTTAAAGACCAAAACTGAATAGGCATTGTATCAGCACTTCCAGTTCAGTAAAACACATTCAAGTACTTTCTGTGTATATATTATCACTAGAATTGTTCCTTGACACACATAACAAGTATAGTCAGCAAGGAATTTTTGCAAGCTGCTAGTTTTGTCACTTCTTTGGATTTGAATACATGATTGCAACTTCTGACTACCATTAGTAGACCAGACTGATCAGAATTATACCAAGAAAATTAGGATATATTTTCCAAAGGCCAAAATATTTTCAATGTGGTAGGACACATGACCAACCAAGTGGCATTTATTCCTACAATTTTCTAAATTCTCATTTTCAGAAAGAAATTCTGTCACAGAATAAGGCCCATATTCAGTAAGCTCAGTATGCCCATGTTTGTATACTTGTAAAGCTTTGACAGCCAGCACTTAAAAGTTATTCATAATATGTAGCTGACACTTGCTTAGAAGTACAGTTCATTTTTAAGTTCAAACTTAATTCAAGTTTTTTAAACATGCTTTTCACCCACTGGAAGAAAAACTGCTTTTGTTTACAATTCGTAGATGTAGCACTGTGATAATTATTTGGCTTAACAACTTTACAAGCCAGTCTAATCCAAATCCCCTTGAACTCTGGCACTTACAAAGAGAGTTAAAGAAAATTACAGGAAATTGCTAAATCAGTTTGTGTTAAGTGTCTTGCCACGCCAGACTAGTCTTGATAAAACTTTGAAGTACTATTTATGGCTTATCACGTAGTTTAAATTGCAGTCAAATGATATACACTGGGTAGACTAGCCTGTAGTATCACATGTGGACTACGAAAACAAACATGAACTTTTTCTGTTATTTTGCAATAGTTTAGGTCAGCACCAAACCTGTTTATTTTGGAATTAAGTGTACTTTTCTAAACATACATACTACTGGAATATGTACTTGCACTTTGATGAGTCTCGACAACCTACATCAAGGACCTGAACATCTTTTGAGACTGAAGTATTGTCGAAGCTATCAAAAGAAATTATTTATACAACCAAGGTTGTTTAGGTCAATGTTTACGAGCAGAAATACTCCTCCAAGCCATTACAAGAACATGAATGGGCTACCGGTATTGCTTTACGAACAAACATTATGTATGCAGACTAAACTTTGGCCATCATATGAAGCAAACATTCAAAACGAACTTCAAAATGCCACGAGATTGAATCACGCTGGAGTTGCCGTTACAAATACAGTTGAGAATAGCCAAGTGAGTTCGCAGTTGTTTGTTTGGATTTAACCTATTGTTCACCGAAAACATCTATAAACAATGTCTTGAATGGCAAACTATGGCCAGCGTTTTTGCTAAACAGAATATACAGTGCCCTAGCTTTCCAAATCAATGGATGTTGATTTACGCTATCATTACATTGCACTATGGGCTCGCATTAACATGTTGTCATAATCGCAGTCAAAGTCTCTTATCTTTCGACGTCATGGGGCTTGAATGTTCACATTTCGTGCTACTTATATTACCGATCAATGGTGCATAAAATCTAAAGTCACTGGTCGGTGCATTCTTGGTGTTCATAGGAATTAAACACTTTAATCATCGGAGGACAAACGCTCATGGATGCAGATATTCAACGCGTATTAGATTACGTAGCTCAGAAAACACAAAAACGTTTCCAAAACATGTCTAGATGACAGACAACTGTTGTGTCGCCTGTAGCCTGAAGGATATTTCCTTTCCGAAAGACAGTTCAAGGATCTCACAAAGGCGACCATTCAGACATGTCGGGGTTGGAGACGTAGATAAACTCGTCAGTCCCTTGTGGACATGTGGTAGCATTTTTAACCAAGTCCTATCAATATTACCTGTATTTTGTCGTCTCAAGGGGGTTTTTCCGTTTTAAGTCTTCAACCCAACGAACTTTCAGGACCTCAGACAGATAAGGCTCAAAATTATCGGCACTGAAATTGAGAAAGGAATGACAATGTATAAAGGTTGGATAGCAGGAACTCGCTTTTCTCCATCTAGAATCAAATATAATACCTCGCCAGTACTCTCACATCAGTACCCTGTTGTTATGTAGACACTACGCTAAATTGCATCGGAAAGTCTGGGCTCTTTCCGCACAATATCAACAAATTTTGACACGAATTACCTTTCCTCCACTAAGGAAGAAATTCGTCGAAGCTTATACCAAGGACATAAGACAACAAAGCCATGGACGTGGTAATTAGTGCATTTCTCTCTGATAACTATAGGGGGAAATGCTGAAATCACTTTTTAAAGATACTTCCACATATTAACCATCTTCACGTGGGCAGACATCATAATGGTTTACATATTTTCTGATATAAGCAAAAATACAAATTTCAAATGGGTCACAGTCAGGAAGGAATAAACAGTTTATTTACAAAACAGGCGTTTGATTAAATCTTGAAAATTCTCCTGGTCTGTTCATATACAGCAAGCGTGAAAGGTAATTGCCATTAACATGACAGATAGAAACGAGTAATCCAGAGCAAGGAGGACATAAATCGTTCCAAAGTACTTATATCTAAAATTCAATTAAAACAATAAACATTTATTCCTTTCCGTCAAAAGGGATGAAATATTTTCGCACAGCACAACAACAGTCAGAACTTTCAGAATTTGCTTAGTTCGCACGGTGGAAATAATCATTATAATTCTGTATTTCTTTAATTGCCAGTCAGCATAAACTATTGACGAAAGAGCCCACTGAAAATTTTTAACAACAATATGAAAGAAGTATCTTAGCAGTCTTTCAATTTGGAAAGCCATCAGCGTGAAGTTTATATTGTTCACGAATTTCAATTAAACACAAGAAACTTTTTGACTTCAAACAAGTTACTTGGCAATTTGTAAGAAAACATTTGTTTGCTCCTGGGATGTCTGGCTGAAACCTAGGTATGGGAATTTACTTACTTTATGTCAGCTTTCTTGCTGAACAACCCCCGTAGTAAACGAGCGTGTAGATCGGCCAGGAATCGGCTGTCTTCTTCGCCACCTGAAATCATCAATGCATCCTCGAGATCCTAAACAAGTCAACCAAAATGAAATCGTGAATTCAAATGAATTGGCCCTCCGCTCGTATAATTCTAACAATGAAATCGACAACAAAATGTCGATTTCAAGTCTGTCATGTAGATTTCCTCAGCGGCCAAAGTGACCTGACAGCACGAGATGACACAAGCGTTAGAACTGTGGTAAAACCGGCCTTCATTCATTTCACGCCGCGCCGGAAAAATGAGCTAAATACTTTCAAAGTCTATCCGAGGCTGGAACATCCTGGAAAACTCACCTCGATTTCAAAATCGGTCAATCCGAAAGCAGACCGAAACAGGGAACAGAAATGGGCAATGCTGGGCACTTGCCACCAAGACCGAATTTCTGCAATATAAAAGCAATTCAGCGATTAAGACAGGACATGATACGATCCCTTAAAGTCGATTCAAGGACTCCAAGAAACGAATAGATATTACATTTATTAACAAAAGCAATACATTACCGTCCATTCGTACTGAAACTCATATAAAAGACAAAACAATAACGAGATGCGAGAGATGTCCATGAACATCCGGGACCTGATAATTTAATTCTTCCCTCAAGAAAATAAATTCTATAAATTCGTTCCCAGGGCTTTTCCCGAGGACGGTAAGTTGCGAAAATTTAGAGCTTTTATTTGCAAAAAATATCGGTAATTGTACTCCAAATTGTGGGGGCATGATTAAATGTGGAAGATACGTATAATATAAAGAACTTTAACAAGAATGACATATATTGTTGCAAACTCAATTTGGTGCTGATTAAACCAAACTCGGTCAGACATGCAAACTACGTTTTTTATTCACGGGCTGAAAATGATCTTACCTTCCCAACTTAAGTCATTTGGGTCATCCAGTCAAGTTATTTTCAGTCAAGAAAAAAGGTTTCAAATCATGCGAACGATCTGGGTATTATGTGGGGCTTGTTTTAATAAAATTCATTTTGTAATCTTGTGTTGGACTTAGCCGGTAGAATATTCAAATTAATAATTGATGAGGAAAACACAAAAGAAAATTACGATCGTGACATATCTTCAATAGTGAAAAACACACACTTGCTGTTTTTAATAAAGCTTTTCTTTGGTTTTTGCCCAAATGCGTAACAATGAATGGATGAGTGAGGCACACGGTGTGCCACACACCGAGAAAAATAACTAATTTTAATTTTTTGGCACAGCCAAATTTTTTGGGAAGCGGAGAACATTTTACCCCTAGGGCAAAATTGAATATTGTTGCTTAATTAATTATTCAACAATTGTTGAAGAATGGATTATTCAACATTCTCTTGGCCTGACGAAGCGAATAATTGTTTTAGTATAATTATATAGGTGATTTTTATAAAAGAAAACAGAGGACGGGTTATGTTGAAAATTCCTAGATGACATTCACAAATGTAGCCGTAAATGTTCAAAAATGCATTGACTGTTATGTTCACCTGGCTGAAATAATACAGAACAGTGACGTTGTTTCCAACCAATCGCTGCGCGAAAGTAGTTATACTAAAATGACTTACCTCCTTTTTTGGATAGCCTCAACACGTTTTCGTGATTGTTTTCGTAATTATGTTATACTAACACTCCTCCTATCTGATAGCTTGCGTGCAGACTTTGCCTGATAATAAAACCGTATCAGGTGGAGTCTGCAAGCAGGCTACCTATTTGACAGCTTTGCACACTAATTCCAAATTTTAAGTTGGAAAAGAAATCAGAGAAAAATAAATTTGCTGATTTGTCTGTAAAAAAAATTATTCCCTTAGTAAATCTTACGAAGAAATGGAAAACATAGATAAACAAGCGTCTTCTAAGACAAATGCCCATTTGCTTACAGTACGTAGTGTAAAGAGAATTTAGTGTTGTAGTCCTCAAATTTATCATTTTGTTTAAGGAGTGGTCCACAGACTAGTTTTCCCGAACACAGGGGAAATTCAAACCAATGAAGTGGTAGAGGAACAGTTTGGAAACTGCCTAACAGCGACAGTTAAAACTAGGTTACATTTTAATCTTATAGCTTTAGTTCAGCACTGGGTTTTCAGAAATCCAACATATATACGGTTTATTTATACGAAGGAAAACTGTAGCACAAAAAAATTACAAAGAACTTATCGAGCGAGAATATGAACGGCATGTGAGTTGGCGTACTTCATGTCAGAACTAAATAACGACTTACTACATTTAGTCCATGTCTGGATGTAATTGAAGAACCGAGCAGAAAACGTATTCGAAGGATGAAAATTAAGCCTCAGCAAAAAATTCGTATGACAGGCATATTTGTGTCAAAACGTTTATTTAGATCTAACGTTTCGTTGCTTAAGACGTAGCATCATCAGAGAATGAAACATAATACGATGAAACAATCACTAAAACATTATTATATAGTTAATTTGCATAAATTTTGCGTTTAAGAGGAACGAAATAGGAAGTGATGAGATGTCAGAGGTGGCGAAGAGGGTAAAGGGAATCAGAATAAGGAGAGAGGAATTGAGCTTGATTGAGAGTTGAGGATAGGATTGAGTTTGTGAATGAGTAAGCTTTCTCTAATAAGGAGCTCATGACTGATAGATGAGGAAGAGTGAGAGAGGATGGTGAAGTCATCTGCTGTAATATGGGATGGCCAGTGTCGTGGTGATGTGATAGAATGTTTGTTGTGGAAAGGTTGGCACGCTCTTTGTCAGTAAGGGCTGAGATACCCAAGTGATCAGCAATCCGTGTGTGGAGAAGTCGGCTAGTTTGGCCTACATGCGACGCATTACAGCATCGACGCTTAAAAAGGAAACACAGCACGAGATTTTAGACCGTTGGGAATCCTGTCTTTAAAAGAAAAGAAATGTGCTAGGCGGAGCGACGGACGGAAAACAAAACAAATGGAAATATGAGGGAAGGCATTTGAGCAAAGCTTACAAATTTATGCGCGAATCTGAAAGCTGTGTTGTCCAGTGGAGGGAAAGCAGAAGTACATGATCTTTTTAGGTGCAAGGGAAACTTTGGGTACAGGCGAAATTTTGTTGTCTAAAAAACGGCGAATACAATTGTCTAAAAAATTACGGGATAGCCGTTGAGAGAAAATAGTTTCTTAAAATTATCAAGTTCCGAGTGAAAGGTAATATAGGTAGAACAAATGTTAAAATAACGATTTAAAAGAGACATAACATCTCTCAATCCGGATAACATTATTTTTAACTTCTCACAACGCTTGTTAACAGACGATGAAAAGAGTATCCTGAGAATAGGACTTGACTTTGCTCTTCCACCACAGCGTCTTAATTACTGCAACTTTCTCGCGCAGTTTGAATTATTTTATCGACAACTGAAAGCCGAACGCATTTCTTGCCACTCTGGCCATACTAAAGATTTCATCAAAACCAAATTTAAAGACATCGCAATGACAAGTTACCGTTGTTATTCACGTCCTAGCTTCCTTTTCTTCGACGAAGACCTCCAAATCATTAAAGACTTAAAGAAAGACACCTCAATTTATATAATGAAACTTGATAAAGGAAACGGAGTTGTGGTCATTGACCGAGATGATTACACAAAGAAGATAAAAGACATTCTTTCAGATAAAGATAAATTTCTGCAACTAGATGGAGATCCAACGTCCCTCTCAGTTAAACGGGAAAATAAAGTCAAGACATTTCTTCGCACGCTTAAGAAAAATGGAACGATATCGGAACCTGTTTACAACAAACTTTTTCTTTTCGGCTCTCGACTGGGTATTCTCTATGGACTACCAAACGTTCACAAAGCTGGCGTTCCCCTTAGACCCATCCTCTCTTCCGCATTGGCACTCATGCTTATGCTCTGGCCAAATTTCTCGTCCTACTCCTTCATTCGTTCTCTTCAGGCAATTATAGGGTAAGCGACTCCTTTTCTTTCGTCAATGATCTTCTTTCTTCCAACTTTAACTTTGATAATTTAATTATGGCAAGCTTTGACAGCAAGTCCCTTTTTACCAACATTCCCTTGGATGAAACGATTGACATCACTGTTACTAAATTATTCTCCAACTCCACACATTTTCATGGTTTTAATAGCAATGATTTTACCAAACTTTTAAAATTATCTGTTAAAAATTGTCATTTTTTATTTAACGGTGTTCTTCACGAACAAATAGATGGTGCAGCCACGGGCTCTATGTTGGGACTGCTTTTTGCGGATATTTTTCTCTCATGGCATGAACGAAGTTGGCTTGAGCTTTGTCCGGCTGACTTTAAACCTGTTCTGTATCGCAGATATGTTGACGACTGCTTCTTACTGTTTCAATCGAATAACCACATAAACGCTTTTCTTAACTTTTTAAACCGTCAACACCCTAATATTGTTTTTACTGTTGAAAATGAAGTTAACAAGTCATTATCATTTCTTGATGTTAAAATCACACGAGACAATGGCTCTTTTACCACCTCCATCTTTCACAAATCCACCTTTACCGGCCTATATACAAATTTTGACAGCTTTATTCCATTTACCTACAAAAAAGGTCTAGTTATGTCTTTTAAATCATATCAAACTTCCGGTTAACATTTGCCTGAGAGTGTATTTCGTCACACGTCACGCAAATCTGGTCAGTCAAAAACCGGCTAATTTTCGAGGATTTTCTTCTTTTACCTGTATTTCGTTTTAATCAATACCTCTGTTACCTGTTATTTTAACATTTGTTCTACCTATATTACCTTTCACTCGGAACTTGATAATTTTAAGAAACTATTTTCTCTCAACGGCTATCCCGTAATTTTTTAGACAATTGTATTCGCCGTTTTTTAGACAACAAAATTTCGCCTGTACCCAAAGTTTCCCTTGCACCTAAAAAGATCATGTACTTCTGCTTTCCCTCCACTGGACAACACAGCTTTCAGATTCGCGCATAAATTTGTAAGCTTTGCTCAAATGCCTTCCCTCATATTTCCATTTGTTTTGTTTTCCGTCCGTCGCTCCGCCTAGCACATTTCTTTTCTTTTAAAGACAGGATTCCCAACGGTCTAAAATCTCGTGCTGTGTTTCCTTTTTAAGCGTCGATGCTGTAATGCGTCGCATGTAGGCCAAACTAGCCGACTTCTCCACACACGGATTGCTGATCACTTGGGTATCTCAGCCCTTACTGACAAAGAGCGTGCCAACCTTTCCACAACAAACATTCTATCACATCACCACGACACTGGCCATCCCATATTACAGCAGATGACTTCACCATCCTCTCTCACTCTTCCTCATCTATCAGTCATGAGCTCCTTATTAGAGAAAGCTTACTCATTCACAAACTCAATCCTATCCTCAACTCTCAATCAAGCTCAATTCCTCTCTCCTTATTCTGATTCCCTTTACCCTCTTCGCCACCTCTGACATCTCATCACTTCCTATTTCGTTCCTCTTAAACGCAAAATTTATGCAAATTAACTATATAATAATGTTTTAGTGATTGTTTCATCGTATTATGTTTCATTCTCTGATGATGCTACGTCTTAAGCAACGAAACGTTAGATCTAAATAAACGTTTTGACACAAATATGCCTGTCTTACGATTTTTTTGCTAGGCCTTGATTTCCATCCTTAGTCTATGTCTGAATTTAAATTGCAAATGGAGCAAAACATGGTTAAGATAATATAATGTGTAGTGGTATAAAATATATTTTTTCCATCGAAAATGACAAGTGGGATACTCCATAGCTAAGCCATGGAAGGGGTAGGGGAATTGTCTCCTCACTTTTCTCCCATGCCAGATCTGTCAGGACATCTACGACATTTTTTGGTACAGTAAGCTTGTCCATCGCGGATTCAGTTTACCTTTGTAATACCAGACATAGGTTCCGGTTTTTAAATTTAAGTGTATGAATAGCGTACAATGCGAGAAATCCTGTTCCTACCCTCGAAAATGATATAGTTCGTGGGTACAGACAGATAAGGTCAATTCTCAGAAAAAAGTTGTGGCGGCGGTAGCCAGTGGCGTGCCAAGACGTCAGGTTATTTGCAGACCCGAAAGACCGAACAAGCGCACCGAGGGTATGATCTCCTAGAAGATCTGGGGAACTAGTCCCCGGGAAATTCTTTTAAAAATGAGAATTATGGAATTAATTGTTCCTGGGAAAACCCGCTGGATTTGATCATTGTAGTGAATGAACAGAGTGGGTTTTACCAAGGGAAAACATTGCCCTAAAAACAATTTTAAGCTTCAGGCAAATGTTGGCTTTTCGTTTTGTTTTGTTTATATCAATTTTCTCTCTGTTCTACTTCTTTGTAATAAAAATTTGCTGGTCCGGGCCAGCAGGCTTACTGGCTGGGCACGTCACTGGTAGCTATGTAAGAACTGTTCATTCTTTTAACAAATTCAGTTTTACTTTTACTGTGACGGGAAATGCTCTGGTTGCTTTTTTCTTAATTATATCTGTCGGTAAATTACTAATGTCTTGTAGGCTGGTTTGTCTCATTTTCCTCAATTTATCTCTGCTCCTACCCCACTTTTCAATTCCAAACTATGCGAGTGAGGATAAGCCCCACTTAACTCTGAATTTTAATCAGAGGGTGAGTCCACAAGAGCTCCCGACTCCACTACACCCCCAAGTGAATCAATGAAAGTCTTTTCGATCAGGCCGAGGGCGTGGATGAATAATGCTGAAATATATAGGTTGGATGTTGAAGGTTTTTCTCGCAACTGGTCTCCTTAAATTATCAGTATATCGAAACCAAACAAGTGATTTTTCCCAGGACGTTTTTCGCACATTCATCGAATACATTTACAGTGATTTAAAGGTTTTAAAATTTCCTGGTGTATGATATACCCAGAACCACGCTCAAAACTAATTTATTTATTTACTAACGTATTTCTTCATTTGCTTACTTATTGGTTTACTTATTTACTTACTAAATGACTTTGCGTGAAAAAATATTCATATACATTATACATATACATATATATATATATATATATATATATACAGGGGGTGGGCAAAAAAAGTGGTCATCGTCAAAAATATAGTCGATTTGATATAACTGTCACTGGAAGAGCAGAAATGAAAGAAAACCGTATATTTTTTAAAAGCTTTCTTGGAGATCTGATTAAAAAGCTTTTGACATACTAATTTTAAGTGCTGGCATGGAACACACGTCAATTCTTAATACTTTTTATGATAATGTATTCTGCTAAACATAGTGCATTTTTTCCTATTTCTTACAAATTGGATGATATGAACTTGTCCATAAAATTATCAAAATATTGCGCATCCTACAATATTTAGTTGATAACTTAAGTACAAAACATTATTAGCCAAAAACCCAGTTACATGTGCAATTTTGAACGTTTTCGTCGAGGTTTTATGTGAAAGTGATGTGGCTAGTAAGGGACTTAAAAAAGTCGGCACGAGAAATCTGAGATGAAAATTAGAAGGAATCATGAAATTCTTAGATTGCTTTAAGCTGGAGTTACTACATGTACAGTTTCAAAAAAAAATTTAACATCAACCTGTTCTGGGAAAAAAAAACAAAAAAAGAACTTTGCATTAAGGTAAATTGAATGGAGATTGCAGTCATGATCCTGATTCTGGATGGAAACTACCGATCGAAGTGACCGTTTAATTATTAAAACGTCCAAATCAGGCACCCCAACCAAATATTAGCTAGCTGATGAACTAGAAGCTCAGACAGGGGTCAAATTTTCCGCCAAAACCATAAATCACCTCTTGAAAGAGAGAATTCAAATGGAGAAAAAATCTGAGAAACCATTTGGGAGTGAGAAGAATCGTTTACCGCGATTATCATCTGCTAGTGAGCACATTAGTGGGAACATTGATGAATGGGGATGGGTTCTCCTAAATCCCATTGAGAATTTATGGGCTGAGTTGGACTGATTAACAAAAGAGCAAAAGTTGGAAAATGAAAACGAACTTTTTGCAGTAATCAAAAATGGATTACAATCAATCACCAAAGAGTACTTGCATCAGCTTACTGACAGCATGCTTCGTTTATGCAAAGCTGTGATCAAATTGAAGAGAGTGCCAGCTAGGTATTGAATGGTACATACACTAGGCATGTACTTGAGTTACTGTTGTTGCCTGCAGTAGTTTGTAAATAAACTTTATTGGCGATTGTGCGAACAAATTCATTAGAGTCAAAATGAAGGACATCAGAGATGTACCAGGAATTTGTAAACTATAATATAATTAAAAACTGCGTAACGTTTGTGAATTTCAAAAATCGGTTATTAAAATTAAGATTTGAGATGATATTTGAAATTATTTAGACGCATGTATCCTAAAACGATCATTCTTAACCACGTCTGTTCATCTTGTGATGATTATGTTACGTTAACCATAATTATTTAGGATCGCCACTTTTTTTTTTGCTCACCCCTGTATATATATATATATATATATATATATATATATATGTATGTGTATATGCATATGTATATATATATATATATATATGAGTATATATACAGTATATATGTATATATGTATATGTATATATATATATATAACACGGATGTAATGCAACGCCGCTTCTGATTGGCTGCTATTTAGTTTTCCATAACTCGATGGAACACGGGAATGAAGAGCGGGAAAACCCTTTGCAAAGTGGCCAATCAAATATGTTGCTCGAGGCCTTGGGGATCACCCGATGTTCAAGCGGCCAATCAAAAAGTTTTGAACTTTTGGTTTACGTAAGGAGAAAGCAATTTTTAACCAGCAAAATAAAGATTCTTTTCCGTTATTTTGTAAGTGATTCTGTTATAAAAGAAATGGTTCATGATTTGGCATGATCTATTGAGTTATAGATGCACTTAGGAAGTTGGAAGAGCACTCAAAAATCTAGAGTTGCTCTCCCAATCTCCCACGGGCATCCATAGCTCAATGGAGCACGCCAAATCATAAACCATTTCTTTTATATATATATATATATATATATATATATATCTACATATATATATATACATATATATATATATACATATATATATATATATATACAGTCGCCGCCGCTTATATGCAAATCCTTTTTGCCAACTCAATTTTTGCATATAAGCGGATTTTGCATATAAACGGATTCGTTCCCAGGACTCGCATCCAGCAAAATTATTAGCATAATAGACAAATGACCAAAGATTAAATACCAAAACCAGAAAAAATTGTATTTATTAATAAACTAAAATATACAAGATAGCTGTTCTTAGGTTTGGAAATAATGTTTGCTTTTTTGCAACATTTGAACACACATCGGTGGAAATATTTGAAAGAGAAAGAATAAAACACAGACCGAAAATTGTCATCTTGTGACTTGATATTCAAGTTGGAACAAGAAACAGACAAGTTGAAAAACGGTAATATTTCGGCTCTATTTCGTCTGATGATGACTCTGAAATAGAACCGAAATATTACCGTTTTTCAACTTGTCCGTTTCCTGTTCCAACTTGAATATCAAGTCAGACTAGAGATGACAATTTTCGGTCTGTGTTTCATTCTTTACTTTTTCAAATTGTCCTCTGGTTGTGGTATTTGTAAGAGAGTTGAATGATTTCCAGTCTTTGAAGCCGTGCAAACAAAGATAGTCCTTCATGTCGGGTAAATTAGAAATAAATTGAGCATGAGTTATTACGGGCTTTGGTTCAGGCTCGTCGTCACTCTCCTGGATGCTTTGTTACTCGTTGATTATTGAGTTCTCATCAACTGGTGGCGCTGTTTCGAGAAAGTTGTCTGCAGATATAATTTCATCGAAAGTTTGCTGATCCATACCACGTGGAGCTGCCAACAGTTGAGCCAACGGAATATCATCATCTTCCGCCCACGAATCTTCATCGCTATCATATTTGGACACAAAACCTGCATGGCGGAAACAGTTTGCGATTGTTTTTGTGGTTATCTCAGACCAGCAGGCGACAATCGTATTCATAGCATCCAGCAAATCGAACGTCTTAGAAAATTCGCTCGCATCTTCGTACACGGTAAAGTTTTGCAACCGCCCAAGCATCTTGGTTTTCTACTGTTTCCAATCATTGAAACATTGAAATACTTTCGAAAGGAAAGGAGGATTTGCAGCAATGCATTGAAAATTTTTCTTTGCATATAAGCGATTTTAGCGCAAAATTTTCAATTTTTCTTTTGCATATAACCGACTTTTGCATATAAGCGATTTGCATATAAGCGGATTAAAAAAAGGAATTTTCTTAAGGTTTGGTTTTGGATTTCCAAAATCTTTGCATATAAACGGCTTTTGCATATAAGCGACTTGCTTATAAGCGGCGGCGACTGTATATACATATATATATATATATACATATATATATATATATATACATATATATATATATATACACATATATAATTACCCGAAAAGGATATTCCGTGAAAGGTGGTAAGATGTCATCTGTGTGTAAGTGAATAAGGCAGAGATATTAAGTTGATTAACAAATGTTCTCGATCATTGTTTACATCACGTTAACATGCCAAAAATTAGGCAAGGTTTTAGTCCCTGCGGATTATCACTTGTGTATACAACTGAGCATATTAGTTAAGTATTTCGACATAATAAGCATATTAGATCGAGATTTGGACATGTTCAATTACCTAGTTCCTCCCACATTCGCTACCCCACGAAAAAATTCGTTGCACTCCCAAATTTGCGCCACCTCTCTGGATGCCCCGCCCACTCCTACACCCTTGTCGCGCAACTGGGGCGAGTTTTACAATTTTTTAAACCAGTCGCGCACTGAGTACTGTCAGTGCCCAGAGGCAAACAACTTGTCACACCACCTTTTCCAAAATAACTTTGAAAATGGCAAAAATGCTGCCAAGGACGTTACGACAATATTCAGTGGGAAATTGTAATGGCGTTCGCAATATTTTTACACATCTGTCACATATGTGAAATGTATTTTCCACATCACAATTTGGCATCCTTGGCATTTCGCACCCATGGGCGATTGCCCACCCCTTCACATTGGTATGCTGCTTTCCAAAGCATGCGCCTCAGGCCAATAACTATTATTCGCTTATTAAACATTACTTTGAAGCAGGCACTCCAAAGCTTTTCTTAATGCAACCCAAAATGTGACTGCAAGGTATCATAACAGTTGTGTATTTACCGTGAAGCGTGGGCCACCCGCACATTGTCTGTAACGTAGTCTTACGTGTAATTAAATTCGACACTTTCCACAATCGCAGTACAATCCAGAAGTAGTATTTAAGTGTTTGAAACGCACCCTCACAAAGCTAGTTGTATTTTCAATGAAAACAACTTAGGGCTAGTACCGGTAAATTACAAATAAGGTGACCGAAACTAGAAAGTGCCTTTTTCTTGGGAAGTTCAACATCCCTGGTTATTTGATCATGACAGAAACTATGACCAAGCGAAATAAAGACGAAATATTACTATTAAACATTATCATCTTGCTTTTAGTCCAAAAGCTACACATAGCAGTCCTAGAACACTTTCCCAAACGACCCTTTGTTCTAGTTATTATTCATTTACACAGTTTAGGTAAGTCGTCTCCACCAAGAAAAAAACGGCTCAAATTTTGCTTTACTAATACCACCATTTTCGGAAACGTTTCTCGCCTGACCCTGCACCGTCGAGCTATATTACGTTGCTCTGTGGTTCGAACTCCTCATATGATTGCTCAACATCATGTCAAAAACTTCCTTTCCACTAGGATCCAAACCTCCGCCTCAACAACCAGTCCCAGCTTCCCCGACTTTCTCATTGAAACAAGATTTCCAGGAGATACCTTGTATAATAAATGCTATAATAACTGGAACGGCAATCCCGCAATTGCTGACTGAGGCTAAAAAAGAACCAAAACGACAGCGAAGATTGGTGCTTCAAACATAAAGCTAGGTTTAAAGATAGCTAGAAGCCAGCTGTAGTATGAAGGCTGGATTTTGCCAAATGAATACCCCACAAAATCAGTTTTGTTTTATCTGATATTGTGGTCAAAGTTAGGCGAAGCTACTCCAAGTCTTTTTGATGATTCCATCATATTCTTCCTGAATAAAGATTTTTTGCTTGGAATAAACTTATCCAAGGACAACTGAAATTCGTGTTGGTCTCAGACGGTGGCAATTTGTTGCTTGTTCCACGAATGAAAACTCGTTTTCTTCAGGTTCACTTCAAAAAATATATTTTGGTCCCTGTCACGGAATTTGATAATTAATACGAAAGGAAGTAAATAGTTTGCCGCGCTTTTGAGAGTATGCTGTGGATTTCATGTCGTGTCGTGTTACAGAAGTTGTCATATAAACCATTTTATTTTATTTTAGATTTAGTTATTTACAGTTTAAGTACACGTGCATGTTTTAACGAGTCTTGCACTCTTAGGTGTTACGTGTATAAATAAAAGATTGATTGGTGATTGATTGATTGATTGATTGAGGTGTGCGTGGTTAAATAAAGTTTTACCATGACCACCATTACCATACCATTACCAAGCACACATCGAGCAAATCTCCGGCTCTTGCCGAGCAATTGCCTCGCCAAAACACACTATTTTATTTAAAAAGGCCCTAACGCACCTTGAAAGCGCGTATCAGGCAAAAGTTACTACCGGTGGAAAAGGAGCAATTTGAGCGAGGAAAACCCGTCGCGATTTTTAACGAGTTAGAACACAGGACTTGCAGGTTCCTTCAAGCACTCCTCTTCCTCGCCGTCGGATTTGGTGAGTCCACCGCCACTATAACCAACTGAAGTGCGTTCGACACCTGCAGGCACACTTGGCCTCGGAGAGTGGTCGGTGTCACCCGTGTTCAACGGTGTAACGACCGGTCCATCTCCGGCAGAGTCACTAGCGGAAAAGTTCACTATTTTGTTGCATCTAGACATGTGTTTTTTCAACCCGCCCATCTGGGTGAACCTTCTTTGGCAATGTTCACACTTGAGTGGCTTAAGTGCAGCGTGAGTTCGACTATGTTTCTCCAAAGCACTCGAGCTTGCGAAAGCTTTGTGACATACGTCGCATACCAACTTCTTCGTCCTTGGCTTGTCCTTCGGCCGTGGTACACGTTGATGAACGTGTCTGAAATAAAAGGGAAAAAAATAGGACGTATCCACTTGACGTCATAGTCGCTACGTTGACATTTCTTAGCAAACGAATTTTTAACACGTTCTTCTGTTAGGTTCATCAACATGGCCGCCATACCCTTTGTTGTTCGAGACTGGGGACTGAGTTCATTCGCTTTATACACCCACTTAGCTCCGCTGTTTGTTGTCCCACTAGGAACAGTGACGTTACGCTAGAGAATTGTTTGTTTGACTTAATTGTTTTCTTATATTATGCATAAAAAACCATAACTTGTTGTAGTCTGCAATGGGCAACTTGCATACGATAATAAATGGGTCAATTAGAATCCAAATCAAGCCTTATATTACACCCTAAAGAAAAGGGTAATTTCAGTCGAAGAAAGAAATACATTTATAGACAAAATAAAACAAGACAAAATTGGAATCTTTTTACCCAAGAAGTTCAAAACAAGACTGATATATGACAATCAATCCATACCGCCAATAGAACTACTTCCAGATAAGCCTAGGGGAAGGCATTGTAAAGTGCTGATAAAATGTCTCATGTTATAATTATCTATTATTTATTATTTATATTAAGAACCCGTGAGGAAGGTACTGAAGGAATATCTGACACTTGCCAAATCTAATAGTTGATTTGGCCTTGACATTATCGAAAAGCGCTCATTATTATTTCCATCACGATTATGATTATTATTAAGGGAAATGAATGATCGCCAAGCCCTGTACTCAGAAAACGATTCTGAGCCCCAGACGGGGATCGAACCCGCAACCTTCTGATGACTGGTGAGACGCTCTAACCATTGAGCTACCGAGACTCAGATGGTGAGCTAAGGTGCAAGTTCGATATGTATGTCTGGGGCTCAGAATCGTTTTCTGAGTACAGGGCTTGACGATCATTCATTTCTCTTAAGATATATCCAAGCTCTCTCGTTTCTCAAACAAAAACTGCTATGATTATTATATTGTAAATTATATAAATACATCAATACAGTTGAATAAAGTTTGATTATTAAAAATTATCAATATTTATTATCATTATTTCGTATTATTCTCAGCCTGCTGACGTTACTAGCGGCCTTCTTTTACAAACACCAAGCCACTTCCCATAACCTTTGGTATCAGTCCTATTTAAATGTTCAGGACCTTTCATAAAATTCTCGCAGAACCCAGGGACCACTTCTACACTCTTATACTTCCAAATTCTCTTTAATTCTCTCATAAAGACTTGATACTTCTCAACCTTCTCCCTCGGTTTATTTCCGATTTTAATATCAAATGGGAAAGAGATATCGTAACCTACGTCGCAGCCCAACTTTTCACCCGGATTTTCATCCTTTACCACTTTTCTTCGGGTGAAAGGTCGGGCTGCGACGCAGGCTAGCGATATCGATGATAAGGCATTCTCTATCTTCCTTGTCAAGTAGTACTACATCGGGTTTGTTATTATTTTTACCATGATTATGATTATTTTGTTGTAAATTATATATAAATATATCTTTACTTATAAGTAATAAAAAGTTTAATTATTAAAAATTATCAATATTTATTATTATTATGATTATCATTACAGTTGAACCCCGATAATTCGAAGTCTCAAGGGAAACTAAAATACTTCGAATTAGCGGGGTTTCGAATTTTCGGGGTCAAGTATAAATACACCAGTTTCACTCTTGTATACCTCTACATTATTATCGCAATACTGATGAACAATTTGTTGTCTCTGATTGTTTTTAACATGTTTTTTCGTTTTCATCAATAATTGAAACAGTTTTTCAGAAATTTCTCAGTGAAAGTCAAACATTGTTCAACCATTTGTTGTCGCTAAACGTTCTTCAAATATTGTCAGTCGCTTTCTTGAACAAAACAGTTTTTAAGAATTACTCAAACTAGAACAAACAAAGAGAACAAACAAACAAATCTCTAAAACCAAAAAAACATGGATTTAGCATTGTATTGTTCGCTGACATTACACCTTTGTCAGTAGACACGTGTACTCAGTTTGAGACGCAGAACTGAATTGTTGGTTGCTAGCGCGAAATCAAGCTCTGGGTGCATAATGGTTTGCTCAAGGAATGTTACTTCGCTTCAGATCAATTCTTACGTGAAGGGATATCATGAATACCAGACAATTTGGACTCCGAAAATGAATGGAAAATTTTCAACAAGAAGGGAGCCCGATAACCCAGTGGACAAGTATGCAGTATGTGTGTTGCAAAATCAAGAAACCATTGTTGGACATCTGAAGAAGGGAAATAGTGGACGTTTCGCTAAAACAATTTTTTATTTTCTGAGAGCCGATGAAAGAAATTCCTGCACTGTTGTTGTTAGAGGCAAGCCCACTAATCTTGGCGATGGTGAAGTGACGCAAGTACCTTGTGAACTGCTATTTCAAGGAGAGAAGAAATTCATTGACATACTTGAAAGGGAGCTGACTAAGCTTAAGGACTAAAGTGGTCGCCCCATCAACTAGACAGTCTGTCAGTCGGTCAATTATCTGATTACATTTTGGTTTTTAACAAGACAATGTTTATGTAAAGCATGCGTTTAAAGGGATAAACGAACTGTGAACTGTCAAAGAACAATCCCAGGCTGTATTGATGGGATAAAAGCATTGTTAAACTGTAATCTGACACCGTCTGTTGTTTTTCATTCAGCTTGGCAATTAAACTTCAAATTATCGGGGTAAAATCAAGTCCAAGGGGACAGAAATTACCTCGAATAAGCGAGGACTTCGAATTATCCGAGGTAAAATGACTCAAAAATGTGGGGCAAAACCATGGGGAATGAGTTTTACTTCGATTTAGCGGGGACTTCGAATTATCCGAGTTCGAATTATCGGGGTTGTACTGTACCACTAAATTATTATTATAATTATAATTATCTTCACACTCGAATTTAGGTGTTCCATCCGGTAATGACCTTGGGAGCAAGCTACAACAAGTAGCCAAAGGTATCAAGGGCTAAGTCCGTCTCTTTTATTACATAAGCACGATTGTCAAAATTCTGGCTGTTCCTAATAATGCCGTTTTTGGGCGCATGCTCTACCCTTTGATTCCAATCTTTTCAATTCTTTTTTTTTTTTTGTAATTGTTGTTATTGTTATTATTATTATGAAGATATGCCACTTAATACCTTATGTGTTTGCCAAGATTGCCAGGCTGATTAAATGATTTGCCGCACAATTCACACACGAACTGTCTCACCAGGCTGTGAGAGCGACGATGAGTCTTAAGATCCGACGCGCAGGGGAATATTTTACTGCAGTCAGAGCATTTGTGGATCCTTTCTGGTTTGGAAGGTTTCTTTTCCTTAACCGCAGAACATCGAAGAAGCCTAAAGTACAAGGAACGCTTCATGAGACCAAAAAGAAAGGATTACGGTAACCAAAGAAAACGACCTGAAAACAATGGGTAAGGAACTGGATTGAAAAGTACTAGTGAAAGAGCCAGAGCTTGGGAAGAGACTGGAACAAAGATAGGGGTAGAGATAGAAACGGGAGCTGGGGAATAGGTAGGAAAAGAGAAATCAACTGTAGGAACTGGGCGTGAGTCTGATACAGGCGAATCTGCAGAAAGAAGGACCGGAATGTGCTCAGAAGCAGACATGAGAAAAAATTATCTCCACTTTCCTTCTCCTTGTCCAGCGGGATGTTTCAATCTAAGCGAGACCTGCTCGAGATTTATTCGAGTGGAGGAATGAAGTAGTCGACGCAGGTTAGCAAGCGAAACAACATATTCAGAACCAGGAAAGCAGATGGAGCCTAAAACATTTACCTTTCAGTTGAAGTATTAGCATTGCTTTACGTTTATTGCTCTTTTTAAGAACTTGAGTACAATTTGTTCCAGCCACCATACCCAATGATGGGGATGACATCAGGATCCCCAGGACGCAGGGGCTAACGTCCCCAACAGGGACACCATAACAGAGGGGCCGGGACCACGCCTACTTTATAAGTTCCCCCATTTGAAGGTCAAAAACATCATGTTATTTTTTGCAAGAATAATCGCAACAACTGGCGAGAAATAGTTTACTTTTAGACTTGGCATGACGAGAAAAGTCTATTATCTTTCTTGGCTGAATCAATTACAAGTACTCATAGTTTGCACCATCTATAAATGTGTTATCAGGGAAAATTCCCCTACAGGGGACCGTAGCCCCCTCTCCCCCTTCTGGCGCCACCTCTGGCAGAGACAAAGACAAAAGCCAGGGCAGAAGCAAAACCAGAGATAGAAAGGGAGGTGGAAATATGGGCTGAGACCGGAGTCATGGTAGAGGCACAGATAGAGGTAGCAAAAGGGGCAGGTACAGCGGCAATGGAAAGTGCTGGGTGGGGGCTAGTACAGGGGTAGGGACAGGAACAGGGCAAAGGCAGTATGGGAAGCCGTCTGGGAGGGGCATAGTCAGAAGGAAGGGTATGGAAGCGGCTAGAAGTACAAGTACATCACTATTAGCTAAAATATGAGGGAAAAAGTTTCTGAGTTGTTAGTTCTATGTTCGGTTTAATTTTGAATGAAATGAAATTTTGCTGGAATATAATCTGAGCGAGGAACATACCTCACGTGTTTAAAAAGTCCTGATCGGTTGGCGAATAATTTTCCACACTGCTCGCATTTATTTTCTTGTTTGCTGATTTGATGATTCCTGTAAACGAACCAATCATATGCCGACGGTCAACCCAAAATGCATTGCCGGATTAATATGGGGGCAATTGTTCCAGGGCGGAAACCATCGACAGGCTTGATTTCAGCAGCTGGCTGGTTTGTTTAAGAACAGAAACAGTTTTTCTGTTTTACAGTTAACAAAAACAAACGCGAAACAATTCCACAAATATAGTTTTAAGACTTTGAGGTTCTCGAACAGACGGAAAAGGGCCTGGAGAAGAACAATTTGCCCCCAACTTACTCAAAATGGCGGCGTTCAATTTCACCTGAATTTTCGACCCTCATGCCCCCTCTAGTTTTATACGATCTCTATGATAAAAACCGTATTCGAGCAGTCCGACATCTTAAAGTCTCCAACTTTTCACCGACCAATCAACGTGCGTAATTTTGCACACGACCCGAACGAGCTCAGCCGTGTACAAGTGGGCAAACAGGAATTTCAAAGGGCAGGGGTTAGATGATAGTATGAAGTCACCGTCGGAGCGATTTGAGCTAGAGTGAAGTAGATCTACTTGGTTTTGGGAAATGAGGACAAAAAGCTGTCTATAACATTGCAAATACTTGGGGGATGTGACTGGAAGGTACATCTGAGAAGTCGAACAAGAGGGACTGGAAAAATTTTCAACGCTTGTTGAAATGTCCGTGGTCTTAAGATTCAGGATTACCCTGAATTATAGAGTTAGGATTAGGGTTAGGATTAGGGTTAGGTTTGAGGTTAGGATTAGGTTTAGCATTTGGGTTAGGGTTAGGATTAGGGTTAGCGTTAGATTTGGGGTTAGGATTACGTTTAGCGTGTGGGTTCGGGTTACGGTTACGGTTAGTTATAGGGCAAGAACTAACCATAATCCGAATCCCAAACCTAACTCTGATACTAATCCTAACTCTAACATTCAGTATAATCATGAATTTTAAGACCACTGACATATTTAAAGAGCTGTTTACACGGGCGATTCTTATTGCAATTTTTCTTATCCTAAAGCATGCGATTGAGTAAACAAATCACCGAAGTATTATCCCGTTTTGAACCGAATAGCTTTGCACAGTAGATCCGCAAGTCAATCCACTCGATTGCATGTGTCAGGAGACAAAAAATCGCAGCAAAAATCGCCTTTGTAAGTAGTTCTTAAGCAAGCGTGCTGAACGCTTGAAATTTTTCCAGTCCCTCCCAGTCACTTCCTTCTCAGGTATAACTTATAGCCACAACCAACACAGGAGCCCGCACAAAAAAGGCAGTGATCGCGACCCCCTCAATCTCCCCTCTAGTTGCACCCCTGATGCAAGAAAAACAGTTGCTCACCTCAAGTGTTTTTGGTAAAGGTACTCGTTTTGAAAATCCGCTTTACATAAATCACAAGAGAACTTTGCCTGGTCCGCCGCAGGCACCACGTCGCCCTTATGCTGCGTCTTCTTGTGCTTGTTCAGGTTACTGAGACTTGAGAACACGCCGTTGCAGTCCCCACACGGGAAAATGCCACCACTCCCGGCATGTTTCTCCAGGTGTTTGATGAACAGCTCACGGCTAGTGAAGGACTCTTGGTCACAGCCTCTGCGGCGGCACAAGTACTTCTCCTTCGTGCCTCGGCCACGGACATCCTTGTTGTCTGAATGAACTTGTCTGCAATGGCGGGCCAAGTTTCCTGAAGATAGCAAGAAGACTTTTACGATGGCGGGCACTTCTCTGCGCTTTCCCTTGCAAAAACTTCACAAGCTATTTCACATATGAAAATATTATTTCATCTGTGAAAGAGTTTCAACTACTTATATGAAATGAAGATATCATCTGTGAAATTAATTTTCATATAAGAATCTTTCATTCCATGTGCGAAATATGTGATTCGTACACCAGCATTACACAGACGAAATTTTGAACCAATTTCATATGTGAAAACATCCGTATTTCACATGTGAAATGAGAATTTCATATTTGAAAATGTTTCAATCCCATATGTTTTGCATATGTGTTATGACTTACGAAATTTTCAGAAATCGTTGTTTTCACAAGCGATCGTAACGCAATTAGTCCAACTTTTTAGCTTAAAGGGGTTCATTAGCGTCATTTATACCGCTGGAAGTGAGCTACTAGTAACTTAAGCAGTTGAAATAAATCGCGAACATTCAAGGTCACCGTGGGGAAGAACCTTTAAGTTCTTTGATCATAATTTGACCATAATTTGATCAATTTGACCATGACCATTAAGTACTGCTCAAAAAAAGATCCCCATTGTCATTAACGGTCATTCACGGTCATTCTCGGTCACGTCAAGGTCTCCACTATTTCATTTTAAACAAAATTTAGACAAAATATGAGCACAAAAATAATTTTTGGAAATATCAACATTTTAGAGTGTAAGACCACCTTAAAAATAATTAGTTCGTCATGCTAACCCAGGTATGAACAGTAAATTCTCCCTAAATCTAGTGAACTCTCTCTCACCACTTTGAGTAAAGGTTTTGTCGCAATGTTTGCAGCTGTAAGGTTTCTTTCCCTGGTGAACAATTGCCTGATGTCGCCTCAGCAGGCTCTTATGGGTGAAAATCTCGTCACAGTCGCCACATGAGATCGGTACCAGGCGGACATGCTTCTTTCGGTGAATCTAGAGAAAGCCAAAAATACAACACCAAAACGCTACAGTTAGCATTAAGACGAAGCACGGGAATAAACAGTATTAAACTGAACTGATCATCGCCCTCGTTCACAGAACTACAATGTCCACCGTTAGTTCCAACTCTATCGCAATGATTTTCCACCTTTCTTGAATGAACGCCCAACTACCTCATATTGAAACCTCTAACCTTCCCCTACTGAGCATACTTAGCCCCCAGTTCCGTGCATTTGCCAGCGCCCAAAACCAGGCGACAGCGAACTGAATAACAATAATATATGGTTAATCAGTTCTGTATTGCCGAGTTAGTCAGCGTTAAATCTTGACATAGTGGTGAATGACTGACGAACGCCCACCATGTGCATCCTAACGTCCCACCCTCTTTGCTGTCTTGCTTCCATCTCCCCCAGACGTTCTCTAACGCCCACTGGGTGGCGGTACCGCCACCAGTGAGAAACATTACTCGATCTTATCCCTAAGACATGCCCCCAGCACAAACCGTAATTCGGTGTATTAAAGGGTAGATTTAGATGTAAGTATTATTGTTTTGTCCTTGCAAGTCTGAGGAAATATCACGCTTTGTTTTCGTTTTGGTCTTGTCCTTATGTTTATGACGCTCGTGTGAACAAGGCTTTAACAAGCGTTCTTTTCGGTGAAAAGCAGACATGGCTTATCCATAAACTCTGTTCGAAAAAAACGCATTTGAGAAATGCACTCTTAAAAAAATTTTTCCTTTCAAACAGAAGAAATGAGGATTAGTCTTTGAAGTTCTCTCAACGCCATCTTTGTTCCATGCTAAATGTTAGGTCATATTTCTGCCAGCACAAATTTTAACGAACATTGATAATGTATGTATTCTTAATATATATATATATATATATATATATATTTTTTTAAGGTGTATCCTTTTATAAATTTCTTACTACATTTACTATTTGTAAATTATATATAACTAATATTTGTAAATTGTAATTTTACTATTTTATTGTAAATAATGGACGTATTTCAACCTTTGGTTTGCAAAGTCTATTCTTTAATAAATTCAATTCAATTCAATTCAACTCAATGAGCGGAATTTCCCCGCTGTCTTTTCTGATAGGTCACTAGCACTGAAGCTGACGACACATGGTTTGACATTGCACTTAAGGTGGCCTTACACACACAAAAAAAATCGATTTTGAGTGAAATCTACGAAATTGCAAAAGTTGGAGAAATACAATCTTTAAACCCTTCTTAATGTTGTTTGTATAATTTTTTTGCCGAGAAATACCCAAAAAACCAAGAAATCCAACATTTTCCAGAACTCTTGCTCCATTTTTCCCTTAGCAACGCCCCTAGCAACGAGAATTTTGCTTTCATTAAGGTGGTCTTAAACTCAAAAAATATCGATTTTGAGTGAAATCTACGAAATTGCAAAAGTTAGAGAAATACTTGAAATAATTGAAAACTTTAACTTTAAAGCTGTTTTCCTCAACTTGTCAAAATGGCTTGATCACTGATATTTCATGCAAGATATCTCAGAGTATTCAAGCTATCCTTATCAAACTTTCAGGGCTTATAGTACATGCCTTGCTCTTGGGAATGGACTAAAAGAATTGAATTCTGTTCAATTGCCACAAAATAATGAGGGTTTTAGTGATACAATTGTACACATTCTCGGCATTCGAAAAGTTTAATCATGATTATAGCCATACTGTATATAGTAGAGGAATGATTCTAGTTCACACCCTAGGCATTGCTCTGAGTTACAAATTAAAAGTTATTCCAGATTTCTACCATCATTTGTTGACTAGTTATGTTTACAAATGTACCCTCTTTTCTTCATGGGAGGTAGTGTATCTCGGTTACCATGGAAACGATTGACCGAAAAAAATTATTTTTATAGTTGGGTAACCCCTCTAAACAACATGATATAGCTAGATTTTCATTTTATTCAAAATATCAAAAAAAAATTTTCTTTGTGTAAGACCAACTTAAGGGAACATTTATACGAGAAGATTGTCGTATACGATTGTTCCTTCTGATGTATGTGATCACCTCAGGAGTCTTGCGGACGTATTGCTACATTGGTGAGCGAATCGAAAACAGGGATTGTGTCTTAGAGACAACAATGCATGCTTCAGGACCAGCAATCCTACACGACGTTCGAATCATGTAAATGGACTATAAGAGGCCTGACATGACGTGACTTGTCAGTGCAAGTGGCCCACTCGAACTACCTCAGAGCTCGTAAGACAAAAGGAATATTAAATCAGTACAAATGATTTCGCCTAATGAAAACCAACCCTTTAGGCCTGATCAAAACATTTCGACCAAAGGGTCAAAAAATTTTACAAACCTCCATCTGCTTTTCGGATTTAAACGTCTTCGGGCATTCCGAACACTGGTAGATCTGGACTTGGTCGCGAACAGCAGTCGCTCGGGTCGTAGGAATCTTGTGTCTGTCATGCTTTTTCTGATGCTTGCGTAGATTACTGATGCTGGAGAAGACCTTGACACAAATGGTACATGTTAAGCGAGATGACTCCTGGTGAAACATTATGTGCTCTTTTAAGTAAGCCCTGGAATACGTCTTCTTACACATCGGACATTCTCTGGAGTGACAAGTTGCCAAATGTTGTTGTTTCTCCTCAGAGGTTTCGAACTGGCTCTTACAGCTGTGACATCTGAAAAAAGGAGATTTAGAAATCGTAACTTGCTAGACCAGCTTCAACGACGGAATCAGAAAGTAAGGCATGGTAATGCGCCCTTCCCCGACTTTGCAAAACTGCTGACCTACATATGACTGGACAGCAGATACTCAATGTTTTTGTATGGCATGAGATGTTCGCGCCTCGGAGACAGCCATTTTCTCGCCTTCCTAAGCAGGAAACTCTTTTAACTGGTGTTAAGACTATAAACTTCGAACATGTTCAGTTACGGGCAAATCCTCCGATAACCTGAACATTTCGTGGTGGATTCCGTGCTTTTGCACGAATATGTCAGACAGAAAACGGACGGTCAAAAAAAGAGAAAAAAAAAAAGAAAAACAAACTTCTAACGAACTATAGAAGCTTAAAAGCAAACAAATACAACACAAAATAATCAAGAATTATTAGCTCGAAAACCTGTTAAGATTTGCCCAACGTAATCAAATTTTGGCTGACGTATAGGTTATTTTACTCCACGAAATCACAAAATTATGGCAAATCTCACTTTTCACTGGTTTCGTCCCAAGCTCCACTGGGTCTCAGGCCCCCTTGCAATACTTAAGTACGAAAAAGTGCACGCCTGAGAAACCCTTTGGCGTAGTGAATCCACAAACTCGGACAGTCATTTTAATAAAATAAAATTCGCGATAAAAATGCAAGTAAAACTCTCATGTCTCTTTCCTGGTGTATAAAGTAAACAATTCACCTGTATGCTTTAAAAAAAGGATGTTTCTTCCCTTTGCCACTAGCCTTAGGATTCTTCTGGCGGAAGTCACTCTGGGTTAACTTGCTTCCTTTCTTCTCCTCACCCACAACAGTTTCTAACCCAAAAAAAAATATATTATAAACAATAATTAGCGATTATCGGGTCACTGTTTGGTGAAAATTTTTCTAACCCCAACATTAATCTTGAAAGTAAACTAAAGTAAACTATATGTATATGTATATAACTGTTTACTGTGTGGCATAAAATTTTCGCGGGACCTGATTTCCCTAAGATCCACAAAAATAACATTCCGTGAAAACAAACTCCAGCAAGAAAAAAAATATTCGCGAAAATTTACTCTTTTTCTTGAGATTAACTGAACTTCAATGAAGTTCTTTCTTATAACTGCATCATAAAATCTATCTATGCCGTAGCCTTGATTTGTTAGTAAAATAAAAATATCAAATCCTCTGCTTATTATGTAAAAGTACCGTACGTGAAAAGTAGAACGTGAACTTGTCCAAGATCTACGAAAATGTGTTCCCAGTGGTAAAATCTGAAATCTAAATTCGCGAAAATTTGTTCCCGTTAAACGTGACGAATCGGCAATCTGCAAAATTAAACTCCCGCGAAAATTTCATGCCACAGCCACGTATTTCGTCTAAGTACTATTTTTATCGGTAAATTTTCGGCCTTGAACTTATAATATCCTGTATTGTCCATAACTTGTACCCAGTACTTACGACTAGTTTCTTCGTTCGCGGAGGAAGGGTTCCCGGATAAGTCCACCATCATCACACGATACGGGGCATTTATATGTTGCGACTCTTCACTGTCGGTCTCATTTCTGGAATAGCCATCAGTGTCCGCACTCACAACATGTGAACTGTACAACGGTGCATGTTCTTCGTCAAAAGTAGCCAAGACGTCTGTTTCGCTTGTTGGCCTGCAGGAAGACAAAGAAGTGGTTACTTTTTGTACATTTATCTATCGATCGATCAATCGATTGATTAATTGTTGATTGGTGGGTGGGTGGGTGGATGGGTGGGTTAGTAAATGAATGGATGAATTGATTGTTGACTGATTAACACAATAACACATGATGTAAACCCCAATCTCTACGAAAAACAGTAAAATATGTTTCTAAGCAGAAACTCTGCCTCTGAACTTCTTATCAGGGAAAGCCTTCTAATTCCCAAATTTAACCCATCCCTTAATGGTAACACAGGCTCATTTCCTCTTACTCTCTTTTGAACTTACATCTCTCTCCACTTTCCCTTCATCTTTAGGTCTTATTTATTCCCTCGACATATCCTGTCTCTCCACCTTTCTTTTGTGCTTACTCCTCACTTCCTCTCACACGCCAATATCCTATTAATATCAGATAACACTGTTGTAATCCTATATATTTAAATATTTTTATATATTCTCTGATAATGATGCGCGACAAAACGGAAAGTATAAAACAATAAAAGCTTTTTAAATATGCTTTTAATTCGTGTTTTTGCTGGGCTCTAATGTTCATCTTACGCATAAGATTTCCGTCTGGAACTTCAATTGTCAAATTGACAAAGATTAACAGATATACTGTGGATCAATTCATGGTAAATAGTTACACACGATTCATATGTACGAGTTGTGATGTGTTGTAAAACGAATGAGCAAGGTGTGCAGACGTAGGTCAAAACCCAACATTCACGGTTCATACCTCATGCTCAGAAACTCTTCAATTGACTTTTCGCCGGTGGGATCCTTGCCTGGAACATGTGCTGCCTGATTACCTGTGACAGACAACTCAGCAGAATCTAAAATATATTGCCAACACCGATATAAGCAAATGAAAAAAAAAATCAAAAATGAACGAACTGAATGACTAAATTCGCTTCAAGACGAGTACTGTGACTGTCAAACTCATTAAAGTGTACATCGAACGAAAATTATGCTCATTTTATTTAATTGAACAGTTAAAATGATGGATAACGTCCTTAACCACACTTCCAAGTCTCCCTCTGTTTTAGACCGTTGAATTTGAGACATCCCATTATTGAGAGGTTTGCTAATGAGACAATTGGTTTTTTCGTAACCTGACAGGAAATTTTCTACATGAAAAGTATAAGTTTGATTAAAACTTTAAACTCAAATTCATATGAAAAGGTTAGTGCCAGGCGTCCTTTCAAATCAAACGGATAAATAGATTGATGCGAATTCAAATTTAAAATAAAATTAAACATACTCCGAACAATATTGACATCTTGAAACTCAAGTTTTCAGTTAATGACAAGATGAGACTATCGTAAGATTGTAAATTCAAATTTGCATGGAAGGTTTCATTATTTCGATGAAAAAAGTCATTTTAATTTTCATTATTAACACGAAATTAAAAACCAGCATTGAAATAATTCAGTTTTCTAAAGAAAATCTTATTAAACATATTTACTCGCGAACAAATACCTACAACAAGAGCAAAAAACATCACTCACCGTAAGACTGATCATAAACAAAGCACAGCTCAACTCCTTCACCAATTTCTGCGACAGTTTCAAGAACAACCCCCATTGGAGTGTTGTAAGCCACAACATTACAGACACTCTCTGGAGTGAACCTTTTAAGACACTTCAACCATTTGCAAGAATCCAGCTCTGAGGTTAGTAAATGCAAGCCATAGTTATTGCCGTCAAAGTCGGGGATCTGTAAGAATGAACTCCACGTCAAGGAATTCACTTGAAGGAAACTATAACTGGTGTAATTGTGGTAGCTGATAGTTATAATGTAAACATTGAAACTAAAACTATTCAATTGGCACTTTTGAGAATAAAATTAAACATCTTAATATTAATTAGAAAAGTTTCGTGTCCATGAAAACATATAATCAACCATTTCGTAAGTAGTACAAGAAGATTTAGCTCGTAAATTTTGGAGTAAATATAAGTTTCTTTCTTCATCTAAAGATTTTGCAAATATTACATGGAGACTATGAGAAAGGTTACGAAGTTTTGTGTTCTCAAGTTTTTGAAGCTTTAAAGTTTATGAAGTTTTGTGTTCTCATGTTCTTATGAAGTTTTGTGTTCTGAAGTTCTCAAGGGGTGCTTGTGGCACACTGTTTGCTTCCAAGTAAAATGCCAAA
Source organism: Heliopora coerulea (assembly GCA_030142905.1). Taxonomy (NCBI): domain Eukaryota; kingdom Metazoa; phylum Cnidaria; class Anthozoa; order Scleralcyonacea; family Helioporidae; genus Heliopora; species Heliopora coerulea. Next base: position 647,155 of record JASJOG010000070.1, on the reverse strand, counting down.
GTGTCATGGAACTGCCAAAACCTACGTGTACAATAGTTAAATAATGACGTTTGGAGCAAAAGACGTTTCACCCGATGGAAAGCCTTCCGTCGAAGCGTCAGTATAAATTTACGTGAGTTATTCGCAATCTTAAGCCTTCGTTAAATGCTAATATCGGCTCTGCACCACTTTTTCTTTTTTAATTACCGTTAGCTTTCTCTTTCCCTATATTTTCTCATATCGTAACTTTTATTTATAGTATCTATTTCTGATTGGCTAATGCATCCATAATTAATGACAACTCTGTAATTATATATCTAGGCTTGTTGCACTCATGTAAACACTCTCTGATGATGTGATAACAACGAAACGTTAGAACTTTATTAAATCTTATGACTTAACCCTTGTTTCAATCGCATTTATGAAAAATACTATGCTGGGCTTTCATATTTATGCTGCAAATTTTGTTTTGTATTGTATTGTATTGCATTGTATCGTATTGTATTTTATTTTATTCTATTTTATTCTATGTTATTCTATTTTATTTTACTTCATTTTATTTCATTTTTCCGCTATCAGCCAACATATAGTTTTACTGTAAACTTCGCACTGAATATCTTTTTTTTTCCGTTATCGCTCAAGGACAATCAACAGGCTAAAGACAAGCTACATATGGTTGTTTAAATCTCACCAATAAATCAAACATATAGATGCCAAAAACTATAATAGCCCAATGATAGTAACTTTTTGTTTGTTTGCAAACAAAGTTAATTTAACAGCAAAAATAAAACACGAGTTGGAATTATACTGACATAATTCTAAGCTTGGTCACTAGGTGATGCCTTTTGGCGAGTAAATTTCAAACTTCATTAGCACAGGAACTAGTTAGTGAAAAAGTTAAGGTCGAGCACGGCGGAGTGTAGCATTTACCTCGGAGATGAAGTGATGTTTGTACAATCGGATTGGTTCCTCTGTCTCGAAATATCCTGCACTATTCACCTCCGAGCAAAACAAGATAGTTTCCCGTAGCCATCCGACAAGTGAAACGAAGCCGCCGTAACAGGCAATACCAAAACAGCAACGAAATTGGCATTAAAGTATTCAGAGATGTGTTATTTCTTTTACTTTGTAGTAATAAATGCACTCAGGATGTATTCAAAATGTTTTGTCTACAAATTACAAGCGGACGCCCAGCTGACCTTCCGTAAAGGGTTGTTTACAAGGGGACATTTGCTGCGATTTTCAGCCTCCTGACACATGCGATCTAGTGGATTGACTTACGGATCATTTGTGCAAAGTCATACCTGAGTTATACGGTACAATACTTTGGTGAGTTGTTTACTCAATCGCATGCTTCAGGATGAGAGAAATTGCAAGAAGAAATGCCCCTGTGAACAGCTCTTAAAATTGTTCTAAAAACTTAAAAATACGTCATATGCGACAGCAAGTATGCGTGGTATATGGTTAAGCAATTAAATGTATTCACCTCTATGTCGATTAAGATTGATAAAATAAGCCACAATTAATAAAAGCTGAGGCTAAAATAAGCCACGAAACAGTGTCGGAGCTAAGATACTTTCTTGGAGGGGTAGCGAGCGCGATATTTTTCCGACAAATGGGCGTGGTGAAGTGGGCGTGGCCAACTATTTGTATATTTATTCATTTAGCGTTTGTTTAATCGTTCATCCAACTACGAAATTATCTGTTGCCTTGTTTTGCCCAACTATTAGATTAATTAGAATATTTACAATAAATGGGAAATAGTGAGTCGTGCTTCTACCTACTATCTACTGAATTAGCAAACAATATTTACAAATTCTCAGTTCAAATTCTCTGAAACTATTTTTTCGCACCCATGCAACAAGATCCGACATTTTAATGTTATTACCAACTCTACATATTTCACAAAGTTAAGCAGAGGTAGATATTAACTATAATTTAAAACAGGTTAATTCCGTTTCGATCAACAGCTATCCAACATCCAAATTTTCCGACAGACGACCAGGATTTTCCGACAAACATCCCTGCGAAGCCGTTGAGAGGGCGGGGTGACGAGCGTCCCTCCGCCCCCCTTTGGCTACGCCACTGGCACGAAAACCCTTATTAACTCTTTCCCATCAGGATCAGTCTTCCAGTATTTTACTCTAGCTAGAGCCAAGACGATTTTACTCATCAAGGGTAGACATTCTGCCGCGAAAGAGTTAAAGGTCCAATGTAAAGCTGTTTGTGACTAAACTAAGCTGTGGTTATCTTAAGCCGCAGAAGTGCACAGTTCGCAGTTCATCTTAAACACAGAATTTTATTAACCGCGGCTTATTTTCTCTTTATCGAGAGAAAAGACAACTTTATCGACTGTTCATATGGATAAAGTACCGTTAAACATGTTGGGATTTACCCTAACGTGCAAAAATGGCGAATCACATGCTCAAAACCGTGACAATGTTGTTATCTGTCTTCTCGACAATCGTGACAATGTAGTTATCTATTTATCTATCGTTATTTCGACAGTGACTAAACTAATAATAGCCATAACCACGCATAGGCAAACTCATCAGGATCTTCTTGATGAACGGGTTTCCGTAAACAAAAATCCATTTGTGACACTAAACTAATTGTGTATGCTTGACATCATACAGTACATAACTTCGGTGGTAGCGTCAAGTCGGTCACATGGTTGAAACTTGTCACGACCTGAACGGTTACCCTGTCTCGCAAGGAGGGTGACTCTACTACAAGGGCAACCCAACTAACCGAGGCTAGCGTTCAAATAATATTGTCGTGAATGTATCTCGGCCAGGGTTGCACGAGAGGGAGCGTAACCCTTTTACCCAAGTTCATGTAAACGGGTCCTTACAGAGGTCTCTGTCTTGCTTAACACTTTCCCTTCCAAAAATTTCGTGCATTATTATACGCTTGTCAACGCCATACGATCTTCCTTGGGAGACGTCTCGACAGGAAAGACTTGAGAAGTTGTCAATGTAATTAGCATGCTTATCTTTCAGCGAAACGTCCAACATTCACTCATTAATTACACCTAGTCATTCATTCCACAAAAAATATCACAAAAAAAAAAAAAGCCCGTTTACGATTGTTATTATCAACGAGATACTTGGACATTGTTTGTCAGATAACGTTTTTCAATGCTTCGAGGTTTGATCTTCTAACAGTCGCATTTTGGTGACTTATGAAGGCAAAATGGTCGCCATGGTGAAAATTTCGGTCGCCCCTCTTTATGTGTTTTGTGAGGTGTTAAAATCTACTTGATATTAATTCTGATATTAAGAAGTAGAGGAACCTCTTAACTTCTACTAAAGGACATGTGTGATTAATATATGAAGAGCTAAATACGTGAAGAGCAGCCTTTTAGCCTCTACAGGTGAATTACTTACTGCACTTACGTATTTGAGAAATAACGCATAAGAGGTTTTTTAAACGTCAGTGGAAGACGTCCTCTTTGTTTGCACTGATCTGAAACTCTCCAAGAAACGAAAAAACTCATGTAGATAACAAGAACGTGCACGTCGTGTCAAACGTGCATTGGTTTTGGTAGTCAGATTGGTGACTTCTCTGTCTCTCTCTCGCACACACACACACACACACACACTCATTTTTTTGCACTTGCTACGGCAGCCAAAACGGCTGCATCTTGGAGCGCGACCGCTTTTGTCGACATGGGGATGTCCAACAAGGGTCAACCCTTTTGTGTCAAGTGCTTCTACAAGAGGAAACTGGAGTACCAGGAGGAAACCTGCGGTGTTTGGTAGAGTCAAACTGTGGCTAAGGTACATGCACCTTGAATCAAACAATAGCATGTAGCTGAAATCTCACCCTAGTCACAAAGGGGAAAGACACTTGTGCTACCATACATCACCAACACTCCTTAACCCTTCTGGTTTGACAGGAATTTAACTGATAGCTCTGGCACTGTAGTTAAGTAGCCTATATGCATGATTGACCATTGACAGCCATTGCTTGGAGCTTAGACGTACCTATTAGTTTGCTTTATATGATTGTGCATGTTAATGTCGATGAATGGAGATAATGATATGGAGGAGATAATGGAGGAGAATTATCCAAACTCACAAATCCTCTTCCCTACCAAGCCATATTTGTGATAACGAATACAAATATTAATATTCCAGAAGACAGCGTATTTAATTGCTCGAGATAAAATCTTCCACGAGTTTTCACTAAATGTTGTCCCCCGCAAAATTTACTATGATACGACCAAGTTCCTCCTACTACAAATTTTCTAGTTATGCTACTGCATTTTAACCCTACTTAGGTCTTTTTTTTAAAATGTGGTAAAACATGTCGAATGTTTGGGAGAGCTAAGCTAGGGTCAGTTGACCATTCAACAAGTACAAGGTTAAGCCTGGTCACCAATGAGGTGGCCTGTAATCAAAGGAAACATATATTTACCAAAATGAAATGCGGTGGATGAAAAAAAAAGGAAAGGAAAACAGGTTTGGATGTTATAGGAAGGTCGGAGACCATGTACATGATATGTGGACCTTGTACAATGGCTATGGGTGGAGCATCACTTCATTATGAGAGAAGTGCTTCATTAGATATTCACTCTTGTCTTTGGATGCATCAATTTTTGTTGACAGTACTAGAGCATCAGATCAAAATATCATAGAGGCTGGAGGACGCATTTTTTCTGCAAGGTCCCAAAATTCCTCTACACAGTCCTGGTCAGCTGAGAAAACAGAACCAGTGTTGTGGTGGGTTATAGGCTAATGCAATGTGGGAAAACTGCTCCTCCTAGCAAATTTTGTTGGCACATTTCGTTGGTGCATTTTGTTGCACTAGAAATTTTGTTTCATTTCTCCCTTTCTTTATCCTCAAAATGCCTAATTTTCAAGCATACAATAAAGATACAAGTTTGAACAATCAAAGCAGTAGAGCATACTCATGCTATATGGTTTGGTCCATTCATCCCAAGGAAACCTTTAATAACTCTACTCTGGCAAACACCATATAATTTTACTTCCCAAGAGATGGGTGGTATATAATGTGGAAACAGGTTAACAGGACCATTATTCAGTGGTCAATAAAATGGTCATGGGCTTATCAACTCGTATACAGATGAGACCCAACTCACTTTTGGATCACCCAATTTGCTACATTGGTGTTTACGATCTGCCTCTAAACATGAAAGGATTAAGGCATTCTTAGTTAAGCTGACATATTTTTTGAAGAATACTTAAAAATAGTAAATACCAGAGGTATGCTCACAAACTGATGATGTTAACTCCTAATGGGAGGTAGTAAGGACTTTTCTCAAGTCCTTACTACCGGGTGAAGATACAATACAGGTTGACCATTTTAGCCCCACCATAAATCAGTTTGGATATGCCCCATTTTGAAAAGCAGTCTGCATCCTGGTAAAAGTAAAGAATAAAACACAGACCAAAAAAATGTCATCTTGTGACTTGATATTCAAGTTAGAACAAGAAACAGACAAGTTGAAAACAGTTGTTCTAACTTGAATATGAAGTCACAAGATGACATTTTTCGGGTGTGTTTTATTCTTTACTTTTTCATATCCTGGTAAAATTGCAATTTTTCTATGGAATTTGTTGTCACCTTATTTGATCAAATCTATGGCAGAGTTAATATCACTCCAATTAATAGCCATCTGTCCTCACAAGTTTATTTTATATCACATCCAATTTCATGGCATCCTGTCATAATGAAAATAGTAACCTGCATTACTGGGTGTTGGCTGAATGATATTCATTTATTTATTTACACCAGAAACCTACCAGTTATAAGCTGTTACCTATATGCCCAAATGTCCTTTAAGGCCCACACTTTAGAGGACCATTGTTTGTTAATTGCACACAGCAATGAAAGCTTGCCTAGGCATGGTAATGCAACAATTGACTACCACTTTGGTTTGGCACTTTGAATTAATCTAATTTGTAGTGCTGTTGTTTACATCTGCTCACCACTGTGGTAAACATGATTTTTCTGTTTTTTGCTGATGACAACTACAATGAGTCATGGCACCCATACTGGTTCAGTTGCACTTAGGGTGTAGTACTGTGATTTGAATCCAACAGAATAGGTCACCATGTGAACTTAGTCTTCTTATGAAACTGACAGACTAGTGTGCAAACCCTGATAGGTAAAAGACCTATGATATATAATATCTACCTGAATTTTAGAACAATGGGTAGCCAAATGTATATCAGACTACCATTCGGACATATGGGTATTGTCTACCCTACACTGAACATGAATGGAGGACTGAAGCCAAAATCCTGAAAATTCTATTCAAGGTCACTTTTTTCTATTTAATTGCAAACTGCAACAAATATCTTCATTCTTCTTTTTTAATTCACTCGTTTCACATGGACCTGAATCCAATGATGTAGTCAAGGGTGAACTGGGGGCTGTTCCCTCTAATTTAACCCTGCTGATCATGTTACTGGCATAAATACCATGATGCAAAAAATATATTAGAAAACCTCAAAATTCATCTCAAGGGACCTGAAATATAATATCCAAACTGTTTCTAGTAGACTTACTCCACAATCCAAAATTTGCCACAGCTATGCTTTATATTCTGTGAAGGACCCCAAAATTCTGGTCAGGCTACTGTATTAACTAAATTGCCTGATCAAAAATAAGCAAAAGAGGCTCAAATGCAAGGGACAAATGGACATGCACAACTGGTTGTCTGTGGATACCTACCCAAGTCCTGTCCTATGCTCATTTATATGTACTTATATATTAGGTAAAAACTTAGAAAATTAGGGTCTGATGTTGGTTATTTGTTGCCACAAAGTTCTATTTCATACTTCATATTGCACAATCTTTTAATTTCACCACCAAAGTTTTACCTGACATACAAAGGAGTGGTTGAAACATGGTTGCTCTGTCTCTGGTGTTATTTTACCAACAAATGGGCCAAACTGCCTGCCTCTCAGCAATAGCTGGGAAGAAATAATACCAGAAAATTCCAGTCCAGCTGGAAGATGATATGCTAGAAAGCCCAAATGTAAAGAGAAATTAGCAGGTAATTGGCTGTTCCACTTAATGACTATAACTCTCTTATCGAGGATACGTGTTTTCAAATATAAATATGAATACCCGCAGCATTCCATAAAATGAGTTATCTTCCTCAAGTGGTTGATTAAATATACGTTAATGACTAAATCCTCAACAACTCCAAACAAATTTATACATACCCATGAAAAATTTCAATGGATTTAAGAACAATGTAAAGATTCATTGTTGGCAGTACACCCTTACAGTGATGTACGGAGGTTAAAAAGATTGACATTAAATGTTTTATGCCTCAAAATAAGAACTTTTTTTGATTTTAATATCTAGGAGTAATTCTAGAGCTACCAGGGTATCCTTATGCCCATTTAATTGCTCAGTACATTAGATTATGTTAAACACAGACTTCATTTGAATATCAGGTTTATGTGGAATAATTACATCAACTGTAAATGTATCAAAATGACTGTTGAGGAAAATTAAAAAATTAATATTTGGATTAAAGTCAGAGGATCTGAAATACAGTTTATTAGGAGGAACTGTATGGGCAAATGACATTCTTTTCTCAATGTCCAAATTAGAAGGGTTTTGAAAGATATCTTCACTTCCCAGTTCTGGAGTTTGGGAAGCCACAGCCCACTGCTTTCAATCTCCGTGAAATTTCTAAAGAACTTTAGTTTCTAAGTTAGGTGAATCCCTGAATACCAGGACCTACGGACAGTAATTTCTAAAGGATTCCAAGGTTTCTCAACTGGGGAGGTCGAGATCTTAAATGGATAGCCCAATAGAGATTGATAATAAAACCCATCAAGACATATACTCTAGTACAGTATATTGATTCAATTTAAGAGCACTGTATTTTATGAGCCACGGTATTGCGCTATTTAAGAGTTCTTCACGAAACATTCCGATAATTTACATCAACTTTAAGAACTACCCTCCAGTTCAACGCCCTTCCTTCCTCCCCCACATGCAACTAGTAATGTAACCTGAGATCGAAGGATTAAGTTCCCCAGAACATCACGGCATTTTGTTTTCCTCATCCTTCTTTAAAACAATATGGCCCCCAATCAAGGGAATCCTTTGGACAAGGTTTTCGTAACACTTGAAATCGTGCGATGGACGACTGGATAAGTTCACGATTACAAAAGAACTTGTAATCGTTCGAGAGTTATTTTATCCTAAATGCCAAAAACATCCTAATCGACGCAATGTACCCAAACGGAATTCGGTCATCACAAAAGCTGATGACCAACGACTTCTAATTGACAAAGAAGATAATCCTTCCCTTCATCATTCGAAAATCCGAAAAATCCATCGACGAATCCATTCAACAAATTTTGCTAGAAATGTATTTTGGTCTTTGGGTTTTTTACTACTAATCTTTCGAAGGATATTTACCAGAATCCGCCGAATCATTTCTAGTTGTTGTCGCTGTGTATTGCGACTCTGTTCTTGGTTGAAACAATGCAGCTAGTGGGTCACTTTTCCCCGATCCGTTCGTTGCGGAGGTTAATCCTTTCGTCTTGACTTTGGCGCTGAGGTTCTTCACAATTCCTTCTATGCGTTGTTTCCGTCCGGAGAGAACGTTGAGAGTTTTCGAGCGTACCATCTCGTCGAGTTGATACTCCAAGGAACTATTGTAGATAAAGATGCGAGGAATATGATCCGCTACGAGCGATTCCGTTCATGCATATCGCAGCTGACCGCGCTGAACTGCCAAGAAGAATGAGCCTAACCTGCTGTCCAGCATTATGACTACATGATTGGAAAGAACATGATGGACTATATCCCCCGATTTTGTCTAATCCGATGAGGTTACTGAGCCTTCAAATACTTACAAACTTGGTAGTTACCAAGGGTAACTAATGGTATAAGAATGCTACTTTGCCTACTTCTTTTTCTTTGCGTAGTTCATTTTAAGACCAAACTCAAGGACTGTGTACTTCTTTATTTAACTTTCTGAAATTTCGGCAATACGTCAGCGGAAACCACCTGAATTTCCAACTTTTCCGGGAATTAACTTCCTTTTCAACATAAAACATTTCCCGGCGCCAGTACGAAAGCATATTTTCGAACGTTTGTTGAAAGGGAATTCTCTGAAAGCGTTTTGGAACCCCAGCAGACGATGATAGAACCCTTCACTTGTTGATCAACAGTGAAACGCTTTTACTCTTTGTTTACCTGCGGGACTTTAAAATTCACCCTTCCATATACGAATTATGTAAAATGTTAGAAGGTTGATAACTGCCATGACTGATCTCAAAGAATTCCTTCAAGATCAGTCATGGCAGTTATCAACCTTTTAAATTTTTACCTTATCACTGTCTACGCAATATTCCATTCTTATATCATATAGGAATTAGTTGACATGCATTTTTAATTGTGATAAAGAAAGGGCTAAAGTTTTAATCTGTTAAGATTGAGCTACGGGGGCTTGGCTTCGGAAATCAAGCCTGGAGTGTAGCGTAGGCAGTCTTCAAACGAAGTGGAGGAGATTCCAATGCGGAACCATGCCGAGAAAGGAGAGAACGGGGAAGTAATGTCTCGAGCGAAAGCTAACTCTTCCATCATCTGAGCAAAAACTGAAGGTGAAAAATCGAAAACACTGGGCGACATATGTTCACAAAAGCTGGAAAATGAATGCAACCAGTCAGATAAGCGGAAGGTACACAAAATGATAACGAAAATGGAGAGTCACTTGCTGTTATATTCGTCGATGAGTAAGCTGAACCAGGGAGTGGGCAGTAACCATGGGCGTACGGGCCTAATCTTGTTTGGGAGGGCACAGTATTGGTTTGCTCGACCGCTTTGCGTTATGTTACACAATACACATATGCAACTTTGTTCGAGATTTTGTATGTGCTTTTATGAACAAATGAGTATGATTGTGTAAAGACTGCTTTAGGAGAAGTTGAACCGAAATGTCTAGAAATACTAAGACAAAAACTAAGAACAATGTTCAATGTTTCTGCAATATTGATTCATAATCTTTGCAAACTCTTAAAGTTCAAATTTGTATACATTTTGTATACAATAACATAAGCATATCTTTTATCAACTTTGATGGGAGTTATGTTTTGCCACAATGACACATGGATTTCAGCTCAATTGCCAGACCGCAAAAATTTGGGGGGGCTGTGCCCCGCCGTGCCCCCCCGGCCGATACGCCTATGGCAGTAACCAAGGGTTTTATGGATATTTAAATAGGATAGGAAATGAAAATTGGTGGGTGGTAGCAAAAGACTCTTTTAAAGGAAAGAAAACGTTCGTTAAGCCCTGGAGGTTGGATGGTGCCAAGTTATGCTCTTCTGCTACGAAGACGTAATAAATTGACTTATACATAAAATAAAGATTAATGCTCAGCTGAGGATTTTTAAATGCAAATCCATGATTAAGGACAACTTGAGAACATTTTAAAACATATTTACTAAGCGTTCTCAAGTTGTCCTTAATCATGGGTTTGCATTTAAAAATCCTCAGCTGGGCGTTAATCTTTATTTTCCGATTACGTTTTCCGCCAGGAGAATCGATAACCAAAATTGACTTATACGTCCATCTATGAAAATTTCTCTCAGCTGGACAATTAATTCTCTTGAACAACAATAAATCCTTCGGTGTCGCCTTGAAAAATAACTTTCTTCCCAGTGGTCTCTCCAATTTGCATCTTGCTTCGATACAAAAATTTTCTAACATTTAGCAGTTTCTGCGTATTCTCATAAATCGTTGCTTCAATACGTCCATCGATCGAGCCAGCACGCGTCCACCACACCAAACAATTCGGTTTCTACAGAAGTTCCATCTTGATAAGGTAAATGGCTTGAACCCGCGAGAGAATCAGTACATGTTGTTGAAGCAGATCGTCCGGGTCTTTAGAAAGGCTGTTTAGTAATCGACGTTTCGGCGGCTGGTCATCTTCAGGTTCGAAAGAAAAGGAACAGCCAGACAGCTTCAGACTGTTTCTCTCCTTTCGACTCTGAAGATAACTTCGGCGAAGGCAGTCGAAACGTTATTAAGTAGCAGTCTTTCTCGGCAAGAATTCACTAACCCGGATGATCTACATAATTCAATAAATTAGATCTTATTTTCACTTTAAGGGACGTGTGCTGGTTCGATTGATCGATGTACAAATGGTCCTTAACGCGAGTACCTCAAAGCTCGGGGTATACCTAAGCGATTTTGTTGCTGTCTCCTAATCACATCTTTTCCCTCACTCGAAAGTCGCACACGCATCCCACAATCAGCGATTTTATCTTAGATGACACGTGACAGTTAAAATGGCGGAAATAAATTTGAGGGCTGAAAGTTCTTTGTTTATCATCTTAACCTTTCGCTTGAGAAGGAATAGATGCAGCGGCAATCGCAAATGAACCGTTTGGTCCAAGAGGAGAAGTAGATCTGGATTGTTTTAAAGCCTCCCATATTAATTGCTACCGGACGCCTGAGGGTTTCAAGCGTTTCATCCAAACGGTTCCAGAAAATTTTTAAACTGTGATGAAGATAGTAATAATGTGCTCGACAGATGTTGTATCATACAAAAAAATGCATCGCTTCTTCTCAGCAACTACAATAATTCCTCTTTATCGGGAATACAGTTGAGGCAAAGTAAGTCGCCATTTTAATCTTGTGGTCGCTTGCTAGTCTCGAGATCTATCACATCAAAACTAATGCGTCCCGCTTGCAACAACAGGCAATTCTTTACGTTGCAACAGAACAACCAGGTGGGAATCTCAAACGAGAAATAAAAATAAGTGTCCAGCACAAAACGCCAAACAAAGCCAGGGGCGGGGGAATGAAATTTCGAGTTGGGGAGCTTGAGATAAAAATAAATTATTTTACCTACTTCTCCGGGAAATTTCACAACAAGCGTTCTAAAACGTGGTTGTTTCAACGTTGTATTTGGAAAAAAGTAAGGGGGCTACAGCCCCCCGGCTTCGCTGTCCCTGTAAAATTGGTAGAATAATTTATTTAACGAAAGACTAACGTTTTGTTGCAACCAGCAACATTATGAGAGTGAAGGATACATTACTAAATTACAATACATTGGTAGCTTAGATGGATTACATCACATGACATATACTGGACAATTAAATAACAGAATGAAAAGTGAGCGCGGAGGTTAAATTGTGCGAGAAGGTCACAATAAAGAAAGAGGAGCAGAGCCGATATTAGCGTTGAGAGAGGGGTTTAGTTTGCGAATAAGAAGGCTTCCTCGAATTAATAGTTCGGAAAGTGAGGTGTAAGCAGATAGGATGCAAAAGTCCTTCATTGTAGCTGAGTGACCGGTTTCAGAAAGGTCAGCAAAGATGTTGGAAGGAGATGGATTAACACGCACTTTTCCAGAGGAGAGACTTTCAATTGCTCTTAGGCCAGTACCGCCGAGGGAGGAGGTAGTGGGGTCAAATTAACCTAGGGTCCGAAAGAAATAAGGGGGCCGGAAGATATCAAGGACTCCATTTGGCCGGTAAGAAGTATATTGAATTCAGATTTTTTATCACTGGAGAGCTCTTCCCATCTGGCTCTCAACCTGGCATACTTAATGGACTACCGAAGTTACACAAACCCGATGTACCTCGTAGGATAATATTCTCTTCCATATGCGCCTACTCCTACAAAATTTCGATGTTTCTTCTTCCTCATCTCCGGTCATTATCTTCTGGGGTTTATATGGTAAACGATACTTTCTCCTTTGTGCACGAGTTGCTTTTCTCGAACTTTAACCCTGACAACCTTAAGAGCTGTTTATACGGGCCATTCTTGTGAATTTTCTCATCCTGAAGCATGCGATTGAGTAAAACAACTCACTAAAGTATTGTACGGTTTTGCTTTGGACAAATGATCCGCAAGTCATTTCACTCGATCGCATTTATCAGGATGCTAAACGTCGCAGCAAAAATCGCCCGTGTAAACAGCCCTTTATCACGGCCAGCTTTTGACATCAAGTCATTATCCACCAACATTCCTCTTGATGAAACCATTAAAATTTTCACCAACCATCTTTTCAATATAATAATGCAAGTCACTTTCATAATTTCTTGCACGACCAATTTGTAAGCTTTTAATTTTTTCAGTAAAGAATTGCCATTTTTTTAACGGCTCAGTTTTTGAAAAAGTCGACATTGTTGCTATGGAGTCTTCCTCAAGGACTCATATTTGCCAATACTTTTCTCCCCTTTTATGAAGGCGCCTGGTTAAATCATTGTCCTTCAACCTTTAAACCTATTTATTATCGTTGTTATGTTGATGATTGCTTCTTGTTATTCCATGAACGTAAGCACATTCACCTATTTCTTGATTTTTTAAATAAACAACATTCTAGCATAAAATTTTCTTCTGAAGTTGAAACAAACAACAAGCTTTCCTTTCTTGACCAGTGGCGTAGGGACACCCGGGCATACCTGGGCCTGTGCCCGGGTGAAACCTACTTGTACCCGGAAATATTGCTGACAAACCCAGCTCACATTTAGGAAAGTATAGAGTATAGTCATTACAAAGATTAAATATAACTATCCTGTTTATTAAAACAGTTTCTACTTGTTTATATAAACAAATTCAAATAAATAGAATCAAACATTTGCTTGATAAAAAAACATAACTTCTCCTTATCAACTCCTTTGTTTTTAGTAAATTATATTATCGTTCAACTTTATGGTCAAATATTAGTAAACGCAATATCAAGAAACTTCAGTTAGTACAGAACTTTGCAGCTCGCGTTGTACTTGGTCTTGTTTGATCATGTTTCACAAAGTATCAAATCTTTAAATTGGTTGGCTGTCAATGATAAACTTTATCTAAATGATGCTGTAATGATTTTTAAATGTGTTAACAAACTTGTTCCTGATTACTTGGTTGAGAAATTTACTTTGCGTTCTCAAATACATTCTAAAACTACTAGACAAAGCAGTCAACTAAACATTCCAAGATGTCGTTTAATCACCGGTCAACGGTCATTTGCTTATCGTGGAGCTAAGCTTTGGAATGCTCTTGCTGATAATATTAAATCTACGGATTCAGTGAAAGTTTTTAAGACACGAGTTGTCAAGTTAATCTTATCATATAGTTAATTTATTTTAACGTATTTTAATGTACTTTATTAATTCTTACGTTTTTCTGTTTAGTTGTGTAGTCTTGTAACTGAAAAGCCCTTGTAGGGAGTTGTAATAAAGTTTGAAGTTTGAGGTTTGAAGTTTATCTCGAACAAGCTTTGAAAATGACTCGGTGAAAGAAGATGGTAAAACGAAACTAAAAATAATGAATATTCATTCGTTCATGAAGAAAAGCCGTCTGATAACTCAATTATTGAATTTGAATGTCTTCAAGTTATTCCCTGTCGTTAGCAGCCTGGCGCCCTCAAACTGTGGTTCTACTCCTTGTGTTCAAGCCCAGAGGTCCTGTCACAAGATGTCCATAAATTGTCGCTAAAGCCAGAAAAGACACACATTCACGATAGCCAGCTTAACTGATGTTATTTCTATAGTTGGGGCTGCGGTCCACAAATTTAGCTCTTAGTAAACATTATTTTAGTTTTGCTCGCTTCCTGAAACTGAATTGCTTAAAGTCACAGATAGTCTCTGCTTATAGTTGCAGATGCGACTCAACACTATGTCAGAATAAAAATGTGCATCATGGATAAAAAGTAAACATACAGTTGCTGTATTTTTCTATTTTTGAATGAGATATTGTTTCTTTGCTTGACCCTCCGTTATCTCAAATCTCCGTTATCCCGAACTATTTTCCGTTTCTCCAGATTGTTCCAGATAACGGGACACTACTATGTGAGTTAACTCTTTCCCAGCGGCATTTCCACCATCTTTTCCAGCAATTTTCAATCTGTCTATTTTCACAAGTATTTTGCCTGATGATTTAAAAGTAACAATTATTTCACTCATATATAAATCAGGTGATAAAGCAGATTGCAACAATTATAGGCCTATTCCTGTTTTCTTCACAATGGCCAAGGTTTTTGAAAATCTGATCTCGAAACAATTGTTTAAATATCTGGAAACCAACAACCTACTCTCTTCTCAACAGGCAAGTTTTAGGAAAAACCAATTCAAGCAGTCCCTCTTACTAGTTCTTAGTATTACTAATGAGTGCTTGATAAACATGGACCAAGGGTATTTAAATGGACTAATTTTCACAGATCTTAAGAAAGCCTTTGATTCTATTGACCACAAATTTCTGTTGATGAAAATGAAGCTCTATGGCTTAACTGAGCACTCCTCCAAGTGGCTCAGGTCTTGCCTTACAAATAGAATCTAAGTGTGCAAAGTTAATCATGTACAATCTAAGCAGATCAGCATAAAATATGGCGTACCACTAGGTTCTCCATTGGGACTATTAGTTTACTTTTCATATTTTAATGATTTGCCAAATTACCTTACATGCTCTACCACAGGTATGTTGTATCCACAAGAGGCAAATCAATAACAAAAGTTGAAGATAAATTAAATGCTGATTTGGAGAATGTACAGTACATCAGTGGGTAATGGCAAATGAGCTTACACTAAATAAGGACAAAACAGAAAATATGGTTATTGGTTCAAGGCAAAAGTTAATTAATATAGAAAGGGCCTTTAAATTTAAATCGGGTGGCACCGGTATTACAAGTGTTAAACAGTCTAAAACATTGGGAATTATTATTGACAATCAACTCTTATGGAACAAGCAAATCAATGTTATACGTGCTAAAGTTTCTAAAGGTATTGGTTTCTTTTTGCCGAAGTATACATTAATTAACACATACGATTCTCTGATTCTACTACACTTTGATTATTGTAGTCTAGTACGGGATAATTGTAGTGATTATCTCCTAGACAAAGTACAGAAAATGCAAAACAGAGTAGCTAGGATAGTTACAGGTCGACTGTATGAAGCCAGGTCTAATGATGGATTGAAAGAATTAAACTGGCAATCATTGAAAGAAAGGATATACCAAAAATGTATATTCATGTACAAAGTAAGAAATAACATATACCCAGAAAGAATAACTAGCATGTCTGAGCTAAACAGTAATGGAAACTACGAACTCCGAAGTAATAACTTAAATCTTGCACTTCAAAAAACAAATACTAATTTTATTCAGAAAAGTATTGGTATTAGTTATTATTAGTATGGGGTGACTTTGGATTTAAACTGTTAAGATTCGTAGGGAATTTTGCTCGCAGTATGGAGACTGCCCGAGAATTATTCGACACATTTCTTAATTTGCCGGTATCACGTCACTTCATCAACTGAGTGCAGAACAGGGTTGCCACTCGGGTTTTTTGCATTTCACCAAATCGGTGCCTAAATTTCACCAAATGCCCCGTTTCAATTATAGAGCCTGGGTACGAGGTTGCGTTTTTATTGGATATCAACTGCTAAATGATAACAAACCTGTAGACAGCGCTTACGAAGCAAATTTGATAATTTTATTGATAAATAAACTAAAACAAACTTTTTCAAGTCAAATTTGGGGATTTTCCACAATTTAAACAGAATGTAATAGAAAATGTAAAATTTTTTAAAGTGGCGGCTTTTTCCCCACTAACGATGGTATTATAGTAGACCTACAATGACGTATTGTTTGAAACCCCTAACCGAACCGCTGATCACTAACTTGATTGAATTTCTCCGCGAGTCTGGCTTTCTGCATGATTTTTCGGCATACTCCGTGACAGTTGTGAGCCATCTTACAATTCAGCATTTTCATTTTTTCAGTAAGATGTATGTAGAAATTAATGAACTTTTGAATAATAAAGAATAAAGTAGTGAAATTTCACCAAATTTGGATAATTTCACATTTCCTTCACCAGATCACCAGACTCTGTCCGATTTCACCAGGTTTGGTGAAAAATCACCAGGAGTGGCAACCTTGGTTCAGAACAGTGAAGTCGATTTCCATATCTGGAATGCTAACTGGCCAATGAAAAGTGAAGCCAAGATGGCCGCCCATTAAGAATAATTTTGTACGTCAGTTTTAGTCCCCCACGTGACTTTTTACATTTTCTGAAAATTTTCCTTACTGAAAATACACACAAAACGTGTCTTCAAAAGACAGAGATTAGTTTAAGAATTTCAAATATATTTCGACTAAGTCAAACCGAGTTACAGGTTGTATATTTTCACGAAAATAAAATACCAAACTAACGAGAAACCTGATAAAAAGATAAGGAAATAAAAGGAAAAGTGACTGCAGGAAACTACTAAATGGGCGTCCACTTTTTACCGTTTACCACCTTTAGACAATTTACAACACTTCTTAGACCACACTGCAGTAATGAATACTTTTAAATGCTCGTTTATGTAAAATTAGTCCAGTAATATTTCGTCTGAGCATTTTTTCCATGGTTGTGAATGCTTTCGAAGCTGAACCAAACTAAAACTAAAGATTAAAGTCTTGCAAAGGACTGGAACTGACGTAGAAGACCACGAATCCAAAATTTCCTTCCAATGGCAGCCATCTTAGCTTCACTTTTTGCCCGAATAAAAGGCTGGGAGTTAGCATTCCAGATATGGAAATTGAGCTCACTGGTTCGCAAGTGGGCGAGGGGAATATTATAAAATCTATGTACTCAAAAATTTAAGTCATTTGATGTTATAATAGTGAAGGGCTGTTTTCAAATGCGATTTTGTGCCTTCCGATTGACATGTTGGAGTATGCTTGACTGAAGAGAGCGTCGAGGACAAACTGCAGCGAATCATAAGCGGATATCTTGCTGCATGAACTATCCCGAGTCTATTACATACCCCAGGGTGACAATCGCTTTTGCAAAATCGCATGTGTAAACGGCTCTTACATAGGTGCGTTCATGAAGTTCTTATGATCTTTAAGTGTGATGAAAACTTGCTTCTTGGCGAGAGTAGTTGTCTTGTATGCCTAGTTTCGTTTCGATCTTTTGCTTCAGCGTTCATTTCATTATAGGTGTTATTGCTGCACTTCTTGTAAGATTTCGTAATGTTCTCTTGTAGTAGTTTGACGTGTGACTTCTTGTCTAGTTCGCACAAGTTCCTAGTTTTGTCGGCTGGCATGGACGCTTTGCTTGAGTTTCTTATCGTTTTCATTTCCTCGTGCATTTGTCTGAAATGGGTTACTTACTTTTCTGAATTTGATGTTTCGTACCGTATCTACCAGGTCGTTCTCAAAGCTTTCCAATTCTTTAACTTGCGGTGAGCATTTTGACTTAAATCCAAATTTCTGTGCCTATCCTAGGTTCCTTTCTCCTGACTCGAAGAAATGTGCTTTCCATCTCATCCTTTTCGTGACATCCTCAAGTTTCTCGATGAGCCGTTTCTTGTACAGTTTCTCGGATGTTATCGGAATATTTCTAAGTGAATAGTTGAATGTTCCCTGTTCCATGTTTGATATTGCTACTAGGAAACTGAAAACGCTCAACAAATAAGGACCGAATAAGGAAAAGTAAGAAAGTATTTTGGTATTACTTAAAGGTTGCCCAAGCCGGGGGGCAAACTTTGACACATAATTTAACGCAGGTGGGGATTACCTCAACAATTTAACAAGTATAAATATTTGAACTAATAGTCATTGAAACATACATATATATAAATACATACATACATACATGTATCTATGTATGTATGTATGTATGTATGTATATGTGTGTGTGTGTGTGTCTGTGTGTGTGTGTCTGTGTGTATGTATGTATGTGTGTGTGTGTCTCTGTGTGTGTGTGTGTCTCTGTGTGTGTGTGTGTCTCTGTGTGTGTGTGTGTCTCTGTGTGTGTGTGTGTCTCTGTGTGTGTGTGTGTCTCTGTGTGTGTGTGTGTCTCTGTGTGTGTGTGTGTCTCTGTGTGTGTGTGTCTCTGTGTGTGTGTGTCTCTGTGTGTGTGTGTGTCTCTGTGTGTGTGTGTGTCTCTGTGTGTGTGTGTGTCTCTGTGTGTGTGTGTGTCTCTGTGTGTGTGTGTGTGTCTCTGTGTGTGTGTGTGTGTCTCTGTGTGTGTGTGTGTCTCTGTGTGTGTGTGTCTCTGTGTGTGTGTGTCTCTGTGTGTGTGTGTCTCTGTGTGTGTGTGTCTCTCTGTGTGTGTGTCTCTCTGTGTGTGTGTCTCTCTGTGTGTGTGTCTCTCTGTGTGTGTCTCTCTCTGTGTGTGTGTCTCTCTGTGTGTGTGTCTCTCTGTGTGTGTGTCTGTGTCTGTGTGTCTGTGTCTGTGTGTCTGTGTCTGTGTGTCTGTGTCTGTCTGTGTGTCTGTGTCTGTCTGTGTGTGTGTGTCTGTGTGTGTGTGTCTGTGTGTGTGTGTCTGTGTGTGTGTGTCTCTGTGTGTGTGTGTCTGTGTGTGTGTGTGTCTGTCTGTGTGTGTGTCTATACACACACACATAACTATTCGAAGGCGAAATGAATATTTTTGAATAATTGCCGAGAGGAAATATGTATAAATACATATATAAACAAACAGAAATGTAATACTTCTGGCAGTACCAACAACCGACTTCACTTTATTTCCTAAATACTTGTAAAAAAGAGACCAAAAACATAGAGCTTTAAAAGCTTAATTGATATGTCAAGAATTACACTTGTAAAGACGTAAAATAAAGACGTAACACCGATTTCATTAACGTAAAATGTCGTTTAACTAAATATGTAAAATTAAGTGGCAATCTTAGCGTGCAGTCCCACGATATTGGTATCACACGGAGAGCAATGTTCCCGACAGTACAGACGGAAGCAGCTTAGACAGCCATAGCAAAGCCGACTCTGCTGTTCTTCAAGTCAAATTCAGTGTAATACGGTCCGATGAATACATCTCCTAAGATCCAGATTGGCCCCATTGGTGGGGGAACGTCCAAGCCCATGAAGCCACTGATGCATTCTGTCATGCCAAGAATGGTCTCCTGTAAAGGAAGGAAACCGTTAGAGCTAGTCTCGGGTTATTTTATTTATATATTTTTTTATTTTGTCTGGCTTTGCCTTGGTTACAATAAGTATTCCAGATAAGTGACAAGGTCTGAAATACCGCAACAACTAAAACCAATTACTGCAGATCCATAAATACAACATTGCACAATCATTTTGATAGAGCATTACAAACAATCGAAGTCGAGGAAGAAACTGGAAGTGAACAAAAAACAACAATTTGGGAAAACGCGTAGACTTCGGACAGAGTAACATTTTATACAAACTGTTTTCCAAGATTGTGAGTCATCGGGGTTGTAAGTAGACTGAACAGCAGAGTAGTAATAATCTTTAAGTTAAGTTTTAAAGGTTCTTAGTGTGGTTGACAGACGTATTTCGTTGGGCGGTGCCTTCCATATTCTAGTTGCTCTTACTAAGTATGATTTGCTGTACGTAGATGTTCTGTATGCTCGTTCTTCAAAGGTGTTGCAGCTAAATTTTTGTTGAAATCTTGTGGAAGATATTAGGTTTAGTTTTCCTACAAAGAGTGGATTTGTTAAAAAAAGTACGTCCATTGGCGGCTTTAAAAAAGAATACCATATCTAAATATTCGTGCCAGTAACTTAGCGAGAGGTTTGTTTCAATAACCCTGTGTTTGTAGGTAGGTCACAGGTATGGGTAAAGACAAATCTTTTGGTTTTTGCGTATTTAGTATTACACAGACGAACACTTCATTTTCAGGGAAAACGACTGGCTGATAAGTTCTTTTGAAGACCTCAAAGAAGATATTTTATATTTCCCACCATAAATTGAGCTTGAGAATAAATTGATTACTGTAGTCTGTTCGTTTGTTAGTGCTGTATCAGTTTGTTTTGCTGTTTGCCATAACTTTATTAGCTTGATATGACAAGCCGAAAGATACATTTGCACGATTGTTCTCCACAGAAATGTCGTAGTCTGTACAAAAAGATGCGAGAAAGCGACACCCCTGTCAGGGCATGTTCGAGCAATTCCAGGTTGGTCAACTATTCTGATTTCGTCGGGATTATCCCGATTTTGCATAAAAATCCGGAATCACGACCAACATGACGTCGGGATAGGAAAAATCCCGATTTTGACATCTGCTTCACGTAACAAAAAGCCTAGGAAGATATTTTCGTCAAGTTCGAATAGTTCAGATATCCTTCGGAGGCCCGGTTAAGAATGGTGCCAGTAGTAAGCAGAAGAGCGAAATGAACAGGACATAAAATAGACTGGTTGCCTATAAGTGAGGAATTTCCGATTTTTTGAACTTCTCGATGTAAATGTCTGAGTGTCATTTTATTACAACAGTAGTATTTTTTATAAAAAAAAAAGGAAAAAAAAGAAAAAATCCAAGGACAAATGACAATCAATTTACCGAAAATTTTTGACAGAAATTGTCGTCTGGGATTGCTAGAAATCGGGTTTTTAGACATCAAGATTTCAAAATTTTCGGAGCAAAGTATGCCTCTCAACCTCCCTTGTAAAATTCTGATTTGGCGAGGTCCTTAGGTTGGACAGCCTTGCATTCATTCCACAAGGTGTGCAGCAACAGGCCATGCTATAGTTTATGGAAATTGATAGACTATGTTACCTCACCATGCTTACATATCATCTCTAATAGATGTCGTCTGTTGCTATCATGCTGTTATCAGGGTCGTTAAAATCTTCGGAAACGGAAAGTAAGTGCGAAGAGAATGGGCGCGAAAGAGAGTAAAGCCGAAAGAGAGCGGGGGCTAAAGAGAGTAAGAGTTAAAATAAGCGCGGAAGTGAGTGAATTAGTTGAAAGAGGGTGCGTCCAAGAAAGAGGGTCGCAGCTAGAAGGTATAGCTAACACCAAACCTAACCCCAACTCTAACAAATCCTAACTCTGATACTAATCCTAATCCTCCTTCTCAAGTATGTCTTGTGGTCACACGACCCAAGAAATAGACCAACATTGACAGGCGGAACTCGTTGGCAATATTATGTACAATGGATAGTGGAGAGTCACAGAGTTACCTTAATAACGTATTCCTTGCCAGTAAGGACGAACGTCTTGCCACCCAAGATGAAGGTAACAGGAGGCAAAGAGTCGATTTTGGCGCAATCAATCGTATACTAAAGAAGTTAAAATCACAAACAAGCGTTACAACATACATTATAGTAAACATAGATTATGTAAAAATGACTGTTTAATATCTTTTTATTGAAATTCGCCCAACGAGCCGCGTTCTTGTCAACCTCGCACCCAGGGTCTTAAATTTGGTCTCCGCCTCGCGTACCGCTATGACTCATGGTACGACGTTGCGTTCTTGCGAGAAAACAGAAAAATGACGGTTTAACTTCCGAATATCGTATCTCCTAGAGTCGCTGCCTTCAAACCAGCTGTTAAATGATATACCGACTGTCGGAAACAGCACGGTTGCTTCTACTTTCTATATATTGATCAATATTTTGTCAAGCAATTCGGAAAATCTGCATTCTATAAAATTACTCGTGCGATAAATGTCGCACCAGTTTCACAGGTTCCTACGGCCCTGGGCCGGCTTACCCGTTTAGCGAGCTGGGCAGTCACCAGCCCAGCTCGTGCCATGTAATCAGGTCCTTATCTGGCTGCAATGTAATTTACTAAATACGTATCTCTATCTTACCGCTCCTCCCACAACTGGAGTAGCACCAATCATGGTATTTAGTGACTTGATTTCCTGAGTTGGGCCAGCGAGGAGGGACGTCCCTGTATCAGCGATCGCCTGGCAGCCTCCTTTGCAGAAACTCGACTTACCAGAGACCATAACGCCGTCCATCTTGAACTGCCAATAGCCTTTCTTCGTCACAGGAACATAAGTAAAATTACCTTTGTAGTGCGCAGGGTCACTTCCTCCCAAGATTAACTCTCCGCCTGGTTTTCCTTCCTCATTCCTATATGACAGACATAAGACAACTGATCGCTCGTCCTGAAACTCATTAACAAGAAGCAAATGTCTACATGTTTGAACGAACTGATTTCTACAGCAAAACAGGATAAAAGTCAAACTGAATATAGTTTGCATTATCTATTTGGATACAATAACCTTGGCTTCTTTCACTAAATTTTCGATTTTCAGGGCTCAAATTTTCTCTTGGTCATCGTGGCCATGGCCTCAGATAAAGGAAAAATGGCCATGGATAAAATGAAATTGGACTTAAAATCCAAGGCCACTTTTGGCCCCGATGGGTATTTCAGGAAAGTACGCACATATCTCGCTAACCACATGGATATACTTTCGTGAGCATTGATATATTTTGCAAGCAAGATGCGATTGTTTACTGAACGTATTCGTGATGGGAATTCGACATATTTCTTTGCGGAATTATTGTCGACGCCGTCAAATTTGTCTAGTATACGAAATTTTTTCGTGAACAAAGAGATCAGGAGAAGGTGTGGGGTGATAGACATTACAGAGAAGGTGAGGGAAGCAAGACTGAGATATGGACACTTAGCGAGGAGAGAT
This sequence comes from Heliopora coerulea, assembly GCA_030142905.1. Lineage (NCBI taxonomy): Eukaryota > Metazoa > Cnidaria > Anthozoa > Scleralcyonacea > Helioporidae > Heliopora > Heliopora coerulea. The sequence continues at coordinate 623,836 of JASJOG010000070.1, read as the reverse complement.
GAAACAGAGCCGATTAGGGATATTATGGAGCTGGAGACAAAGGGGAATAGAGGACGTGGAAGACCGAAGAAGAGATGGATGGTCTGTGTAAAAGGTCTAAATGTGAAGGAACTGACCGCGAACATGACGAGGGGTAGAAAAGGATTGAGGACTAGAATCAGAGCAGCCGACCCTGGGGTAGTCTGGGACTAGAGCTGGGTAAAAGGAGATTCCGGCCCATAAACATGCCAAAGGAATCAAGTATAAATACTGCTACTTAGCGGCAAAATGATTTGAATTTGATTTGAATTCGATGTTCGGAAAAAGGCTTTAACGAACATAATATCTCATGCGACTACCGAGATGTCTTGGAACGTGTAAGGAAACCCTTCCTTGGCATTTCTATGCTGCAATCGTGGCTAATACCTGTACTTCCAAAACTTCTATTGCTTACTAAAAGTTTTGGAAGCATATGATCAGACATTTCTCCTTAATTTTTGTAAATAGGGAATAACTTAAAAGCGACATTAGGTTTTCGCTTAAATTCAACAAAGTCTATCATTGTTGTTATTAGGATAGTGGTATAATCTTCATAACAGAGCTACTGAAAAATCATGAACCGTTTTTCAATAATTAATTCGAATCCTGCAATGTACCTACCAATGAACCAACTAATATGGCTAATTCTTTTGATGAAACAGTCACTGCTGATAACGTCAATTTAGGAGTAAACAGCTTGCAAACTGAGAGCAAAGCTGATAACCATTCTAGGGAAGATAGCAATAGAACTCAAGGGTAACAACAGCAAAATTTGGGATTGAGAATGGCTAGAATATAAAGAAAATAAAATTGAACTCCTTAATGTCGCTTCTGGCAGCCAGCATCAAGGTCAAAAACAGTTCATTGTTTGAGAGTCCTATACAAACGGCACACATACACATCGTACTGTTAAGTACAGCACCATGCAAAATTATTGGTTGCACAAATGGATGTTGTGAACGCAAGTTTGTTGAAACACAAACCAACCAAAAATTATGTGCATACTGTAAGTTGGTATTCTAAATGAATGTCTGAAAGTGGTTTATATACAACCAAATATTTGGCCTTGGTGAAAAAGAAAATGGCCTTGGATAGCCACAAGCAGATGCAGTTACCTGGGCCATTTTTGGCTTAGGATAGAAAAAATTAAATTTGAGCCCTGATTTCATTTAAATCATCTCGAGACTAAAATTCGTGACAGTTGTGCGTTGCAAATGTTATTTGTAATACAGAACTGTTAGAAGTTGTAGTCTAGATGAAGACGATTCAAGTGAAATCAAAAACTTACCTAACAAAACTTTGGTTATTTATCTACATAGACAAAGAACACTAAACTCGGTTTGAATTTTATTATGTTACGATTAATAAGAAAGGAGTGTTTAATTTACCAGATGCCCCTTGCAGGAGTGTTTGACTCCATGTTGCCGAATTAATTAATAATTCATGTTAAAAAAACACAAAGGAAATTAGCACAGAGACGGAATTTGGAAAAAAACGTGATCCTAACAAGCATAAAATTTGGACAAATTTAAGCCAGACTTCCCCCTTGAATACGAACCCTTTGGAGAAGGGGTATCATACTCACGAAATTTGTGTTTGCGTTGATTTCGACACACGTCGAGGATGGTAAAAGAAAACTAGGCCAAGGCCTCGATTTTCAACTCACTTCTCGGTTTTTGATAATCAGATCAAACACTCCTCGTGTATGATATATTTATTCGCCGAATTGGAGGTACATATCTGCACTATTTACCGACACCGAGGTAAATAATTGTTTTAGCATGTACCTCGCATAATTGTTTTCACATATATTTTCTTTTAAATTTTTAAAACAATTTTACCAAATTCAGTCGGCTTGTCGCCAACTCATCATTTGTAAATGGAACATTTTGAACTCATCCTGAGTGCATTTATCGCTAAAAAGTATAAGACATACAAATCTTTGAATACTTTCTTGCCAAATTTCCTTGCTTTTTTTTTGGGTATTGTCTGGCACGATGACATCGTTCAATAAAAAAGGTCCTTCTTCCGTAACGTAAACAAAACTGGACGCCATTTTGTTTTGCTTGGAGGTGAATAGTCAAGGATATTCCGAGATAGAACAAATCAGATTGCGCAAAAAACACTATTCACCTGTGAGATATATGCTAAATAACATCAAACGTATCATAGAGAGTCAAGAAAAAGTTAGCCTCTTCCCTTTTCTCGAACGGCTCACTTAGTGTTTGAGCTATTACACCACTATCCCTCGCGTTTGGCACAATACACAAATTTGATAATCTACATCCAAAGCATGTTACGTTTTCTTTATGAAATTAGGCATGTTTGGAGAACTTCGAAGTAGTACCATATCATTTTAATGATCCGAATATCCGATTGGGTTTACCTGTTGAGATAGAAAGAGAAGACGGCGTCTTTAACGAGCTTCTGGGACACCATGTTGTAGAACACAGGGTTGACCTTGTCTACCGAAATAGTATTAAAGCCCATGCCAAGAATACCATCAAATTTAGCGGCTACAAACGACACACCGGGTTCGCTAGTAGCTTCAGCAAATGTCTGATTGACAACTTTCAGAGAGCCAACCTAAACGGGAAACCAAATTCACAATGAATATCCACATTACTAACGCATATCATGTCATGAATTGAAGAAAAAGTTATGTTCCTTCTTTGGCATAACCAACTAACTACAAGACTAAAAGATCTGAACGCTTCATGGGTTACAGAAATTACCGCTGCAGCGTGTGGCGTAGTCAGTGGGTGGGTGGGTGTGGTAGGCGACTAGCCCATCCAGCAAAATCTTTCAGGAAAAGTAGTAAAGAAAGGCAAGAAGGAAGGAAGGAAACAAGAAAGGAAGGAAACAAGAAAGAAAGAAAGGGAGAAAGGGAGAAAAGAAAAAAGAAAAACGGATGAATCTAGAGAAAAAAGAACTTACGAAACGATTTACGGATTTAAGACAATGAAGGGTTTTAGAATGGAAGGAAGGAAGGGTTTTAGAATGGAAGGAAGGAAGGGTTTTGGGAAGGAAGGAAGGAAGGGTTTTGGGAAGGAAGGAAGGAAGGGTTTTGGGAAGGAAGGAAGGAAGGGTTTTGGGAAGGAAGGAAGGAAGGGTTTTGGGAAGGAAGGAAGGAAGGGTTTTGGGAAGGAAGGGTTTTGGGAAGGAAGGGTTTTGGGAAGGTAGGGTTTTGGGACGAAAAGAATCTAGGACGAAAAGAATTTAGGATGAAAAGGTTTTAGGACGAAAGGGTTTTAGGACGAAAGGGTTTTAGGACGAAAGGGTTTTAGGACGAAAAGGTTTTAGGACGAAAAGGTTTTAGGACGAAAGGGTTTTAGGACGAAAGGGTTTTAGGACGAAAGGGTTTTAGGACGAAAGGGTTTTAGGACGAAAGGGTTTTAGGACGAAAGGGTTTTAGGACGAAAGGGTTTTAGGACGAAAGGGTTTTAGGACGAAAGGGTTTTAGGACGAAAGGGTTTTAGGACGAAAGGGTTTTAGGACGAAAGGGTTTTAGGACGAAAGGGTTTTAGGACGAAAAGAATCTAGGACGAAAAGAATCTAGGACGAAAAGAATCTAGGACGAAAAGAATCTAGGACGAAAAGAATCTAGGACGAAAGGGTTTTAGGACGAAAGGGTTTTAGGACGAACAGAATCTAGGACGAACAGAATCTAGGACGAACAGAATCTAGGACGAACAGAATCTAGGACGAAAAGAATCTAGGACGAAAAGAATCTAGGACGAAAAGAATTTAGGACGAAGATATGTGGGAAGGGAAGGAAGATCTTTAGGAAGAAAATGATTTAAGAAGGATTAAGGGATTTTTGGAGGAAGGATTTAGGAAGTTATTTGAAAATAATCATTTACAAAGTAAAGGATTTAGCATGGAAGACATTTAAGAGTTTAACTAGGAAGAGATTTAAGATTGAAGAAATTCACAAATCTACGAAGCAATTTAGGATATCTAGGATAAAAGCTAAACGGAAGGATTTAGGAAATTTTTAGAAAAGTGTCCGCCCAGGCCTTTGAAGCTGGCTACGCCTTTGCCCACAAGAATAACGCATGGACCAGAAGTTTGGGAGTAAAGATTTGCTGCACAGCACATTTCCGTAGAACGGACAATACTAGTGCTGGTACGATACCTAATTTTTATTCGATACTCGATATTATAATTTATTTTCGATATTCGATACTGGATCGATACCAGTAAGCCAGTAAGCAGTATCCAGAATGCATTATCAATTCATGAAATCAATGATTCGGTTAAAAGCTGTCTGCAGAGGAACGCAACATAGGGTTAGTTTCGTTTACTTCCTTAAACAGTGAAGATAACTTTATCTTTGTTCACAAGTTCGCAACATGTTTAAAAAACATTCCTAAATGCAATACCAACATGTAATCAAGTATTGGCGGTATCAAGTGTCGAACGCATCGACATTTGAAGTTATCGAAAACATCGAAAACTGGAAGTATCGGATTTTTCGATAATATCCAGTATCGAACCAGCTCTAGTCAATACGGAGAGAAACGTTAATACATTTGAACCTCTAAATAACTGCACCCGCAGATTTGGGATTTACTAGTACGGCCACAGTATAGAGGAAATAATAGGTAAAAACAAGCAAGTAAACCTAAGCCGCTCACTGACGAACTTCCTTAAAAGCTTAAAAGTTCCTTAAAAACGACGAAGAAACCAAAAGTCATACAATAAATTCCTTATTAACCTCGTTTGCTCGGTTGGTACAGGAAAATATTTGCTCTCGGTTTTTTCCGCAAGGACCTTGTTCCTTCGTCGCTCCGTCTGTACGAAAACCTCAGACAAATACTTTCCTGTGCTAGCTTCACACTCAGCAAATAAGTAATCAACATTTGGAGGCTTACCGCAGGATAATCTCCCTAGTAAATGGAAGTTAATGTTTTTCCCAATGTGGCCCGGCCCATTCTCCTTACGACGAAAGCAAAGAAGGTAGGAGAAATTTTTTTTTCTAACTTTAGCTTTATAATTTATAACCTAAATCGCAGAGAAATCTGGTCGCCAGACTGGCGACAGAACGAGAATTTTAACCGCCAAAGACCAAATGTTGGTCGCATGGACGATTGTATCAGTCTCAACTTCCAGCCCTGCGACAATCACTAAACCGGTTCTTGCCATCCTACTTATTTTGAGCCCCCCGTAGGCTCAATTGGGTGGCAGTGGAAAGAACTTTCAAGTTGCTAGTCTTGACAAGAACATCTACTCTTCGACATATCAACAGGGTCTCTGAATGATTCTCTACTGTACTTTACTATGCCTTTACTCCTTTATCTTTCAAAAAGGACCAAAAAATCTTGTAAAAATAAATACCCCAACTGTATCCTCACTGAGAAATCCAGACAAGCTTCCAGATCCATATTGAATGGAGAAGTTCTTTCCATTTGCTTTGTAAGTACTTGATTTACTGCTGTCATACTTATTGTGAAATACTAGAAAAAAGTAAAACATTCAAAGATATGAAAATAAACCAGAAGAAAAATTAAAGAGATGTGCTTTTAGGGTCTTAAAATTGAAGTCTAACAAAGCCACATTTTCGATAAGGTTTCAAGTGTTCCACAGCGTTCCACACCGTTATTCTCTGGCTTTTTCCAACAGGACAGGCTAACCCATTCAGTAACTAGACTAGACAGACACAATTTGATTCACATGCTATGATGAATTTAAATACACAAGCTAAACAGCTTTCAATGTCAATTATTGAAAAAAGAATTTCATCATTAACGTACACTGTTCAAGCCAAATAAAAAAGTTGACTTCAGTGGGATTCCAACAAGCATCTTTGGGTTTTCCATCAGATTCTCAAATGAAATCAAGACACTGTACATCCTCACGGATATGCATAATCTAAGTGGTTACAAATATCTTTTATGATCTTCAGTTGACTCTATAGCTCAAACTGGTAGAGCAGCAGTCAGGAAAGCAGAAGATGCAAGTTCAAATCCCACTCAAACCAACTTTTCCAGTTGATTTTAGCAGTGTAGGTTAATCATGAAATTCTCTCTTTGTGTTACCCTGAGGATGATTCCGAAATTGAAACAAAATGTCAACCCTTAATGGTCAACAATCAAGCTGTCTATTATCCTCAACACCCAGCATGTGTATACAGCAATTTCACATTAAAAATATACAGCACAAAATTGGTATGTCAGTTGGGAGCCTGCACTCCAAAATGTTAGTGCAAAGTATCATAACAACACAAAACTGACAGTCAGTGTACTTCATAAAAACTGATAAGTCTAGAGGTGCTTAATGGAGGAAGATGTTTCCAAGGCAAAAAGCTTTGATGTTCTCTGTAGCCTGACAATTAGAATTGCCACTGTTTCCAAGTCTAGACCCACCAGTATTTCCACCTTAGGTTGCCTGGTGTACTATTGAGAAAATTTGATGTCTTTCACTTTATAATTCAGAGAATCGAAATGCACTTACAGCATGCTATGTCTGTAAAAGGACACTTTTTAGATGGAACCCATAGATTAGAAGATCCAGTGTCAAAAACAACTTTGAAAGGTTGAGGTGGTGTTCCAATGGTGATGGCACCGTAGTATTGGGCATCAAGGTAATTACTTAGTGGTTCAGGCCATGGCCCTGTGACACCAAGTTTGTATTTCTTATTGCCAAATTTCTCCTCCAAGGCTTTCTGACTGATACCAACTTCACGTAACTCATGACGTATGGTAGGAAATTTTGTCAGCTCAATCCTAAAGCAAAATAAGAAATTCAACATAATTTGCAAGATTTAAAAGAAATAAAATCTAATTGCTATACAAATCAAATGAAACTAAACCAATGTCACTCCTTTTAGTTTAGGCTTATAAAATGCAGTTTTGTAATTTTGCTTGAAGCAAAACAAGACAATATGTAAGAACTAGTTTAGGCAAAGTGCATGCTGAATTGTTTTTTATTTACCCAAAGATAAATAGCACAAGCACTTAAGTCGTAACCTAGCTGAGGGGTCAAAATTCAGTTAAAATAAAAAAAGAAATCAGTAAATTTGACATTTAAAATCTCATTGCATTTTGGCATTAATGGCAATACAAAGATTATGCCTCTAGTTCATGAGTTCTGGCATATAGAAGAATTGGCCAAGTTACTGGAATTCACTGCCACTTCAGTCAAAACTTTGTTGATGCCAAATGAAACTTCATTAACAGAGGATTGATTAGTTTGTTTAAGGGGAATTGGAATAAGGTTAACCAAAAAAATAATGTAAATAATTACTGTGAAATGCAGTATGAATTTCAAGAAGGAAAATTCACAATTCACGTAGCTTAAATGGCAGGTTCATTAACTCAAGTTTACCATGTGTGAAGACTGAAGCTGGGTTAAACATTCAAACACTTCTGTAGAACATTGGCTTACATTTTTGGCCTGTAATGTTGTTGGGCAATTACTTGACCAAAATCGAACATTCTTTCAACTAACATTATATGAGCAACAAACATTAGCCAAATTCATACATTATGGTTGAAGGTTATATTTAACTGTGCTTTGACATGGCATTGTCCAAACTTCTGTTTCATCAAGAAACTTATATTCTCAATTGACCATTAAGAGCACCAGTTCCACTCATACTCAGCTTACCAAGTAAGATACACTCAAATAAAGCACTATATTCAGATTTGAAAAAGGCTTATGACTTAGTTCATCCATCAAACATAGTTTTCTGATTTAGGAACTGCTACACTGTGCTCTTGTGCGTACTAATGAATAAAGCCAGTAGAGAACCTTGGAGGGTGTGAAGAATGCAGAGGGGATACTGAAAAGTACAGTACTGCTCTAAGTTTAACTTTAAGTGTAGGTTTAGGTTTAAGGTATTTGTCACAAGTAGAATTTACATATTTACAAAAAATATGACAGTGAGACAGAGATGGAACTTTCATCCCAGTTGTGATCTATGAGCTCTAATGAAGCTTAAATATTTTTGAGGGTCATGTTCCAGTGACAATCAAGAATTTTATTATGTCCTTAGCTGAAACTTATAGAATCTGATTTTCTAAAATATAGAATCTGATTTCTCAATCCTCAAAGTAATTGCAATAATAGTGAAATTACACATCAGGCTTAAAGAGATGCCCAGGTCTATCAAGCCTAAAAGAAATTCATGCATTAAAGAAATCTCTCTGTGGAATAAAATTGTTATCAAGGTAACCCATGCAGAGCTGTGATTCAATAATCCAGCTCATACCCTTGCTCAAGTGTGTCTGAGAATTGCACTTGGTTGTCAAAAACATTCATAATTCTTGAAAATTTCTTGCAAAATAACAGTTTGTTCTTGCAATCCTCACTTGCTCCTAGCTCAAACACATATTGCACCAAATTCTTGAGTTTAAGTTTCATTAAAGCAGTTCTATACATACTGCTAGCTGTTCACCAAAGATTAACTCAACAGAAATCTCAGATAAATAATAAAGATGAGACCAGCTTATGGTCTGAAACCTCTCATTCTGTGTTTTCCTGTTCCCCTTTTTAAAAAATGTTGTTTGTGATCCTTTCATTAACTCCTAAAACAGTCTTTTTAATTGTCTTTGCATTTGTTCCTGAGGCTATAGCTCCAGCTCCCCCGTCCCTTATGTACCATTACCTTATGTGGTTGTTGGCAACTGCTGAAACAAAGCTGTTTGTCAGAGGAAACAAGTTATGGCGGATACCAGCTATGACCAAAATTAGCCGCGAACACAGCGTTTAATGTCCCCACACTGCCGTTGTTTGCGACGAAATTAAAAGCGTGGCTAATTTAAGTCGCCAAAATACTTGTACAAGTTGCAGGTACGTTTTATTTTCTCTCCTATAAAACAGGAATGATTTACATCACATGCAACATAGTCCGGGTAAATATTATGTTGGCAAGTCGAAGCAAAGTGAAGATCTTCAAAAACTTTCAAAACATAAACTAGTGTTCTTCTGTGAGTGTTTTGTTGCTCTTCGTAGAACGTGACCAAGGTGGAAGTAATTCTACCTGCTGGGCCTCAGCAATTTGACACTGTCAAACAGCTGGCCGACTCACAAGCGGTCATACGAAAGCGAAGCATGTGCTTTTCGTTCTACCTCCTTGAATAGTCACAAACTTTGTGTTGTTCAAGGGGTGATTCAAAAGGAGCAGAATATCACCTTTATGGGTTCAATTTAGTTGATCTAAGTTGATACTGTAATAATGTGAATTGCGCTATCTGGCCATATTTGCGGTGGACCTCGTGCTGTTTGACGCAAAGATTACCGAGTGCCTTAAAAACGAAAAATAATGAAAGTAGTGTCACGATATCGTTTATCTCAGATGAAAAATCGACTTAACGAGCTAAAGCCGCACTCAATGCTTCTAAAACAACCTTAAAACAACCAACATCATCATTTTAACAATTTCATAATCAATGGCATGAGACAAAGCAAGCTCAATTAAGCCACTACTCACCGTTTCAAATGCATGGAGCAAGCGACGCCTGACGCAAGCAAAACTACAACGACACTGTAGAGCATCATTTTTTGTACTTCCGTTCAGGACAATCTTCGTCTCCTGCTCCGATAACGAGGGAAAACTGACGTTTCTGAATATGAAACCACCAAATTTATAAGAACTCGGCAGCTTGTTACAAAATACGTACCGAAGGGAAATCACGAGACCAGAACAAGCGGAAGTGGAAGAAAGCATTGAAGACATGCGGGGAAGGGAGGGTAGAAGTCACTCGGGACTAGAGCGTAGAAGCCATGCCGCAGAAATCGAGCAGAAACTGCAACCAGCCGACAAATTCAAGGAATATAAAACTGTTAACTCAAAATTCGAGTTAGAGCAAGACAAATATGAGACTGCAATATTTCGACTCTATTGCAAAGTCATCATGATACAGAATGAATACAAAAAACAAGTCTAGGTCTATATATACAATATGACGGTGATATCATCGGAAAAGCAGAAAGCAAACACGATACTATATTTACATGATTTATAAGTCATCATCAGACAGCCATAATTTGACTTTCCATCTCAAAATTAACAATTAGAGATTAGACCTAACGAGAGAGAAAACTACATGTACAGTATTCAAGTCTAAAGATTTTACAACATAAGAAATGTCGACGTATCAGAGTGTATTTCCAGATTCGTTTGAATTGCGTAATTGCTTCAGGTTAATCTATAAACCAAACAGGCAGTCATAATTCATTAAGGGGCAGTAATCCCTCAGCGCTCTACTGGATAAAATCGCCAAGCATTCCCCACAATAAAAAGTTAAATAAAAACCAAAAGGTGTGTAGCCTACAATCAATAACATTATGCATAAAGAAGATTACAAGCAAAACTTAACGTGCTCTAACCGAGGCCCCATATATTGGTGAGACTAAGGCCCAGTTCAAACGTCGAACTTTTCATGTGCTGAATCTAATGTTAATGGGCAAGATCCTTTGTCCAGACTGATTTGCATTTAGCTCGGAAAATGAAAAGTTCGACGTTTGAACTGGGCCTAACGGTATTGTCAGTACAAGATATCAACGAGCTACATAAGATTTATATTATTAGGTGTAAATATCGCGGGGAGAAGAAAAGCGAACTCCTGCATAAAATAACTGATAAAATTCAGGGCAGGAAATTAATATGTTGATAAGCGTATTTGTTTTGAGAGGCGTAAAGTAAATAGTGAAAGAAAATATTGCACCTGGCTCGGTTTTTCGTAGAAGATGAGTTTAATCCTGACTTGGTGAAAATGTTAGGACAAATTTTGACGATATTATTGAAGAAAATTGTCCTAACATTTTCACCAAGTCAGGATTAAACTCATATTATATGACGATATTATTGAAGAAAATTGAAGTCTTCCATGACAGACTTTGAGAGCAATCAATCTGGTCTTATACAATAAAATTGAATGAATTGGTTAACGAAAATACACGGAAAAAAACTACAGTTTAACTTGTTATCTTTAGCCTTGACCACCGACCTCTAAACTCTGCGCCCATTGTCGTTTTGATTAAAACTACCCAATCTCGTCCGCAGGGTAATTTACCGAACCTGAACGTGGCCCTACACTACTCAAAATGTCGATTTTTTTCTGGAAATATTTTTGTGTTGTCGTTTTACCTAAATTTTGTTTAGAATTGAGTAGTAGTGACCTTGGTGTGACCTTGGTGTGACCTTGAATGACCGAAAGTTTTTCCCCAGATTGACCTTCATAATTTTTCCTTGACCTTGACCTTGACCCAAGAACCTTATGGCAACATTGAGCATATGAAGAGCATTTGTAGATTCTTTCTGAAGGTGTCGGATGACTTCAAAATTTACTTTATATATTTAATATTAAACTTTGAATCTGCCTTTCTCGAGTTTCAAAGCTGGTTGAAAAGTATCTTTTTCAAACATAAAATTAAATTTTTCTTTTTACCGAATCTTACCAAATTTTCAACACAGATAGCATACATAACGATCCAGCAACTGAACCTATCAAATTTAATTTCATTTTGTAGCACTTTCTAAAATTGTATATTGTATTGTTACGTTGTCTAAAGTTTTGAATTTCTTCAATCATGGTTTGAAAAACAATCTTAATGTTAGAATATTGTGCTCTGATATTCTGTAAGTTAATTGTGTTAATTAATTGTCTTGATGAAATATGTGTAATAGCCTAACAGGAACTGTTATGAGATAAAGAAAGCTCGGAAGTGAGCCACATGCATTCCGACTGATGAGAACTAATTTAATTCATATCCTTGTTCATATATTCATGTATATATAGAAATATGATTGAAATAAAATAACTTAAGTCTGTGTGTATAACTCCTGAAGTTAAGTTGTGCGTTGGGCTTCGTAATCAAGATAGACCGATGGCAACAGCACAAAATCCAACACTTAAGAAGCCCGGAAAATTTGCTGTTTTTTAGGTTTAATATAGGATAATCCATATTTTGTGTGTATGACCCCCTTAAGCGAGACGATGAAATAGTCCTAGGAAAGAGATTGTCGCACTAGCTGGGAATTCAATCCAACTTTCCAAATAAATAACCTGTTGATAAATAACATATATGTTGGCTTATCTTGAGAATGGAATTTCGGCTCATTCAAGAGCATACCACTCGCACAATTAGCTTGTACAATTTTAACTCAAAGAGCCTAAAGGAATGAAGATCTTTGGTAAATTTGACTTGTATGTTACCTCATGGTGATAATCGTAAAAGTTCGTACAACGTTCTTCAACACGCAAAAACAACGTATGTTTTATTGTTTATTGTGACGTCACCCAGAATGACCGAAGTCCAACTCTTCTTACAGGACATGCGCCTACTTTCAGCAGACTCAAAAATTTCTCTGAACATATGTAGATGAAACGGTTATTGGCTATTTGAAGTACCAATTACGTCTCTTAGATTTGTTATGGAAACAGAAACTGGAGAAGTTAAATGCTCATTAACCCTTGATCCGGCACACGATAAGCTCAGTTGGGGTGCAAGGATCCATTCACTGCATATGTAACAGCTGTGACTTGAAAATATTTGACAGTAGTACCGACTTTCGACCGACCCTCTCTCCAACGCAGAGGATGCAAAGCCGTCTTAAGGAAATAACAAGAAAGGAAAACCATTAATATTAGAAACGTGGGACAGGGAGGGGGAAGGGAAGAGGAGAAACCTCTGCCCGCGATTCGAAATTCAGCGGTTTTCCTATCCCGTTACTTCCCAGAAGCCAATTCTAGAGGCCTCTTCAGGGGGAGAGCTGTTAAAATCTGAGCTATAAAATACAAGAAACCGTTTATTGAAGGGTCTTCTTCTTCGTCATAATCTCGAAGTCCACTGTATCATATTACAATTATGAAAACTGTTAGAGTGTGCTCTATCTATAAAAGTAGGAAAATGAACTTAAAACAAAGCCGTCAGTAAATCACAGTTCTTCACTTATCTCTTGAAACAATTTTGACAATATTAACAAGAGCGACTGGCTGATCAGTTGGGTTGTAGGCTAGCTGTTTTCATGTGTAATAGCATAGCTTCTGAGCATTATTTACCAACGGTTTAGAATAAGACTCAAGTTTGATTGTTCGGATAAAATAATTCTATCACATGTAAAATTACGTTGGCCCGTAAGCTTAAGTCATTTTGCCAGAGCTGCAAGTCATGTCATAAATCATTCTGTCCGAGTCGTAAGTCAAGTCATAAGTCCTTATCTCTGGGTTCCAAACAAATCACAGGTCATTTAGTCCGAGTGATCCGTCATGCCAATTTGTTCGGTATTGATTGGGATCAGCCGGACGCCAAGCTTGTCGATATAAGCCGCAAACGAGGGCTCCATTTCCTTTTTGGTCACAAATCAGATAGTGTCTGACACAAGGCGGCAGTCGGAGCTACGACAAATATCTGTTATTATTATACATTCAAATTTCATTCTTGTTTCTTATTGGTCGACTTATACCAGTTAATTCTCAATGTCCGGAAGCCGTGACATAATTTCCCCCGAATATCGTTAATTATTCGACGGAGCTGTCCAAAAAATAATTATTGGAGGCTGATGACGTAACCACCTCAAGGCCACGAAAATTACAACAGCAAAAATGGCCTGAGGCAGTTTGGAAGGTTTATCGCACGAGTCTTCTTACGGCAAATCTTTTCTTGCATCTATGGCTGTTTTGAATGTATAATAAAACAATTATTGGATTCGGCTTACGCATAATGTCAAGAATTATCCATACTTCGGTAATTGTTATCCGCCTCAGCCTTTGGCTTCGGTAGATAACATTGATCTTGGTCAGGATAATTCTTGATATCGTGCTCAGCCTCATCCAGTAATTGTTTATTATAAATCGAAGAATTCCCGTCACGGCCATAGGTTAGTAGGCAAAAGTCATCAAAAATGCATCAACAAGCCATGGCTGGTTCCAGAATTCTCCTATGTAGAGGCTAACATCGCCGATAGGGAGGCTAAAACAGAGCAGGTGGGACCCCCCCTTGATAATTTCCTGATTTTGAGGTCGATAACGTCATGTTATTTTTAGCAAGGAATAATTGCGATAATTGATAAAAACAGAATTTATTTTTTGAGTTTATGATAGGTAGAAAAGAATCTATCGTCTTTTCTGGCTAAGCCAATAAAAAGTATTCATGGTTCCTACAAAATGTAAATGGGTAATGAATCATCAATGACAATTCTCTGACGAATTTTTTTATTTTCCCGCGTGGATTTATGGCGCAGATGCAAGGTAAAAATAGCAAATTTGTTTCACCACACCAGTATAGACTTTGAAGATTTGATTACTAGTGAACAGGTGTAAGGAGAAATAATGTTTAATTTAGCAGTAATCTAACCTGGCTATCATGAGTTTGTAGTTTAGCATCACTTGCCAGCTAAAAAGTGGAGCCGCACACATACTCTGCCACCCACCCAAAAAAGTGGGGAGCCAAGGGCCTCACGGCCCCCAGCTTCCGATGACAATGTGAAACAGTAAAGGAAAAGAAATATAAGGTAATAGGTTTAAGGAGAGAAATACTTGAGATAAATAATTGAGGAGAATTCTGGGGGTTTCATTGAAAGACAAGATAAGGAATGAAGAGATCAGGAAAAGGTGTGGAGTCGTAGATATTATTGAGAAGGTAAGAGAAGCAAGATTGAGATGGTACGGTCACGTTGGAAGGAAAGATGCAGCTAAGCCTGTTAGGAACATTATGGAAATGGAGATTAAGGGCAACAGAGGACGAGGACGACCGAACAAGAGATGGATGGACTGTATAAACGAGGACTTAACTGTGAAGAAGTTGACTACGGATATGGCAAGAGATAGAAAGAAATGGAGGATTAGAATCCGAGCAGCCAACCCCGGGACAGTCTGGGACTAGAAGCTGGGTAAAAGAAAAAAAGAAGAAGGTTTAAGGAGATAAATACATGAGAAGTACTATTAGAATAAAGGAAGTAGTGTAAAAGAAATATTTTCATTAAGGTAGGGGATATTTTCAGTAATATTATTCATGAAATATTTCAATCTTGTCTAAGTGGCATGCTGGACATGGTTCCATGGTGCGAGAAGACTGGTTTCAAAACGGCTTGGACCAACGGCAGGATGCTACGTGAGGTGTCACACTGCAAATCGTGCCTTGAGAAGTTCAAGATACCTTGGAATGATCTGATTCAACCCGCAAACCAAGTGAACTTCAACCGTTAGTCATTTCAGGAGTAAATGATGAGGAGCTCCAAAAACCGCTGTGTCGGTTTTTTGAGCTGCTCACCATTTACTCCTGAAAGCCCTCATTGACGCACCTAATTCCATCAGCCTTACGGCAACCAATTCCAATAATTGTATAACTGGATTTATTTCCGGACGAAGGACAATTCTTGAACAAGAATGATGGAAAATTGCCCCACTCTTCGTCGACAAGAGTCTTGTAACTAAAGCATTGCTGAAACAACTTTTCACAGAGCTGACCAAGGAAGTCTCCAAGAGAAAGGTTGCAATGATGGATGTTCCCGTTGATCTCAATCCTAATGCCTATAGATTAGTCCAAGAGTTAAGTAGCACATGTAGATTTGATCAGCGTCAAATGTTCACGAAAGGAGCTCTTGATGTACAAGCGGAAAAGATTTTCTGTATGGCATCTGTAGAGTTAGGATAGCAATATCAATTTTTGTGCTCTTGCTCTTCTCTTTAAATTGTTTGCATCGGAACATTTCATTTTGTTTGTTCAAATTATCCATGATTGCTAATGTTTATGTGTAAGTCACAAATTCTCTAGCATTGAGATTATTACGACTTATACGATTTGATTAAGTTCTAACTGAACCGCAACAATTGTTGTGCTTTCATTTGTCAACGAAGATTTATGGTGCAGATACAAAGTTTGTTCGGCAGTAACTGGTGTAAGTTAACTACTATGTTGAGTAATGTATATATATATATATATATATATATATATACATTCTATATATATATATGGTTCTATATATATATATATATATATATATATATATATATAGAACAAGAAAAGACTTTTGTTTTCTCTTTTATTACCGTTTGCTTTTTTCTAATTGGTCCACATACCTTCCTTTTGTGCACATTTTTTTCTTTACTTTTCTTTACTAAACTTTACCCATACACACACACACACATATATATATATATATATATGTGTGTGTGTGTGTGTGTGTGTGTGTGTGTATGGGTAAAGTTCATTTTACTAAGTGTAGATGTTTGTAAGCTTGGATATATTTATGATGAAAAGTTTGTTCTCAAGCTTTTATCTCAGAAAATTTCTGAGCTCCCCAACGGGAATCGAACCCGTGTCTCCCGATTGCCGGTACGGTTGTTTTACCACTAGACTATAGGGTTTCAGACGGCAAGCATGATGTTAATTAGAGACCTGGTTCGTAATATTGATATGCCTCTTTCGTACTTGGAAATGTATGTTTTTTAACCCGAAAAAAACTAACTTCTTCTTCACATATAAAGGCACATATGTCTTTATCACAGACTCGACACGGTTATGATTTTCTTTTGTATTTTCCTCATGAATTCTTAATGAATTCTAGAAATACATACATATATATATATATATATATATATATATGTATATCTGAATTAATTGAACTGATTCACTTGGAAGTAGTATTAATATATCCTTACATATATATATATATATATATATATATATATTCAGAAGAGAGTTCACGGATGTGGAATTGTAAACAAACAATTCCGCATCCATGAACTCTCTTCTGAATCAAACCAATTATATATATATATATATACATATATATATATATATATAATAACACAAACTTAAAATGTCTTGTGTCGCTACTCCGAGTTTCACGCAACTATGCGATCATCAGGCAACAGGTTGATAATGATTCCGGTTTGATCTTATATAGACGCCGTGACGTAATAACTATGGGCGGCCGCCCAAAGAAGAAAAACAGCATTCCATAGTTATTACGTCACGGCGTCTATATATATACGTGGTGAGGTTTTGCTTAAGAGTATATGGTTGCTACTCCGAGTTTCACGCGGATGCGATCTTCAGGCAACTGAAACAGCGTCGATTCATTGTCTCCTTTTTCTCTGTTCATTGACGTCATGGTTTGCGTGGGTTGGATGACTCATCGCTATTGTCCTCGTGTGGCTTGTCTTTGAGATGAGAAATCTGTTCCGGTGTCTGCACTTTGAGACGATCTCCGATCTTTTGTTGAGAAGGTTCTTTAGGTGGTTTTTTAGGCGTGCTTTCATGTTGCAAAGCTTTTCCTCCAGGCAAAGGTTACATCTTTTTGCTCCGCTTGTGTAGGCCGCGGCTCTTTTCACGATCGCCCATTTTATATCGAAAGATTGGCTATTTGATTTTAGATCCCATATGTATCAAAATACATAACTTTAGTTCACAACACTTTGCTAACACACATCATCTTTTACATCTTACACTAAACGTATTTTACAATCAAAGTTTACAATACACAGCAGTACTGGACTGCATGAATGCATTGATCGCGAAGCTTTATTTAGCCGCAAAATAGTTTTTTTTTTGTCTGGGACGTGAAAGTTGATGTGTGTTAACAAAGTGCTTTGATCTAAAATACATGTTAAGATTTCATTTTGCCCCTGCAATAAACGGGACAACTGTCTTCAGTTGCATAATTCAATGTTGTGAGTTAAGACATTTCTGAAAGGGCTCAGCAGAGCAGAACGTGCGGAGCATTTTACATAGCAAAACAGTCATCAAAATATTGACAAAATAAAAGAGGTTCGAACCGTCTAACCGAATTCAGTTTGTGTACGAATTATGATAATTTCATTCCATTATCTTTTATACATTTTGGGATTTCATGTAGCCTTAAATCAACCCTGCAAAAGACCGGAGAAATATCTTGCGTAATTGATATTTTGTTCTCCCTAATGTATAGTAGAATGGTGTTAATGGTCGTTTGTTAGCGCTATAGAATGCCTTTTGATGCAAATGTTTGCGTATCTACGCTAATGAATGTCACTTTCTTGGAAAAAATGTTAATTGAAAGTGACAAAAGGGTTAATGAATGTCTACTGAATAAAATGAATGTATTTTTGGTTTGTATGAATGAATGTATTAACGAGTTTGAGGTTGGCGTTAATGATAGTATATTTTCTGGTAATGAACAGCAAAAGGTGTAAACCTTTATTTTCTTTTATTCACTCCCTTAAACTGAACTGCTTATGTCCACAGATAGTATCTGCTTATAGTCGCAGATGTTACTTAACACTATGTCGGAATAAAAGATGTGCATCATGTATAACATACGACTTCAGTATTTTTTATATTTTTTTATTTTTGTAATGAAATAATGTTCCTTTGTTAGATTCTCTGTTATCTGAAACTCCCGTTATGTCGAACTATTTTCCGTTTCCCAAGAGAGTTCGAGATAATGGGAGACTACTGTATGAGTTAACTGGACATTTTACCCTTAAGCTTCAGTAAGGACCACCCCACATGGATCTAGTCAAGCAAAAGAACGAGACTGGAGCGACTAGAGAAAACCTACAATGTTTTGTAAAGTCAAACTGGACGACATTTTTCTCTGTAGCGACCAAAGTAAGCCACACAACTGCACTGAACTGGAATTGAACCATATTTTAATGCTTTAAGCAGGGGTCGTAAACTGCATATGTGCCACAAGGTTTTACATTCCTCCAGACATCCTAATATAGAAATATTATGAATTTAGTTAAGCGTCACCAGTGGCGCAGCGACGCTAGGGCACGCTGAGGCACGTTCCGTAGCAATTTAGGTTTGTGCCCTAGCAATCATTATCCTGGATGAGGTCAAGTGAACCCGAGATATCTTACAAAACGTAACTAGTAATGTAAAATGCATGTGAGATATAAATACATAAAGTATAAAAAAGGGATAAAATGCAACTCTTGGCAGTTTTTGAAGATTGAAACTGGTCATCGTCACTCTTCCGATTCAGTCTACGCGCGACAGCTCATCACAAAAAGCTCTGATGCAGACGGTATGCCACCCAAAAAACGTCTTGAACTGGCGCAGGCAACGCTTTTATGATAAATCGGCAGCTTTGTGACGAGGAGGTCCAAAGACTGTGGCTTAAATTGTATGGCAGATGCAAAATTATCAAAACTCTTGCCAGAAATTTTACGATAGATGTTTTCATTCTTTAGCCTACAAATAAGGGTAAACGAAACAAGCTACAGAAATAAGGATCAAGTAACATAAGTAGGAAAAGCGGCCTGTCAGTCTCTCATGCAGAGACTTACAAGCTTGTTACATGAACACTCAGCAAACTCAAAATTTCCAATTTTTCAGAAATTGTTTTGTGCCTCAGACGTGCCCAAGTAAACCTCAACTCTTGGTTACGCCACTAAGGGTCACTGTTTTGCTGTTCCCAGCTACGAACGCATGTAATAACAAAGTAAGGAATCACTGCCTGAACTTGCCGAACGGTTGCTTCGAAATCGAACGTAAAGATTCTCGGATCTTGTAATTGACAGCCTGATCCCACCAATTTTTGTCTGCAGACAATGGGATGACGATTTAACTGGGAGCCTTAGATTGAAAAGTTTTGTACCGCACCAGAAATTCGTTTTGTTCTTTCAAGGAAACTTAAGAAATACCGTTTTCTGCAAAGCGACCTTGTCTGGATGTGTTACTTTTAAATCTGGATGACGTTGTTGGTGTTCTAAATCTGAGACAAAGCTTCTACACCATAGTCAAAACAGCTTTTGCCATCGGGTCTCAAAGTTGAATAAAATATTTATCTTTTAGGCCCGAAAGTACATTTCTTAATTTGTTGATTTAACTTAAATGTACTCGATGCAGTCTTTTTCCAGTTAGTTTGCTGAAGAAGGAACCAAGATATTGGCTAATCTCGAGCAATTCTGTTCATATCTCTACTTCTGCCGTCGAATAGTTTTCGAAATTGGATTAGTCAAAATTTGTATATTTAGATCGTTAATCTAAGAAGGCAATTCAAATACAGGTTACATAGAAAGAATATTCAAACTATATCGTATTTCTTCTATTAACCCTTCGGGAGGCTTATCAGTAATTTAAAGTCAGGAAAAGGTGGTTTATCAGAGGGAGGAAGCTTAATGGAGAGAGGAGCTTACTTACTTTTTCAACTCAAAGTAAACAAAAGCAGTATATATTTAACTGTGACAAAAAAGAAATATTTACCATAGGAAAGATGGGGTGTAAGGTGGGGCTGAGGAGACTGCTGCCAATAAAAATACAATGTGAATTGAAGATGCGAAAACCTTCAATTCATTAAGATAAAAACATAAAAGAAACCACTGACATGAAATGCGTCTATGATAAAATACGTCGATAATGCTTCACTACAGAACCTACAGGAGTTTTAAATTTCAAACCTCTACATAAAATGTCACGTTTGTGTTAATTCTGCACCCAGCCTGACCATCTACATAAGGGCCTTCTGCTGACGAATGGCTGGGACCCACACACTAAAAATTCTTGGGGCCCACAGGGAAATGTTCCGGTGTCCCGGGGGACCACGCCACCACTGGTCCTTATTTACACTTGACCGGTTCGAAAAATGAGCTCGAACCGGTCTCACTCATTTCGGGTGCTGGACCGACACGAATAAGTTCAGATTGGTTGTAACTCGGACCGGACGACAGACTACCATTATCACCATTCTACTATACGTTAGGGATAATAAAATTTCAATTAGGCTAGATATTTCTCTTGCTTAACAGAAGTTTTATTATCCCTAATGTATAGTAGAATGGTGTTAATGGGCGTCGGTTGGCGTTATGGAATGCCCTTTGATACAAATGCTTGCGTATCTACGCTAATGAACGTCGATTGAATAAAATGAATGTATTTTCGCGTTAATGAGTTTGAAGTTGGCTTTAATGATAGTATATTTGCTGGTAATGAAAAACAGAAGGTGTATTGGTATCTTGTAATGCAGCAGAAAGATCTTGGACACCGAGGTTATATTGCTCTATGACACCTTTTGCTGTTCATTAACAGAAAATGGTAATGAACAGCAAAATAGGCAAGATATTTCTCTTGCGTAATTGAAATTACATTTTCTTTGGTGTATTGTAGTATAGTGTAAATAGTCGTCTGTTGGCGCTATGGAATGCCCTTTGATGTAAATGGTTGCGTATCTACGCTAGTGAATGTCGATTGAATAAAATGAATGTATTTTTGTGTTATTAACACAAATGATTATATCACACAAATCATGATTTTTATGTTAATGAGTTTTAGGTTGGCGTTAATTATAGTATATTTCCTGGTAATGAACATTAAAAGGTGGAATATTTGACATCTCCTTCCCAGACAGATTCATTAAATTAAAAATAAAAGAAAGCCTTTCCGGTTCGAGAGGTCTCGTCTTTACGAGGAAAATCGTGTGGCGTTATATATAGCCAGAGTAAACTAAAAAGTTGGACAAAAGCTGCCGTAATGTTAAGCGTGCCTCATTCACACGAGTGATGCACAATGTACAACATGCAACATGCACATGCAACGCAAGCACATGCACAATTCACGTGTCAACCGGGGTAAAATAAACTCAAGTACAACAACAAGATAAAAGAACCTTTGTTTTCTTATTTGTCTTGCTCTTATACTTTGCGATTGTGGTTACTTATGCCTGAGTTGCTACTTTGAAATATTTTCTTTGTATCGTATTCAGTATCGTATTCAGTTTCGTTCTTGTGTTTGGGTATGCTAGACTCATGGCAAACAGTTTTGAAACGACGCATAAAGGACCAAATTGTTTAAGAACTTCAGTTGCCTTCCTCGTCTCTCAGCCCTAAAACGATTGGTTTCAATTTCGGCAGTTTTTTAACCTTTCGTTTTATTTGAAAGACAATGATTATCTAAAATGTGATCCGGATGTTTTTCGATTCAATCGCGATTGCAAATTTCTTATATTTTCGATCCGACCAAACATGGTATATTTGTAGCAGTGTTATATAATAGGGACCTTAAGCAAGTTTGGACGACAACGGTGATAAATAAAGAACCCAAATTTTAGAATTAATCGGAAATCGCAGATCACTGACGTCACACAGGAAACTTGATAGTTGTTTACCGATCTATTGAAAAGCTTGGAAGTATCAGAGGGGGTTCTTAACTACATTGTGACGTCAAACATCAACTAAAGCGCTGGCCAAACGAATGCTACATCGCGATACAACATCGTTCAACATTATTGAGTGCAGCATGTTGAACTCGTTTGACCACCATGTTGCATCGTGTTGCATCATGTTGTATGATGTTGAACGAAGTTTGTTTTCCATCAAACATTTGATGCAACATCATTCAGCATTTCTTTTGTTCTCATGTGTGACCAACAAAGTTGCACTCGTTTGGCCGCGCACTTCAACATTGTTCCATTCGCGCACGCCCAGCAAGTCCTCTCTCAGACAAGGGCAACGGGTAAATGGGCTTAAAATTCAGGATCAGATCTTTAATCTCCACAATTTGAGTCTGCCCCGCACAACATGTTGCATTTGTTTGGCCACGCGGTTCAACACTATCCACCAAAGTTGATTCCTGGGTCACATAACTTCGTACTGAACATGTCAATATGCTCGAAGTGACATAGCACATGGAGAAGGAGGGTGATGTTGTGATTACCCAGCTTGCGACTAATGTTTCCCATGAAAAATTCTGATAAATGAAGCACACCGTCGTTGACGCTCCCGTAGTGTTTGCTTAAGGTTCTTAATGTTTCGCCAACGGTTTCGTAGCACTTTCAAGGTTTTTACAAAACTTTTATTGGCTAAGCATTTTATAATTTCCAGTTTCTGTTATTCCTGGAGGGATGTTGTAGTGTTTAAACAAGGAGTAGTATGGATAAATGCATCATCTGCCATCACCACTGACCCGTTTGAGTGAAATTAGGTTAGCAGCAGACGTCCGATGTTCAAGAAACAGGATAATTTAGGGTAACTCCGGTGTTTACAAGAATTTCTCCTTCAACAGAGGAATCTGTGCAGTGGGGTCAATATTCAAATGTTTCAATTATTATTTTTGGTCCTTTCATTGCAACGACGTGCATCAATGTGGCTGTTGTTTCTATGTCGATGGAGGTTTCCGGGTTTACTATGTAGCAGCCGAATTGAGAAATTCTTAATTTCTTTTTTCTATAATTATATGACCAGGAATTCCGTTTCTTAACTGCTAGTGCAGTAACTGCTGTATCTTAACTACTCGTGCGGTAACCGCTGTATCTCGTAGATCGAGTAATTATCTTTCTCAACCTAAAGTCGTCCTCGAAAATAGTGAGAGAGATCTTTCACTACCTTCAGGATCTCAAGCACAAGTAGGAAAGGATGGTTGAATTTATGGGCCTCGAAAAGAAAACAACTTAGAGACGCCGGTATTTTTATGACGGGGTAATAGCCATGTCATGGGGGTCACGGCCAGTTTCGTACGAACAAGTGTTTAAACCTCTGGCTTGTAAATATTTTGAAACTTTACATTTATGTAGGTTTTTCTCATGCAAAAGACTTTACCAGCAAATATTAATTGAAAAAAAAATGTACAGACAAGGAGGGGATTAAGGACAGAATTGAAAAGAAATGAGGCTGATAAAATGGAAGGTAACGAACTTTTCGATCTATTTTTAAAGTCTAATCGTATTTTTTATCCGAGGCATGAAGACAAATAGTTTTGAGTTGGTTCTTCATTCTTTTTCTTCAGCTGTCGGATAGTTTTTGAAATACTATTATTCCAAATTTGTATATTTAGACCATTACGAAGGAAACTCAAGCCCAGGTCACAATAGAATCCAAACTATCTGTTGTATTATTGTCAATTTTCTGTGTCTTATAATGCAGCTGAAAGATCTTGGACGACGCGA